>QXEO01000545.1:3295545-3734762 GCA_007115705.1 Dactylis glomerata | reverse complement strand
TGTTAGCACTAATCTTGACTTAGCATGTCATGAGTTGTATATACCGTAGTGGAGTTAGTCTTCAGGTGGTTAGCTAGTTAGTTGGTGCATGCGGTACGGGTTAGTGGAGCAAATCTCTAGCTGTACGCATGCAGCGGAGTGTGGCCGAGTTGAGCGGATCGTGGAGTACGTGCGAGTGAGACTCGGCCACAGGGGTTGCTCGGCGCGTACGTCACCAGTGCCTACTTAAGCGGTCAGAGTGCAGTGCTGCGAGGAGGAGCTAGGTGAAGAAGAGATGTAGTCTCCAATGGTTAGTGCGTGTGTGTTCATGGGTCCTGGTGTGTCCAGAGTCCTGTGTACTCAGTGTGTATTCAGTTTCAGCTGAAGAGAAATAGGAGTAGGGCGTTTGTGCGCCCACGGCGGCGTTCGTGCGCCGGCCGGAAAAATCTATGTGTCTTTCTTCTTCTACCTCTATCTGTGAGCTGCGAGTGAGAGGGAAGAAGAGGGGCTGCCGGAGGGCAGCCCCAACCGTGTGTTCAAGGGAGCGGATGTGAAGGACGCTGCGGAAGACTCTGTGAATGAGGAGCCGCGGAAGGATGCCGACACGGAGGGTGAAAGGCGGCGGAAGGAGGCCGAGAGGGAAATCGAGGTAATGCGCATGATTCATCCCTTTCGTGGTTTAGTAAGCGCGTCGGCAAGATTTGATGTCGTATTTTGGCAAAAATAACTCGTATGGAAGTATCTATTGAGCAAAGTAGCTCTGCACGGCTTATAATCCCCATCACCATCTTGACTGAATAGAAACCGTGAATTATATGTTTGTGACTATAACTCTGTAATATAACATCTGGAGAGTGGATTTTGATATTTTCCTCTGGTTTCCAGAGAGCCGCCATTCTCCGGAAGAGGTTTGGCATCCACATTTCGGGCCACAATGTTCCAGCTCCACTTGAGAGCTTTGAAGAACTGGTTTCGAGGTTAGCAATATTGGTCTTGAGTCTACAAATCACTTGTTGTAGCCGCGTTGTTGGTGTACACCGCTTCAGGTCATTATGCGATCAGTTATAGTCGTTATGCTAAGCCTCTTTATTTGTGACTAGGTATGGCTGTGATTCATATTTGGTTGGGAACTTGTCCAAACTTGGATTTCAGGAACCTACTCCTATCCAAAGGCAGGCCATTTCCATTCTTCTTTCGGTGAGTGATTTTCCCCTCTGTTTTGGATTTTAGTCCCTTGGGCCTAGGCATGGAAAACTATTATAGTTGCTTACAGTAATTATCTCTTATTGCTTGCTTCAGGGCAGGGAATGCTTTGCTTGTGCACCTACAGGCTCTGGCAAGACACTGGCTTTCTTGCTCCCAATACTTATGAAAATCAAGGTATTTATCTTCATGATATTGTGTTATGCTGTTTAGATTCCTTTAGCATGCTTTATGATGATTATTGGTCTAATAGCCAGGATCCAAAGGAGCTGTTAAAGCTGTTATTCTTTGCCCGACAAGGGAATTGGCAGCACAAACTACGAGAGAATGCAAGAAATTTGCAAAGGGGAGAAAGTTCTCTATCAAGCTAGTGACCAAAGATCTTTCGCAAGATGGGAATTTCAAGGATATGCACTGCGACATCCTTGTATCCACGCCACTTCGTTTGGACCATGCTATACGAAAAAGAGACCTTGACTTAAGTAGGTCTGTAATCATGTCATGCGTGCTTTTCCGTTTAGTTATGCATCATTACTGGTTTCATACAAGTTTAATGTTATATCAGGTGCTCTGGATACATTATGATATTTCCTTATGTTTGATCTTACTTTATCTACATGAGGTTTAATTTACTGACATTTTCATAAGAATACAAACTTCTTGGATGGTTATGCTGATAGTACTTAAACTGTAGGTGCTAAATTGTACTGAAATCGAAATTTTCCTCATTTGATATTCAATTTTTTTTTTTGCATTTATGTGTTTTTATTTATCAAGAAATACTGTAGAGCCTTAAGTTTATGCTCCATTCAGTATCATCTTAGTCATCTGTGTCTTCATGTTGTTTGCAGAGAAACCAAGAATTTTGCTTAACCATTTTGTTTCAGAACTATACACATAGTGCAATAGTAACATGGAATTGCCTCATGCAGGGTGGAGTACCTTGTCTTGGATGAGTCTGATAAACTTTTTGAGCTTGGATTTGTTGAAGTGATAGACTCAATTATCAAAGCATGCTCAAACCCTTCAATAATCCGATCTTTGTTCAGTGCCACATTGCCTGAAACAATTGAGGCTCTTACACGCACAATAATGCATGATGCTGTTAGGGTCATTGTGGGAGGAAAGTGAGTATCACATCTTCTTGTGAACAGGCAGATCTATTTTACAAGGGCTATTTTCATATTCATAATGAATTGTTGAACTTGCAGGAATTCAGCATCCTCACTGATCAAGCAAAGGTTAATTTTTACTGGGACTGAGCAGGGGAAGTTGATAGCTCTTCGCCAAAGCTTTGCAGAAGTATGTCATGATCCTTCACTGGCAGTTTCTCCTGGTTTCCATATATCTGGCATGGTTTTAGGACTGCTTTGTACTGGTCCTTTAGCCTAACCAGCTGAACACACACTAATGCATCAGTTTCCTTATGTATGCACATATATAAATAGCAAAGTAGGCCTGTCATGGTGCTTGTAGCCTTAATCTAACTACTTACAAAATAGGAGTTTCTATGTGTTCAAAATTTATTTCGAGTTGACCACTTGACCATCTATCTTCAATTGCAGTCCCTGAATCCTCCAGTGTTGATCTTTGTACAAAGCAAAGAGAGGGCAAAAGAGCTCTACAAGGAACTGGCATTTGATGACATCAGAGCTGATGTAATTCATGGAGACCTTAATGAAGAGCAGGTAACTTTTGCATGATATATCTTTTCTGATTTTTGATAAATATTCGTGTTATTTTGATTTTCACTGATGTAATATCGTCAAAATAAAGCTCACTAGCTCAACTTTTATTTCCTAACTGTAGCGACAAGATGCTGTTGACAACTTGAGAGCTGGAAAGAGTTGGGTACTTATAGCAACGGAGGTCCTTGCCCGTGGAATGGATTTCAAAGGTGTCAACTGAGTAATCAACTAGTACGATTTTCCAGAGTCGGCCTCTGCCTATATTCACAGGATAGGTAAGAAAGATATTCGGCTTTCATGCCTGTAGACAGTCCTGACAATAAGATTCAAAATCCCTTGTTACACACAGGACGGTCTGGAAGAGCTGGCAGATCAGGGGAGGCCATCACGTTCTTCACAGACGAGGACAAGCCGTTCCTGCGCAACATCGCCAACGTGCTGGTATCTTCGGGCTGTGAGGTCCCTTCCTGGATGGTGGCAATGCCGAAGCTCAAGAGCAGGAAGCACAGGGTCGACAGGGACCACATCTCCATTTTAACCGACGAAGATTGAGAGACTGCTATTGTAAGTTTGTAACGGGAACAATTTGTTAGATGGCACGTTTGGCTTCAGTTTTCCCTGTTTGATTGCCTTGTGTGTCATGCATTCGGTTTGGCTAAAAATTAACACCTGTGATGGGCATATGCATGCCCTTTTGCTCTCTTACTAGTAAGTTTGCACGTGCATACTCATCTAACCTACATTATATCAAATGTTATAAATTTTATTTAAATATAGGATTTTTTCCTTAAAAATTTGAAATTCTCAGGCAAAGTATCCTATCTTTACTAGTTGACTTGTACACACATTCTAAAGTATTATTGTTTTGTTTTCATGAATTATTGTGCTACATGTACCCAAATACCACGCATGACTAATATATGTTGCAAAACATCTCAAAAAATGTTGCATAAATTATAAAAACCTCTTATCCAAAATCATACTTTTCTGAATGTATGATGCTTTGAACGGGTTATAATCTTATGTGATTGTAAATTATATTGATGCAGTCTTGTTGATTCCCGGTGGGGATTTCTAAGAGCATCAAGCGTATTCGCACATGTGGCATCGTTAGCGATAGCAGAAGCAATGTTAATGAGAGAGGGCTGGTCACTCTCGCCAGCTGCATGTGATGTATGAAAACAATTCCTTATTTAACCGGTGAGGCGACTCGGTGGAATTGGTCAATAATGTAAAGTCAAACTCATTTATCACCACTTCACACACAAATTCAGGTGTCGTTCACAGCATGTCTAAGCTTTTGCATCGCAAAGTACGGAAATTAACTCACAACAGAACATCCTTTTCACCCACATTCCCAGAGGCAGCCTGCATCAAACTCACAAACTGTTGCTCTGAACTTTGTGCTCTGAACTTTGTACCACTTGCGCGGATGAACTGCGCACGGCGCACCTTATGTTGCCCTTCCTCGTCCACCTCCACGCATAACTTCCCGGGGACGCTGTCGTTCGCGCGCGTCTGCAGCACCACGTAACTCAGTTCGCCTATAGACGCCGGGCCGGGGGCAAGCCACCGCCGCGGCGGCCACCAGGATCCTGTCATGATATCATCGGTGAACATTAAGGAAAAGCGGCAGGTTACCTTTTCGAATCCAGCCTCGGCGGCTCGGTCAAGATCATGCAGGATCGAGGGGAACCCAGCCATCGCGGGACGAGAGGGGAGGAGAGGGGAGAGGAAGCTAAGAGGCAAATGGGGAAACTCCTCTACTATTGTTTTACTGTTATAGCAACACACAGGATAATGAATATTTTTCCTTCCTCAAAAAATGCAAACAAAAGTGATGCGTGATCTCATGCCCTTCGCGGCCGCCATTGCCGCCAGCCGAAGTACCCACTCCCGGGCACAGGCTTCACGAACCGCCATTGCCCGCGGGGTGCTCAACTCCTACGAACTCAATGACCTGCCACCTGTCATTGCCCGCTAGGTGATCAACTCCCGTGCGGCCTTGCCGACCTCCTGACATGCCGCCACCGTTGCCCGCCTGGTGCTCATCTTCCGTGCGGACATCACACCATAGCGCGATGAGGTTCACACCCCCCCCCCCCCTCGCTCGGGCAAACTCCTGTGTATCATGGGCATGGGGCCACCGCGGAGCCCAAGCACACGAACTCCTCCTCCTCCTCGAGGATCACCGCTACCGCCGTCATCTGGATCACGCTCGGGGTCGTCAGTGCCACCGCCACCGCCATCCGGGACTCGTGGGCATGGGCGCGTCGTCGCATGGAAACGGCGCTCCAGCATGCGCGGTGGAAGCCGCGGTGCGGGTACATGCTCGCTAGTCGATGGCGAGGCTCGCAAGTTTAGTAAATATAATTTACACTAAACTTTAGTACTCCTAAAAAATTAATAACCATAGATCCTCCCATAGTTAATCAAAATGATATGTTACTAATATTAATTGTATCATTTCTTGCAATTTACATTTAATATTAGACTTACCTTGTGCTAAACAAATGTACTTTGTAACAACTCTGTATTATTTTCTAAAATATAGACGTCGACAATATTGTTGTGCACCCTTATTTTTTGCATCTACATTTGTGTTTAAATATATTTAATAGTTTCATATATGTATCTTTTGGGTCTGTCCTAGCAAATATCTCAATTGGTATTTCTAATGTAATGATTATGTAAGAAACTTTCAGAGTATCAACTGGATCGTTAGCTTATCTGGTTACCTATTTTTTCATGGTCATATGTGTCTTAGAAGTTCCAGTGTGTTTAATAATAATCCGAAAGAAGCATGAATTATATTTGTGGGATATTTAAAATTAATAATCACCAACTATCATAAAAAATCATGAATTCTTCAAATTTCTTGTACACATGACTTGACTTGCTAGGATCATCAATATGCCTTTGGTATACACAACATTTTATGCCGGTTTTTTTATTTAAATAATGCATCATATTAAAAAAATGAAAATTTAGTTACTACTCCTTTCACTACAACCAGGGAGCTTTCATGTGAGACTAACATTATAGCGGAACTCGTCATCATCGATCAATTTGGTTTGCTCTAATGTGATATAAGGTTTGTGGTGCGGACGTGCTCCTACAAACCAACAAAGCATTTTTACAGAGACTATCAAAATTGTTCGTGCGTTGTTGTGGACTGAGTTTTATTGAATGTCTCGTTGGCACGTTCTACCGTCAAGAAAAACATATCTTTCTTAACGGTTGTCTCCCCACCTTAAAAAAGTGATGCTTCTAAAAGCTCCCAAGTTATTACCGTGAAAAAACTAAATTTCATTTTACAATAAGATATCCTAAAAGTTAGAGTAAGAAAATAGGAATACAAATGTTTATGGGAAGATTAAAAACAAGAGAATTGCATATAATATGCATAGAAATATGGCTGTCTATTTTATAGCATTGGTACACAACTCGAGCTCGCAAGACAGTTGCAGAACACATTACAAAGTTGTACAAATGTGCCTCCCCTGTTTTTGTGGAGTAATAATAAACAAAACAAAATTATGCTTCGCCATCCTTGATGGCAAAGAAGTACTCCCTCGCAACAACCTCTATCAAAGCTAACTACGGGGGCAGATTTTGGCTATGTTTCATGGTGCGGTGGATGCGACAGGCCATGGTCAGGGACTCAGGGGAGAACGAGGCGCACATGGCACATCGCATAAGAGCACTTAATGGCGTTGGCACAGGAGCACTTGGGGCGCGATTGGTTGGTTACAGCCTTTTTTTTTTTGCTCCTAGGACGCACACGTTGTAGGGCTAGGATCACATCATGCATGCAAAAATTATTTTTGATATTTTATTTGGTTGCCCATGAGATACTGTTTTGCACAAGAGAGGAAACGGTGATTGCAGTGTTTGATTGGTTGGAGTGAACTATTTTATGCAACTCTTTGAAGTCGCGGCTCAAGTTAAGCCCACTGTCGACTAGCTTACAAAGCCTATTTAGGACAAACTCTGACAAACTTGCATTCCACATCATATTTGGTCTAGCATCAACCAGAGATGGCGAGTTGTCAGGCAACATCCATGCCATATATGGAATGTTCATTAGATCGGGAGAAGGCAGGATGACTTACAGCACAACAATGAACAATGCCAAGCACGGCAATTAAGTAAATAGGGTTCAACGAGAGGATTAAATGAGATAGTTAATCCATGGAAACAATGGTAATCAGGACAAAGAAATGCTCACAGTCAAGGGAACCGGATTAAGAGCTGAAGTCGGGGAGCTCGATGGAGTGGAGGAAAGCACCACCATGCTAGTGCTAGTCGACGGGGTGGAAGGCAGCACCACCGTGGTAGTAGTTGACAGAGTGGAAGGCAGCACCACCGTGGCAGTGCTCGATGGAGTGTACTAAATTGATTATGATGCATAAATCGACTATGATACTATCTAAGCCATGCATGTGCAAACTAAATCTAAGACATCTACAGATAGATCTACGAAATTTCACCCTGATTACACATCTACCACAGCCAGGGGATCGAGAGTTCTTACAGCCACCCGAAGAGGATCCACTGGAACAGAGGTCGGCAAAGAAGGAGAAGGGACGCTGGTGAAAGCTGCCGTCGAGCTCCTCGTCACTGCCGGTGCACAAGCTCCAGCCATGGCTTTGGGCCTACGAAGGGGAAGAGCTCAACTGGGGGGGGGGATGGCGGTTTGGATTTTGGCGGTGAGCGCTGGGCTAATTAAGCAGGCGGTGATGGAAATTCTCCTGCCGCTTTTTTGCCGCATAGCCTAAGCTCGTGCCATCTCCGCCGATTACATCCGCTCGTACGTCGCGTCCTCGAAAAAACTCGAGACGAGGGTGGTGATGGCTGGCGTGTAGTTATAACGAGTCAGTTGGGGAACCCCAAGCGGAAGGTATGATGAGCACAGCAGCAAGCTTTTCCCTCAGTAAGAAACCAAGGTTTATCGATCCGAAAAGGAGCAAGCCAAACTAATGAAGGTGATGCTTGCAAGCTTCGCGACAGCTCTGGACAATTTATAGGGCGCCTCGTCTAAGCTTTGCTTTGCGAGCAGCAATGTGGAACCTGCACATAACACAACCAAGTACTTTGTTCCCAACTTACGATGAGGTTGTCAATCTCACCGGTTTGCTTGAAACAAAGGGTATGAGCGTATCGAGAGGAAAACAGTAGAAGTATGCGAGTAAAGTAAACAGTGCGAGTAAAGTAAACAGGTGATAGCAATATGATGGAAATAGGACCGGGGTCCACAGTTCACTAGTGGTGTCTCTCCATAAGATAAATAATACATGCTGGGTAAACAAATTACAGTTGGGCAATTGATAGAATAAAGATAATGTGATATGTCAAGAAGATCACTATGCTATTTACTCTGGGCATTACAACAAAATACATAGACCACCATCCAACTGCATCTATGACTAATAATCCACTTGTGGAAAATCAATCCGAGAACTCCACAAGTATTAAGTTGCGAACAACAGATAATTGCATTAAGCAAAGTGTGTAATGTAAACAAAGCATATACCCTCGAGCATATGAATGTTGTTTTCTCCCTAGTGGCAACAACACATCTACAACCTTAGAGGTTTCTGTCACCCCCCCCAGATTAAATAGAGGCATGAACCCAACTATCGAGCATAAATACCCCCTCTTGGTGTCACTAGCAACTACTCGGCCAAGATAGCTACTAACAACGGAGAGCATGCAAGATCATAAACAACATAGAGATAACATAAAATAAATTTCAGTACAGCAACTCAATTATAACACCAATATTCATCGGATCCCAACAAACACAACATGTAGAATTATATAACGGTGATCTCAATCATGTAGGGCAGCTTATGAGATCTAAACATGAAGCACATGGTGCAGAGGACAACCATCTAGCTCCTGCTACGGACCCATAGTCCAAGGTAGACTACTCACTCATCGCTCCGGAGGTAAGCATGGCGATGAAGAAGACCTCCGGTGGCGATTCCCCTCTCCGGTAGGGTGCCGGGAAGAGCTTCTGGACCCTCCCGATCTCGGGTCGATGATGGTGGTGGATCGCTATGTGTTTCGGGAAAATTGATTGGATCTTTAGGTTTTTCCCGTCGAGGGGTCTTAATAGGCGAAGGGGCGGTGTCAGAAGTGGGCCAGGGCGCCGACACACATAGGGGGTGAAAGAGCATGTCTCCTCTAATTGAATTTTGGTGTTTGTTAATAATACAATTTTATCTAATCTTGTGCACTTGATATTTATAGGTTTACTCAATATTTGCACAAGCTATTGTTTTATCCTTATATGGACCTCAGAATCTTCTATCATAAATCAAGGGGTGTTTATATTGTGGAAGGTCTCAATGTGTCAAGGAGGAGGAGGGATTTTTCAGCCATTAAAGCCTTTGCCTGGACATGCCAGCTTTTTCCGGTGCCTGGCCGGAAAAAGCCGGTCCCCCCGGGATTTTCAGAACCCCGAGTGGTGCTACCTCTCTAATGGGGGGCCGGACTTTTTTCCGGACTTTTCTCTAGAAAAAGCCGGTAGCCGACTTTTTCTGGCCCCTGGCCGACATTAGCCGGTGTAAGTTACCTTCAACGGTAACATTTCAGCAGGGGGTATAAATACCCCCTTCTTCCTCCTCAAGATCTGCTCGAGCTGAATAGTGTTGACCTCCATTGATGAAGCCACCAAGCTACAAGATCTCCCCCCTCAACCCACCAAAGCCTTTGATCTTTGGAGAATCGAAGGAGGAGGCCTTGATCTACATCCTCACCGAAGTGATTTACTTTCCCCTCTCATTTGCTTGAGGGATTTGTGTCTTGGGTTCCCTTTGTGTCCCAAGATCTTGATTTGTGTATTTGTTATCTTGCTACTTGTTGTTTCACAGCATTGTGTTGTGCTTGGGAGCCTCCAATTCGGTTGTGGATGCGTGCCCCAAGATTGTAAAGGCCGGTTCCGCCTTGAGGAATCCCTTAGTAGAAAGTGAGCTAGGCCTTTATGGCGGAAGCTTGCACCGGATAATAGGGTGAGCCTTTGTGGCGTTGGTTAGGCCTTTGTGGAGTGAATAGCATAAAACTACCACTTTTGTGGCAAAATTTACGAAATGGTTCCACTTTACATTTTTAGAACGTAAATCTACCACCCGAGGGGTGATTTTTTGCAATTTGAGCAAATGATCGTGTAACAGCAAATTGACATGATTTTTGACAGCAAGGCCCACATGTCAGTGCTGAGGTGGCAGAGACAGAAGTTCATTTGATGATGTGGCAAGAACAAAACTGGGTCCCACATGTCAGCCCACTTAGAAAAATAAATATTAAAAATAAAAAATCCTTTCTTCTCCACCATGTCACACCGGCAGGGTCATGGCCTGCAGCTGCGCCGCCGCGCCCGAGGAACTTCTTAGCCCCCCGCATCGGAGCTGGCCACTGTCCTCCACCCCCACCGTGACATCCTCCTGGCAATTGCTCTGAAGACGACCGTGGAGGAGGAGACTACAGCGAGGTCGTCGTTGCTCCGGTGAGCTATTGCCGCCAGAGTAAGCCTTTCCAAGCCCTGCTGGCGAGCACCGCGGGAGGAGCTGAGCAGAGCTCTGGTTGCAAGGCACGGCGGCCAGCGGTGAGCAAGGGCCCCGGGACGCGGGGGTGCGGCAGGACACGTAGGCGCTCGTGGAGGACCTCGGGAGTGGGCCGTGCGGCTGGGCCCGAGCCCCTGGAGCTAGAGAACGGCGTGGGCTCAGGGGAGCTGGGCATGTGGGCATGGCACAGACGGTGTGAGGCCGGAGCCAGGGCCGACGCAGCGGAGGAACAGGCCGCCGGCGGGAGCTCGTAGCGGCCAGGCATGGGAGCGGGCGTGCGGCTGGGCTCGAGCACCTGGGCGAGGACACACAGGCGCGGCGCTAGGCGTGCATGCAGGGGGCGCGTCGCCGGCTGCTGCTACTTGGCAGGGGTGCCGCCAGAGGAGGCGTTTCTAGAGGAGGACAGGGAGAAGGATGGGCGTGGCGGGGAGGCCAGCGGCAGGGCATGGCCGGCGACCGGGGCAGGTCTCCGGTGGTGGTCGGGTGGGGAAGAAGGGAAAAGGGGATTTTTATTTTATTTTTAAGATATTTGGGTTTTTTAATTGGGCTAACATGTGGGGCCCATATACACCTTAGCAAATAATCTTTTGTTTTTGCCACGCTAGCACTGCAAGTGTGCCTAAGATGTCAGAAATCGTGTCAATTTGCTGTTAGACGGTCATTTGCTCGAATTGCAAAAAATCACCCCTAGGGTGGTAGATTTACGTTCCAAAAACGTAAAGTGGTACCATTTCATAAATTTTGCCATAAAAGTGGTAGTTTTATGCTATTCACTCGCCTTTGTGGCAACCACAACTCTCCAACGTAGACGTACTTCTCCTAAAAAGGAAGGAACTACGGGAATTACATCCGTATCTCCGTGTGCTCCACTCTCGGTTACCTCTATCCTTTATTGCCTTTACTTATTGTATCTTGCTTAGCTTGCTAGTTGTCATATAGGTAAATTCACCCTAGTTGCATATCTAGAGAATTTACCTTTTGTGTCAAGCCTAAATTGAAAAAGAATTAAAATTTGAGTATCAGAGCCTCGGCTCTTTATTCGGGCTTAACCGCCTAAGAGTATGGACACTCAACAGAGTGAGGGTAAGTCTCCATGGATGAGTTCAAATCATTGGAATCATCCATGACTTCCATGACATCTCAAATAGGCGAGTTGCGTGAAATGATAGCGCAACTCATGCAAGCTAAAACTACTAGTGCTCCTCCACCTCCGGAAAAACCCACTACTCCACAAGTGGAGAATGTGGAGTTGGGAGAGGAGGGTGCCGATAAAGGTACCAATGCTAAATCTTGCACCAAGGGCGACGGGAAAGGTGAATTCCCACATTGGTATTCACCCGACCCACCGGTTCCTCATCCTCATATTAACCATAGAGGTGATCCACCTAAGCTTGATGCATTAAACTTTGGTCAATGGCAATATCAAATGATCTCTCATATGCACAATTCTTGCATTGAGCTTTGGAGGATTCTTGAAGAGGGATTCAAGGCCGTGGATCCCACCAACATGACAAGAAGAGAGACGGTTAATAGCCAACTCAATGCAACCACTCTTCACATGATTTAAGTCGCCATTGGGTCCAAGGACTTGCCTCACATCCAACACTTCTCCACCACCAAAGATGCTTGGCAAGGACTCTCCGATGTCTTTGTTGGCAATGAGAGCATGAAGAAAACAAGATATGTGGCCTTCTCAAATCAAGCGTAGGGATTCTTCATGATGGATGGTGAGGACCATCAAGAGATGTATAGAAGACTCAAGGCCATTGCTACCACCTTCAAGAACCTCGGTGCTCACCATATTGATGATGAGTGGATCAAGATGAAGTACATTCTTGCTCTTACTCCATTTGAGCCCGTGGATGTGAAGAGTATTCAAGGAAAGCACAACTTCAATGAGATGACCTCCAATCAAGTGATACAAGAGATTCAAGCCTACAAGGTTGTCGCACAAAATGCGAAAGATGCTCGTGCTCGTGCCATGGGAATGCAAAGAAGATCCAATCTTGCATTAAAAGCAAGTGTGGTTGAGAAAGTGATTCCTCTTCAAGCAAGTATTGAAGCAAGAATAGAGATGTGTCCCAAGGATATGAGACATGAGTACAATGAGCACATGGCTTTCTATGGAAAGACCTTTTGGGTTGATCCCCACAAGGCTAAAGAAGACAATCAAAGAAGAAGCAAGTCAAGTGGCTTTCAAAGAAGTGACAATAATGGTCAAAGGGTGAGGACATGCTACAATTGCAATTATAGATTCCACTTTGTTGCCGAATATCCTTATGAGAAGAGAGAAGATCATGGTGGGAAACTCATTCTCAAGAGCAAGACCAAGTCTCCATCAAAGAAGCAATATGTGAAGAAGGGTGGATCCAAGA
Source organism: Dactylis glomerata (assembly GCA_007115705.1). Lineage (NCBI taxonomy): Eukaryota > Viridiplantae > Streptophyta > Magnoliopsida > Poales > Poaceae > Dactylis > Dactylis glomerata. The sequence continues at coordinate 3,721,946 of QXEO01000545.1, read as the reverse complement.
AGAAGCAACCCAAGTTTGTGTTCTTGACTCAACAAGAACAGTACTCTGCAAGTGATAGTGATGAAGAAGAAACCTCAACTAGTGAGATGGCCGCAATTGCAACCACCTCCACTTCCTCCACATCACTCTTTGAATCCCCCAATGAGAACACTCTCGTCAAGAACGTCAAGTGCCTTATGGCCAAGTCTTCCGAGGTATCACCCACTCCTTCCTCCTTCTCCTCTAAGACTAATGATGCTCCTTTGAATGATCTGCTAGGCTTAGAGTAAAGGAAGAAATTGTTGCTTTTGATGATTATGTGTCTAGTGTAGATGGTGTTCACAAGTTACACTTTGAATGCCTATTGAGCCAATATGGTAAAACTCTTGAAAAACTAGATGAACAAATAAGACTTGAAAAAGAATATGCTCATGACATTGCCTCACTAAAAGAAACTCTTGAAGGAGAGGAAGAGGAACGAGCAACTCTTGAAGAGAAGCTCGATTCCATTGAGGAATCTAATAATGAAGTTATCTCTAAACTCATTAAAGAGCGAGACCATGCTCGTGCCAAAGTAAAAATGCTTAAAAAGAAAAAGATTGAATTTGGTGTTGGTCATGATAAACTTGTTAAGGATCTAGAAGATCTTGACAAGGCTCACAAGGCCTTGGAAAGTGAACACTCTATTCTTGTCAAGTCACATGAACAACTTCAAATTCAATTGACTAAGAATGATGTGCCTAGTTCTTCTACTTCTACTTGTGATCATGCAAATGTTATTGAAGAGAATACTAGGTTAAAAGATGAGCTCGCCAAGTCCTCCATTCCCATAGGTGAGAAAAACTTGAATGACCTTTTGAGTAAGCAAAAGGCATTTGGTGATAAAACGGGGATTGGCTTTGTCTCAAAGAAGAAGAAGAAGAACAACAAGAAAAAGAAGGCCAAGCCCGCACAAGCAAAGAAGGATCCTATTGTGGGTGGCAAAGCCACTCATGATGATCATGCGGGAATTGCTAACCCTCACTATGTTTTATTTCGTGATTATTATGGTGATGTTTATGCAAAATATGTTGGTCCAAATGATGGTTATGTTGCTTGGCCTATTTGGGTTCCAAAGACCCTTATTGCTAACAAAAGAGGACCCATTAAGAAATTGGGACCTAAAACCAAGCAATAATTTCTTGTAGGACTATGCTTCCAGTGGATCAAAATGGGTGCTTGATAGTGGATGCACAAGTCATATGACCGGAAGCAAGAAGATCATGACGGAGATGAGGCATAATGTCAACAATATAACCGTCACTTATGGAGACATGTCACAATCCGAGGTATTGGGTCTTGGCAAGGTGGTGGTCACACCGGATATTTCCCTTGTGGATGTCATGCTTGTTGAGACCCTTGGTTACAATTTACTTTCAGTTCGTGCACTTGGTAAGATGGGCTTTGCCGTCTTCATTGATAATGAAATTGTGGTACTCTTGTGGAGCAAGTCTCTAAAGGTCGCTTTCGTTGGGCACATTGAAAACAACTTGTATGTGGTGGACTTCTCGGGAAAAACCACTACAAGTGCAATGTGTTTATTTGGAAAGGCCGATGTGGGTTGGCTTTGGCATCGCCGACTAGCCCATGTCAATATGAGAACTTTGCAAATTCTTCACAAGGGTGGCCACATACTCAGACTAAAAGAGAATGTTTCTTTTGCCAAAGATCGTGTTTGCAGGGCTTGCATTCTAGAAAAGATGCATGACTCTCCCCATTCAAGCAAGACTATCATTTCTTCCAAGAGGATCTTAGAGCTCCTTCATATGGATCTTTTTGGTCCTCCCTCTCATGCAAGTCTTGGTGGGAAGAAATATTGTTTGGTGATGGTTGATGACTATTCAAGATATACTTGGGTCTATTTCTTCAAGCACAAGAGTGAGACTCAACAAACCATCATCGACTTTGCCAAAGAAGTTAAACGTCAATATGGGCAAAATATCTTGGCAATAAGAAGTGACAATGGCTCCGAATTCAAGAACTACACCTTAAATGGGTTTCTTAGTGATGAGGGGATTCGTCATCAATATTCCGCTGCATACACCCCTCAACAAAATGGTGTAGCCGAGAGGAAGAACCGGACTATTATGGATATGGCTAGGTCCATGTTGGCGGAGTTCAAGTCTCCATACAACTTTTGGGCCGAAGCTATCTCTACGGCTTGTCACTCTTCGAACCGGCTCTTCCTCCGCAAAGGCTTAAACATGACTCCATATGAAATACTCACCGGAAGCAAGCCCAACATCTCCTACTACCGAGTTTTTGGGTGTAAGTGTTTCTTTCAAAGAAAAGGAGTTCATTTAGGTAAATTTGATCTAAAAGCTATAGAAGATATTTTTGTTGGTTATGGTGCCGAATCCCACACTTATAGAGTCTTCAACAAGTCCACCGGATGTGTTGAAGAATCTTGTAGTGTGGTATTCGAAGAAAATGATAGCTCCCAAGGGGGGCAAGATGTTGTTGCTTGTGATGTAGATGATGAAATACCTCAAGATGCCATAAGAAGAATGGGCGTGAGATTTTTCTGCCCCATTGAGGGACACCTTGTGGCGGACCGAGAAGGACTATGCTCTACTCAAGTGGAGCCCTCATCTATGCAAGCTCATCAAGCCTCTCCCGAAGAAGCAACTAATGCACCAACCAAAGAACAAGACAAGGACCTTCATGAAGAAGAAGGGGCACCACCATCCTCTCCGATTATCTTAACCACCCCTAATTCTTCACAAGTCCAAGATCAACCTACTCATGAAGAGAATGATGATGTGCATAATGATGATCAAGGTCAAGTTGATGGTCAAGACGGGGACCAAAATGATCAAGATGATCAAGTGATTCATCCATGGTCTAATGAGGACATCAAAGCCCATCGCAAGAGAAGAGTTGAAAGGGACTTGGAACTTAAAGGTCATACCCTTGAGAGGGTTATTGGAGATTTAAGGAGCAAAGTGTCAACCCGGAGATAATTGGCACAATTTAGCAATCATCATGCCTATATCTCCATGGTTGAACCCAAGAAGGTATTTGAAGCGCTTGAAGACCCCGATTGGTTGGATGATATGCATGAAGAACTCAATAACTTCAAGCGCAACAATATGTGGGAATTAGTGGAGAAGCCAAGAGAGTGCCGCAATGTTATTGGCACAAAGTGGATTTTCAAGAACAAGCAAGATGAGCATGGAATTGTTGTGAGGAATAAGGCAAGATTGGTTGCTCAAGATTTCTCTCAAGTTGAAGGCATTGACTTTGGAGAGACTTTTGCTCCTGTGGCTCACCTCGAGTCCATCCGTATCCTTCTTGCTTATGCCACACATCATAATATTAAGTTGCAACAAATGGATGTTAAGAGTGCTTTTCTTAATGGTCCATTGAAATAGGAAGTGTATGTTAAGCAACCCCCAGGTTTTGAGGACCTCAACTTCCCTAACCATGTCTACAAACTCCATAAGGCACTCTATGGCCTTAAGCAAGCCCCACGTGCGTGGTACGAGCACCTTAGGGAGTTGTTGTTAGACCGTGGGTTTGAAGTTGGGCAAATTGATCCCACTCTTTTTACTAAGAGGGTCAATGGGGAGCTTTTCATATGCCAACTATATGTTGATGATATTATTTTTGGCTCTACTAACAAAGCTTTTAACGATGAATTCTCAAAGCTTATGACCGATAGGTTCGAGATGTCCATGATGGGGGAAATGAAGTTCTTTCTTGGTTTTGAAATCAAGCAATTGAAAGAAGGGACTTTTATTAATCAAGCCATATATGTCCAAGACATGCTCAAGAGATTCAAGATGAAGGAACTAAAAGGGGCCTCCACACCAATGCCCACTAAATGTCATCTTGAATTAGATCCAAATGGTAAAGATGTGGATCAAAAGGTATACTGTTCTATGATCGGCTCTTTGCTTTACCTTTGCGCATCTAGACCTGATATTGTGTTGAGTGTAGGTGTATGTGCAAGGTATCAAGCCACTCCTAAAGAAAGCCACCTCATGGCGGTTAAGAGGATCTTTCGATATTTTGTTCATACCCCAAATTATGGGCTTTGGTATCCCAAAGGTTCGGATTTCTCTCTTTGTGGTTTCATGGATTCGGATTGGGCCGGTGACAAGGATGATAGGAAATCAACCTCCGGAGCTTGCCAATTTCTTGGTATGTCTTTGGTGTGTTGGTATTCTAAGAAGCAAAATTGTATATCTCTATCCACTGCCGAAGCCGAATACATTGCCGCCACAAGTGGATGCACTCAATTGTTGTGGATGAGGCAAACTTTAAAGGAATATGGTGTCAATTGTGACAAAGTGCCTCTTTTATGCGACAATGAGAGTGCTATCAAGATAGCCTATAATTCGGTGCAACATTCAAGAACCAAGCATATTGAGATCCGGAATCATTTTATTAGAGATCATGTTGCCCATGGTGATATTGAGCTTGCATATGTGTGCACCAAGGATCAACTTGCCGATATATTCATGAAGCCCCTTGATGAAGCAAGATTTGGATATTTGAGGAATGAGCTAAATATCATTGATTCAAGGAGTGTGGCTTGAGCATCTTGCAAATACACCTATATTTCAATACTTATTTGGTTTAGGTGTGGGCATGGAAATAGGGGGAGTGCGGTCCTAATTAATTGGCCTATCCCTCCCCCCATAATGCCGATAGTAACAAAATTGTTCTCTTACTATCATTTTTGTGATATATGAGCTTCAATGATGAGTATTGGTTATGGACCCAAGATACATCTTCGCGGTCCAATGCCATAACACTCATATATGGTGGCCTCGGCCACTGATCTCTTCTTTTTGAAGAGTTGATTCCTTGGAAATTCTATTTGAGTTTTATTGAGCTTTTTCGTATTTGTCTCTATCTTTGAAATGGGAAGGCACTTGCATTGGGTTTTCCGATGATTTCTTATTTCTTGCAATGTCAAGTGCCGAGAACCACTCCATGTCAGTTATCTTGCCTAATCCTACTTATCTAAAGACATTCTCTCTCTAAATCCATGCATGCTCAAAAATTTGGCTTCCATTTTGTTTGATCTGTCCCTAGCTATCTAGGCCGGATTTTTCCGGTTGTGGCCAGAATTTTCTGGGGACCGGCTAAAGCCGGTGTAGGCCGGAAAAAGCCGGGCGCCCCCTGTGTCGGCGCAGCATTATCCCTTTTGAGTCGTGAGGAGAGGGGTCAACCTTTTCTTTTCCCCACTCCCTACCCCTTCCTTCCGCCGCCACCCGTGTCTCCCTGCTAGGCGCCACCATTCGCCGCCGTCCACCTCCATCTCCGGCTGCCGGAGCTCTCTCCTCGGTGGCCCTCCCCTCCGGTGCTCCTCCCCAAGCTCCCATGGATAGTGGTAACTCCTCCCTCTCTTCTCTAGGGTTTCCTAGTGAGTTAGGGTAGTTTCCTCGGTTTTTCTCTCGATCTGGAGCTCTAGCTGTTAGGAATCACTCCTCGTCGCCTGCATTGGTGTCTAGAATCAGATCGTTGTTAGGATGTGCTCGTTTCTCGGCTCTTCCCACCGTTCTTATCTTGATCGGAATTTTCTGGCCTGGCATCAGAAAAAGCCGGTCTGTGCCAGAAAAAGCCGGCCTAGTTGAACTCTGTCATTTTTCCTGTTCAAGGCATTTTGTGTTTCTCCTTTGAGCATGCATGCTTACCTATGCTGTCCATCTAATTCTCCTCACAGGTGGTTCCGGTTCCCGTGGAAAGAGAGACCAAACGGGCCGTTATCGTTCACGCAAAAGGTTGACACAAGATGAAGCAGGAAACATCATTGATCCTCAGGTGGTTCGTCAGAGATCCCTTGATGATGCCCGCCATGTTGCAGCTAAGAAATAGAGGAGACTTGATGAGAGGAACAAGAGGGCAAAGCTTGCCAATGTCACCAAGTTGAAGAACTTGTCCAAGTCTAAGTTTCGTACCTTTCAGCTTACCCACTACTACTCCAAGCCCAAGAACAATTCCAGTGAGTTCTTTTGGCACTCTGAGCATGAGATGATACATCGACAGATATATGCTCCCATGAGTACCAAAGTTTGCCAAATGAAGTACACTGACATTCAGCTGCTATACAAGGATGAGTACTTTCATGATGCTCTATGGGTGACTGAAAAGCTTGGGCTGCATAGGTTGATGTCAATCAAACAAGACTATTGCCCCAACTTGATCCAACAATTCTATGCCACATTAGAGTTTGACACTGAAGAAAATGTTGGGACGACCTGGATGACCAACAATGTCAAGAGGTTCTCCACCTTTGCTCGCTTTGCTCAGCTTTTGGGTTACCCGTTCTCTATTCTTGAGACTCCAAGTGGTCACCGCATGCACATTAACACCTCTGAGTACAACAAGGAGAAATTGGCTCCACTTTCTTCTCATGGAAGCACACCGGAGGAGACCTCAAGTCTCCTTCCTCTCTACAATATGTTGCTCCGCATCTTCCGTGCCAACATTTCTCCAAGTGGAGGAAACAATGATGCCGTCTGTGGTGGACTTGTGAATCTCTTGCACTGTGCCTATGTCACATTTGAAGAAGGGGAGAAGGGTACCAACAGGAACATAGATGTGATGCACTTCATTTTTTCTGAGATGCACCTTGCTTTGGTTGAGAAGAAGGTTCCTCCATATGCACCTTACATAATGTTGCTTATCTTGGACAACGAGAATAATGAGGATGACATTGAAGTTGAGTATGAGGGCATGGTCACTCATCAATGTCTCAAGCTCTACAAGAAGCACATGGTGGCTACCACTCAAGGTCAAGGATCATCTAATCCAATTGGCAACTACTATGCTAGCGGTTCTAGGAGGAAGCATGCGGATCCCCCAAGTGGTCATATGGGGAGTGAGATGAAGAAGCTCAAGTGGTGGCAAAGAGCACTTTTCTGCATGAACAATGATGTTCGCCAAACCCAATACAAGGATTATGTGGAGCACAAGCATCTTCACAAGAGGCAAAGGGACTTGGATGCTCGGTTGAGGGTTGTGGAGAAGGGCAAAGAGGCTAGCACTCAAGATGAGCCTCAAGAGCATGACCAGTCTGAGGATACCTTCTCATTTGGCAAATGGAATGAGGGATCATCCTTTGATTGGAAGGAGTTGTCGGAAGTCACTTCCAAGGGTAAGGATGCCATTGAGGAGGATGAAGACGAGTATGGAAGTGAAGATGGTGATGATGCCTCTGACGATGGTGGTGATGAGGACTATAAGTGATCGTTTGGTTTTAACTTCCTTTTTGGCGTCTTGATGCCAAAGGGGGAGAAGTCTCCTATTTGCTCTTTATTTGCTTTGGACGGAACACAAGCCTTTATCTCACCGTTTATTTGCTCACTTGTGTTCCATTTAAGTTGAACTCCATTATTTAAGTTGAACTCCGTTAATGTGTCATGGTTATAACCATGTGTCTTGTGTAATAGACTTATCTAGACTTATCTATGTGCTATCTTGTTATATTCTACCTTGTTATATGCTATGCCTACTTAATATCTTGGTATGTTTACATGGGTCAAATCATAAAATCTAGGGGGAGTGCTCCTAGCCTATGTGTTCTTTGTATTCAAATGCAAATTTTAAATAAGGCACATGGCGAGGGGGAGCTTCGTCTATATTTCATAATTTAATTTATTGCAAACTAGAACGGTGGCCCTCGCAAATGCCAGGGCATCATTTATAGTTGATTGAAAGAGTTCAAGAAAAAAATATGATTTGATTAATATCATATTATCTCTCATTATGTGGCAATAAGCAAAATTGTTGTACAACTCTCGCAAATATTTTGGTACACAATGGCAATCTGATATTTGTGGACAAATCCATATGTTGGAACAGCCATGTTAGTGATATTTGGTCTATAAGCTGATCTATAGTTCTTATATGATGTTTTCTTAGTATGCGATGTTGGTTATCTTCATTAAAAAATCGTTGAATTACGATAAAACAGTCTATCCTATTTAATAGATAGATCATGTTAAAAAGTGATAATCATCTCATTTTGATGTTTCTTTTTCTCATTTAGTCAGCGATGTCACCGTGCGTAACGTTTTGGAAACATTAATTCGTGAAACTATGACAATTATTTTTATATGAATATACTGCTAAACATAAATATATTCTCTAGACATATTTGTTAACATGTGTTCAATTATTAATAGTCAAAGTTATAGAGATACGCTCTAAGTTTTCCACACTCTTAACATATCTTGATCTTTGTTCGATGGTTGTACATCGCTGATTCACATGTATTTTTTGTGTTATGCAAAATGATTCTTAATCATCCCTCAATTGTACTGTGCAATTGGAATATCCAAATATAGCTGCCATATAAACAATATCTGCCAAAATGGTTCACATGTATTTTTTGTGTTATGCAAAATGATTCTTAATCATCCCTTAATTGTACTGTGCAATTGGAATATCTAAATATATCTACCATATAAATAATATCTGCCAAAATAATTTATAAGAATTATGTTTACGATTTTCAAGTTCTCCAATTAAAAATAGTATTGACATACTGTGACGCCCCGCCTTTTACTAAAGGCAGAACTCCTGTGTATCTGTGCCATTCCCTGGATCAGTAGATAGCACCACAGTACAAAATGAGAAATCATTGCAATAGCATCAATATTACAACGTAAATCCAGTTACATAGGTCTTCTACCTTATGAGTACACAGCATAAAGCATGGTTGCAGTGAGCTTCCATCTTCATCAAGTGCCACAGGCAGACGTGTTGGAATGTAAGCTCGAGATCCTACTCCTGGTTCCTTACTTGAAATAAAACCTGTACGTTTGAATATGCAGCCCCAGAGGGGTCAGTACAATGATGTACTGGCAAATGACACTTATTTGGTGGCAGTTGTGAAAGCTCTAGCTACATGCTATTTGGCTGGTGGATCTCTGGGCTAGATTTGCATAAAGCCAATTTTGTCCTATTTAAGTCAAGATTTTAATTCAAAGATTTTATTTTAAAGGGTTGAAATAACCCCCAAATACTACATAGTTGCAAGTTATGTAGCACTGGGCGCAATTCAACAAGATTGGAACCTCAGGCACCACCACCCCTCGGAGTGTATGGTCCTTAGTTCCGGCCTAGGGTTTCTAGACAAAGTTTTAATAATTCAGAATCGGTGATGAGATTATTCCGTACATTCCATGTCTAGAGACTCAATTGTCCATAACCGAGGACACGGCTAATCGATTAGATTTAACACCTTGCAAGGGTTGTGCACTTTCACCTTATGATTCATTTTATGCCCATACATAAAATGAAACGAGACCTTTTAGAGGAGAGGGCAACTAACTGGCAAGATCCGTTCCCAACCTATAATTATTCTACCACCATCCTCTCGCACATAGTTGCACTCCCACATCTAATTAGTCAAGACAGAGCCCATAATGTCATAAGGCTGCACTGGAAGTACACTAATCATGGAAGACATAGCCATCTCTTTGTTCCTGGGTGGCCATCCACAAGTGAGCGCCCAGGCGAAGACAACTACACAAATCCTGGTTAAAAGCCAGGTGTGTAGCCCTGGGTAGCCACTCAACATCGCCTCCATTATCAAACCAATCCACCCAGGTGTTTCATTTTAGTTGAAGTTCTTAATTTGTTCACAAAGCACTTTTCAAGTGATCTTAGCATAGCATCAGGGTTAACAAAGTATTTAGCATCCTACCAGGTGAGGTTTGAGGGATAGCTACACACTACTAGGATCTAAGCATTTGACAAAACAGTTGAGTAAAACACCTATCATGCATACTACAAGAGGTGAATAAACTAATGCATAAGTAAAATAGGTAAGGGATATGTGTGTCACTTGCCTTTTTGATGATCATGACGTTTCACTTCTCTCAACTAAGCACGTAGCTCTTCGCAAAAACTATAGCACAAGAAATAACATACCATAAACAATCCATACAAACACAATCAAACAAACAGACAAACGAAAAGTGTTTGTTTAACAATTTAGATTTATTGAGATGTTATGATAAGAAAGATATGGTAAAGGAAATATGAATTGTGAGATATGAATTTGAGAGCTTAGTTGGGAAAGATCAATATGATTGGAGAGAGAATTGGGTTAGGCAAAATATAATCGATGAAGTTTTTATGCTTTATCAAAGCATATAAGAGTTTTAGAAATAGCTCATGTGAAATCACTTACACAAGAGTCAATTTGTGCAACTGCAACACTATTGAGTAAATGTGCCAACAATTACTCTTGAATAGCTTACGTTGCACTTAGGCACTAGGCTAGGTTTTAAGAATGTTTGAACTACTCAATTAGCACCTTTGCAAGACGAATAGTTCAATACATGGACAAGATTAAGTAGGCATTGGATTGGGTATGAATGATTGATATTTGAGGACATGGCTCAAATGGTTCATTGATCAACATGGTGTATAACACATACTATGGTATGGATTATAACAACTCCACATTAATAGAACCTAAGTTTGAGATGAATTCATATTCTACTCAAGTAGCACAATTGCAATTTGAGTACATATATGAATTAGACAAAAATATGATGAGTGAGATCCTTATGCTTTATTAAAGTATAAAATGAATCTCAAAATATCTCATATGGGTAAATCACATAAGAGGCAAAATAGTGCAATAGCAATACTATTGAATAAGTGTGATAACAATTATTCTTATATAGTATATATTACACTTAAGCTTAGGCTAGGATTCTTATAACATTGAAGTACTCAATTAGCTCAATTGCAAGTTGAATAGTTCAATGCAAGGCTAAGATTGAGTAGACACGAATAAATGGCTATAGGTAATGGATATGTATAGATAATATTTGAAACATGGCTTAAGGTTCCTAATGAGTAAATGGGATTGGGTTAAGTACTATGATGTTGATTTGATCAATACCATAGTAGCAAAGGTAGAAACTAAGATTGGAAGTATCACACTTTACTCAAATGACACATTTGTAATTTGAATAAGTGGGTACTATACAGGATAGGTCTTAGTGAATATGATCTTGATCAAGATGTTGTTTAGATAACAATGATGGCTAGGTATGATCATAGGGTTTGCTAAGGCAGAAGGGATCATTGATTGAAATAGAAATAGAATTAATCTATATAGGAATACTCAAATTCTCGTATTAGAATTTGAATAATTGTGATATGGTTCAAGAAAATATGGGAGTGATGCTACTGAATAGCTTGCAGTAAAACAAAGCTACTGCAATTGGATTCACTCTAAAATAAGTTATAGAAATTGAATTATCACCGAAATAGTGATTTGGACAAATTTGAATGCACAAAGTGTGTGCACGTATCAAATTTGGATTCTTTTGATCCTATGATGTTCTACAAGTTGAGAGGATTCCATAGACTACAAATTTGTAATTTTTGGATGGACAGAACTAAAGATATGAATTAAACTAGCTAACAGATGGTTTGAATCCAATTTGCAAATAGTTTCAAATTGAACCCATAAAATATAATATTTTATGGTACTGCTAGATTCTAGACTTCCTAAGGATTCCAACGGTATCTTGTTTGCAAATTTTGGACTTACAGAAGATTTTATATTGATTTTACAAGATCAGTACAGAATTCTGAGATTTGGATTTCGAATTTGAATTCATTTAGACGAGTTTGACTGGGGGCTGATCCTGGGCGTGACGCGTGGCGCGTTGTGATTTGCCCATACCGCTTTGGGCGGATCGGCACCGTGGGCCGTTAGATTTCATTTGATCTGGGCGGTTGGGATTTGCTTGTACCCCTTCGGTTAAGTGGGTAGATCTGGGCCACTGGGTTCAGATCCGACGGTAGACCGAGACAGAGGAGAAAGAGGCTCACCTAGTTAGGTTTCCGGCGAGTCGCCGGCGAGGTCTGTGCACTGGAGGTGGTCATCGGCGAGGCTTCGGTGGTCCAAATCGACGGGGAGATGCGGACGATGTGCAGAGGAGGGCTGCGAGCTCGTATGCTTGGTCGACGTCGATGATTGTTTCCAGGTGAGGGAGAGGAAGGTGGCTGGAGACGGGGGCGGCGTTGGGGTGGTTCGGCCGACGGCGTATATGTCATTTCTCTGCAGTATTCGATAGGAGAAAAGTATCAGAGGGGGCGCCAGAGAGAGGGAAGAGGTTTAGGAGGGGAAAGAGGGGCGCGGGCTCACCGACGGCGACAAATTCGTCCGGAGATACTTGCAGAGGCTGCGGAGCTCCGACGACAAATTTCGTTGGCTTGAGCCGAAATCGACAGAAGAGAGAAAAGGGAGGCGAGGGAGGAGGTCTGGGGCTTTTATAGGCGCGGCTACAGCAAGAATTAAGCAGGGATTAAAGGGAAATTAAGGGGGGGGGAGTTTACTGCGGGGAGGAAACGGTCTCTGCGAGATCTCGGGCTGGAGCTTGAAGACGAGACGGGCTAATGGGTGGGTCCCATGAGTCAGTGAGAGAAAGAGAGAAGGAGGGTACCCTTTCGGGATGAGGGCTTCCTGGGCCACGGGCCGGTTTCCTGTCTGGGCCGATTCGGTTCCCCGGGGCCCTTTTGTATATTTTTTTCTTCTTTCTTCCTTTTCTTTTTCTGTTTTCTATTTCTTTTGTATCTTTTGCAAAAATGCTTCAAATCAATTCAAACCAATGTCTAAAATTTTCTAAAAATCAAATAAACCATACTAAACAGTAAGGAACATGTTTTCTTAAATAAAACTAACTTTCAAATAAAACTCTATAATTTAGCCAAAGGGCTTATTTGCATAAGATCAAATAAAAAATAGTGTTTTCAAAATAATTCTTTGAAATCAGGGAAAATAGTTTAAAATAATATTCTGAAATTCATTTTAAAACACATATCTAATAAAGCAAGACTTATGAATCCTTTTGAGAAGTATTTCCATGTGGGGATGCTTGCATAAAGCTAAATAGGGTTTGAAGTAGATCCTTTGAAATAAGAGACAATACCTTATAAAATAATGTTTGAAATTATCTTTCAAACTTAGTTCTTAAAATACAATCTTTACCAAATAAAACACATTTGTGATTCACTCCTTTGCAAGCAAGCTTGCATAGGTTTGAATAAAAGAAAGGAAAGTAGTATTTTGAGTACTTGATATTTCTCAAAGAAGTTCTTTAAGAAAATAATAGAAAGTTTTAAATAGTTTTCAAACAAAGCTTTCAAATAAACTCAAAAAGTTTTAAATCCCTGTGAATTTTCAATCAACACAAGCAAAATAAAAACGAAAATTTTCCCCCAAAATTTGATAGAATCTTGGGTCGTTACAGACTACCACCCTTAAAGAAATCTCGTCCTCGAGATTTGAAGGAAGGTTACAGGGTTTAGGGATCCTAATGGGGCTAGGGTGCTACCACCCTTAAAGAAGATTTTGCTTGGTGGTATTCTTGATGTTTCCTTAGGCACTTGCATTTTGTTCCCAGCTTGAATTCGTCGTTGCGCCATTTTTTCCTGAAATCGCCCTTCTCAGAAGTGTCGCTGTTCGCCGTTGTGTTCAGAAGTAGCATTCCAGATGCTCCATCCAATTCTGATGATAGGCAGATATCATCCATCGCGTTGTCTTCAACAAGGTAGACCACATCGTCCAAGCATGTGTATCTAGCCTTTTCTTGGTCGGTCCTCACCAAGGCCATGACAGCATACAGGCTATCACCATACTCCTTGTTGCTTTTTAGCTGATTTTCATTGCAGAGTCTCACAAGGTGATCCAGTGTCAAGCACTGCATGCTTGCCCCACGAACATGATGAGACCACACATCCCAAGGAATTAGGATGGCATCTCTCTGTAGTTTTCTCAAGCATTTCATAGGGGTAAACAAGAGGGACTCTGTAGGAGGTACTGGCATCTTTAAGGGACGGAAGGTCGCCTTATAACCAGCATTGTTGAACCCATTCAAGTTACCGGAGCAAGTCGTGCTACTTGCCACAGGTACCAGATGGTCCTTAAGAATTTCTTTAGCAACCGTCTTCATAGTTGTTGAAAGGCGCTGAACAACTTGATCGTATCTCAAAGATGAACTTCTTTGCAAGAATGAGGGATCTAACGAAGCTCTCATGGGTAGGAACAGGGTTCCATGGATTTGTAGAGGTGTCTCACAACATCGTAGGTCGGGATAGGGTAGACTTCGGTGGCGTAAAGCTTTGGAATCAGGTGGGATTCTCATGGTTGGTGGTGGCAGTCTCTGTTGTGACTCTCGGGAGAGGGGAGAGTTCTCTTTTATAGGCTCAGGGGTAGTCGAACAGGCCGTGACGTTGAAACGAAAAGTCGGGAATTGAAGTCGAAATTGAATCGTCTCGGCATTCAAGGTCCACTGAGAAAATGCTTTGGAAACGTGTAGTCGTTCCTCACCGTATCCTTACGTCTTGGCCACACTGGCACACTATGAGGGGCGTAGCATATTTATCCTCCTAAGGTCATGATTTAAGGACGTCGCCTCTCATGTAGGTATGTCTCTTTAGGTGTGTAAAACCAACATTATGAGAGCGAATAATAAGAGTAGTAGGAATGGTGATCAATCCATCCTGCACCCAAATCATTACTTCATACATGGCTTGCAAACCTCGCATTCTAACTCTTGGTCAACCTCACTGGTTTTTGCCAAAATTTTCTTGAAATGAGAACCTGTGATTCAAATTTAAATTTTTTTAAAAACAAATCTATCGTTCCTTAGCTAGGGTTTTGCGCAAACTCGGTCGTGAGACGTTAACTCTTGAGTTACAAATCCTTCTGCTTGCCTTCTCATTGAGGAATATAATTCATTTAACCAGGTTGTCCTTGGCTCTTACAAGTCCTTACAATATTTATTAAAAGGTAGAAATGGCATACAAGTTCTTCCAAATTGGTTACATCTTGTTGAGTTTCCTCCTTGTATATTGTAGCATCCTTCAGTCGTTCCACGTTACTGAGGTCTTGGAGCACCCTTCTCTAAACACTTATCCGCATAGTGTCCCTTTTGTCTGCACTTGTAACAAGTGATTGCCGAGAGATCCTTCATAACCACTGGTTTGGAGTGGTGTTGTCCATTGTTTTCACCATTGTGCTTATGGCCATTGAAATTACCATTTCCATAGCCTTCGGAAAGGTGGAGTCTTTTATGGGAATGTCCAATATGGGTCTTGCCATTGATGTGCTTCCTCTTACGGTTTTCCTCTTTTCTTATGTTGTTATCCAGAGTAACCGCTTGGTCTAGGAGAGTCTGGTAGTTTGGAGCATAAGCTACTGGCAGAGGTATCTTCAGTTCCCCTTTGAGTCCACTGAGAGACTTATCTTTCCTCTTGGCATCAGTGTCGATGTCTTCTGGTGCGTACCTTGACAGAGAGCAGAAGTCATTCATGTTCTCCTTTAGTGTCCTGTCACCCTGCTTTAGAGTGTGGGACTCATCTTTCTTTAGATTCATAATGCCCGTGGAGATATGAGCATTACGAAAGCCTTCCCTGAAGGAATCCCAGTCCAGACCTTCAATTGGATTGGTGACTTGGTAAGTATCCCACCACATTGCTGCTGGTCCCTCTAGCAGGTGGGCAGCGAATCTAATCTTTTCAGCATCTGTGCACTCACAGGTAACTAAGTCCTTACTGACTGAACGCAGCCAGTCATCAGCCACTATTGGGTCTGTGGCAGATGAAAACTTATTGGCTCTGAGCTTCAGGAAACGAGCTAGTCGGTCAACTTGGGGTGGGGGTGGTGGATTGTTGTTGTTGTTCATGAAGTTGGTGCTTGCTTGGATGAATTGGGTCATCATCTGCATGAGCTGGGCTCGACCTGTGGCTAACTGTTGGACCACATCGTAGAGGTTGTTGATGTTGCTGTTGTTGCTGTTGTTGTCGTTGTTTTCACGGTGAGGCGGCATCTGAGATGGTTTTAGCAAAGGTGAGTAATAGATAGATAGAACTAAAGAAGAAAAATTTTCCTACCCATGCACAAACAACAAACCATGCAACAAACAAAAAAAAATCAAACAATCATTGAACAAATCCTTTTGATAAATTTTGGAAAAACACGCTAACCAAATAACATGGTCATACACCAATTTTGTATGATCATAGAAGTATCTATAATTCGTTGGTTCTATAAACTAGAATCTTGGTGGTCTATTCTATTTTAGTTTCATTGTTCCATTTCTTATTTCCACTTCCCCAATGCATCATTGGTGTTGGGCAGCCTTCATATCCACATTTCCTCGAGCTCTTTGTTGGTCTTCAATGTAGTTCTTCATGTTGGATCAAGGTCAACCTATGAAGTAGAAGTCTATTCTTCTGGCACATCGTGTTCTTCTATCCTTTCTTGATGGTACTGAGAGTTGGGTCATCTAAGGGAATCATTTGTAAATGAAGTAGGGAAGAAATACAAGGAGTTTCAAGATGCAACATTATTTTTAAGTAGAAGTAAGATGAGATAGAGAATTTTATCCTAGGGTCTTCCTATTTCTAATCCAAACCAAGGGTCTCGATCCTACAGGCAACACTATGCTCTGATACCATTCTGTGACGCCCCGCCTTTTACTAAAGGCAGAACTCCTGTGTATCTGTGCCATTCCCTGGATCAGTAGATAGCACCATGCTACTTGGTGATGATGTGGAAGCAGACGTCCTTGTGCGTGGTGCTTGACCAGCCCGTTGGGAACCCCAAGAGGAAGGTATGATGAGTGTAGCGGCTAGTTTTCCCTCAGTTAAGAAACCAAGGTTTATCGTTCAGGAGAAGGGAGATGGTGACGACTGAAGGTGTTTGTGGAACCTGCACACACACAGACAAATACTTTGTTCCCAACTTGCGATGAGGTTGTCAATCTCACCGGTTTGCTCGAAACAAAGGTTATGAGCGTATCGAGTGGAAAACAGTAGAGTATGCTAGTAAAGTAAACAGTACGGGAATAGTAAACAGGTGATTGCAATATGATTAAAATAGGAGCGGGGTCCACAGTTCACTAGTGGTGTCTCTCCATAAATAAATAACATGCTGGGTAAACAAATTACAGTTGGGCAATTGATAGAATAAAGATAACGTGATATGTCAAGAAGATCACTATGAGATTCACTCTGGGCATTACAACAAAATACATAGACCGCCATCCAACTGCATCTATGACTAATAATCCACCCCCGGGGATATCATCCGAACACCCTAGAAGTATTAAGTTGCGAACAACAGATAATTGCATTAAGCAAAGTGTGTAATGTAAACAAAGCATATGCCCTCGAGCATATGAATGTTGTTTTCTCCCTAGTAGCAACAACACATCTACCACCTTAGAGGTTTCTGTCACTCCCCCAGGTGAAATAGAGGCATGAACCCACTATCGAGCATAAATACCCCCTCTTGGAGTCACTAGCAACTACTCGGCCAAGATAGCTACTAACAACGGAGAGCATGCAAGATCATAAACATCATAGAGATAACATAAGATAAAATTCAGTACAGCAACTTAATCATAAACACCAATATTCATCGGATCCCAACAAACCAACATCATAGAATTACATAACGGTGATCTCAATCATGTAGGGCAGCTCATGAGATCTAAACATGAAGCACATGGTGGAGAAGACAACCATCTAGCTACTGCTATGGACCCATAGTCCAAGGTAGACTACTCACTCATCGCTCCGGAGGCAATCATGGCGATGAAGGAGACCTCCGGTGGCGATTCCCCTCTCCGGCAGGGTGCCGGGAAGAGCTTCTGGACCCTCCCGATCTTCGGGTCGACGGCGGCGGCGGATCGCGATGTATTCTAGAAAACTGATCGGGCCCTTAGGTTTTTCTCGTCAGGGGGTATATATAGGCGAAGGGGCGATGTCAGAGGAGACCCAGGTGGCCTCACACATAGGTGGCGCGGGCCAGGGGTAGGCCGCGCCACCCCTGTGTGTGGACCCCTGGTCCTCCATCTCCTACTCTCCTTCGGATGTTTGGAAGCTCCCCGATGAAATATGACTTCTGGAACTTGTTTCGTCCAATTCCGAGAATATTTCCTGTGTATCACTTCTGAAACACAAAAACAGCAGAAAACAGGAAACTGGCACTGTGGCACTTCGTTAATAGGTTAGTTCCGGAAAGCGTATAAAAATGCCACTAAGTGTAACGAAACAATAGGCAAATGGTGTAAAACAAAGCATGGAGCATCACAAATTATAGATACGTTTGAGACGTATCAAGCATCCCCAAGCTTAACTCCTGCTCGTCCTCGAGTAGGTAAGTGATAACAAAAGAATAATTTTTGAGGTGACATGCACCTACACAATCTTGATCATATATGTAAGCATTGATGAGCTGGGATCAATAGAACTTAAACATGGGCATGAAGATATAATCATGACAATATGAACTTAGCAACCATGTTGTAAACATGCAAATGAACACAAACAAAAGATCATGATAATGAAACAATGAAAGTCAAACGTGTGTTCAAATCATAAGGAAAAATATACAAGTGGTTTTCAGCTTGTCCTTCAAAGAGAGCAAAACATAAATGCATAGGACACCTCAAAGTTTAAGAGGGCGACTAGATACAAATAATTTAAGAACAAGTGAAACCAACAATATGAGTCAATCAATGAACCTTGGGACAATGCATATCACACTAAGAATGACAACTATGCTCTCTTAATGGTGCATAAAGAAAGAAGGTGGTGACTCAACATAAAAGTAAAAGAAAGGCCCTTCGCAGAGGGAAGCAGTGATTGCAAGTTTTATAACCTTCAAAAATTATGGTACTTACCGGCTTTGAGCTCTCATTGCCCCCATCATAAGCATCTTGAATGGTTAAAGTTAATGCGAGAACAATTATGATGCATATGCTTGACAAATCATAAGTTGAAAACCTCGTGTCCCGTGAATACGAGTACCCAATCCATGCTAGTTTACTTAGAGTCCCAAGCAAGGCTCTTGTCATTGTAAATATATGCATATCATTGAGAACCGCCAATGGGGTACCTCCGTGCCCGATGACATGGAACAAGCCCACACCAAAATGACAGGACAAGCAGACAATGAACACCTCGGCATCACTTTTATTTGCTATATTGTTTAGCTTTTTATTGTGAGATGCGTCGTCGAATGTTCACCATGGGTATGCTGCAAATTTCCACCATGAATTATGCATGGCTTAGATTGGCGGCCCGGCGTTTCCCTAACACATATAAAAACTCCATGATCCTCACAAGATTCCCAATTCATTTCACACAGCGGGCATCCATAAACAAAAGATCACAATATCAACTCAAATAGGAAGTGCAATGTTGAAAGCTTGCCCCATGACGGCATGGCTGGGCTAGAATCCAACTTACAACTTGCAAGCATAACAACTCAGCATAAAAGACCACAATGTCAAATTTTTAGAACAGGAAAAAGTAAAGTGTGCCTTCCGGTTCGTGAGAGCTTTACTGACCGAATTTCGCATAACACTGGTAAGAGTTTAATTTGAAGAGAATACAAAAGCAAGTCAAATTTACTTGGAATAGCAAATTGCTAGTAGGTATGTATGGTGGACACAATGGAAAACTTGGCTTTTAGGAGTTGGATGCACGAGTAGAGCTCATACTCAGTACAAGGTGAGGGCTAGCAAAAGACTGGGAGCGACCAACTAAGAGAGCAATAATGGCCATAATCATGCAGAGCGACAAAGCGACATTAAAAGAAGCATACGATGGCATCAAAAGTCAAAAACTAAATGATCATGAAGGCTAATGGCGACTTTGGAAGAGTCTAACATGTGTGAGCATGCGCCAAGTCAACCCAAATAAAGCATCAAGGAGAAAACCAAAATAATGCTTCCATACAATAAAAATAACGCATGATTTTTTCAAAGGCTCATTAAGCAATCTCAGTTATTTGAGACAAGTCATGCTACAGCAAAACCACTAAGCATACTATCAAAAAGACATCTAGCATGACATGAAAAAGCCTAAGCCGCAGTCTACACAAGCTCCTTCTTGTACCACTATTTTGCACAAAGCTTTTTCTCTTTTCCAACACCATTTGAAATTTTTATAAACACCTCTTTTGATGAAAACCAATAAATACCAGAGGCAAAAATACACCTTGATGAAAAGATATGAAAAGATCTGAACGCAAATCAAGGCAAAAACGAAAACCAAAAGCAGTAGCAGAAAAAGTAGAACGCTTGATTTTAATAAGAGTGAAAACTAGAGCGTTCTTTGCAAATGAAAACGAGTACATCTCCTCCAAAGGAAATTTGTTGGGGTCCAACCATTTATTGCAGCAAACAAACAAACTAAACAACCTAAGAAAACTAAAACAACTGACGCTCCAAGAAAAACACATAGTGCATGAAGCAATAAAAATATAGTGTTTTGAAAGGTGACCTGATTTTTGCCGATGAAGAAGGGGTGCCTCGGGGGCATCCCCAAGCTTTGACGCTTGTACTTCTTGGATATTTCTTGGGGTGCTGGGCATCCCCAAGCTTGAGCTTTTGTCCATTCTTCAACTCATCTCATCATTCTCCAATCCCTACACTTGAAAACTTCCTTCATACAAAACTAAACACAATTCTATTAGCAACATTAGTATAAGCATAAAATATATTCAACCTCTTTAAGCTTCAGGTTTCAACCCAAAACCACCACATATAAAGTATATACTACTGTAGCAACTTCCACAAGAGTTCCATGATCAAAAAGAACTCAAAAGAAAGCGATAAAGTGGCAAAAACAAATATTGGCAGAAATCTGTCAAAACTGAACAGCTGATAATGGACGAATTTGTGAGGGATTTTCTGTTGCTCAAATCAAAAAGTGTTCAACTAAGAAAAGTTTGGATATAACCTGGGGCATAAGCACAAGAAATTTCAGGTCCAAAAGATATACAGTGATTTTATACGAATTTTTACGGTGCAGCACCGAAAACAGTTTCAGGACAGCAATAACCCCAAATCTTTACCTCACTCAAATTAGAGGCTTCTCTTGGCACAAAAACGAAATAAACAAGATAAAGAGCGGTCATTACAGTAGTAATGACTTCTGAGACTCAAATAAAAGAAAAAGTACTGTAAGAAAACATTGGGTTATCTCCCAAGAGTGCTTTTCTTTAACGCCTTTGAGCTAGGCGCAGAAAAGTGCGAATCAAGTAATATCAGATGAAGCATTAAGATCAACATCAGAGGTCTTGTAAATAAGGCATTGTATTTCATCCACATAAGTTTTTGAAGACCCTTTGTGATCATGCTTTGGTACACTATTCTCATCAAAAAGATTTTCAGGACAAATCCAGGCAAAATTATTTTCGAAAGCATCATTCAATCCCAAAAGCTTGCAAGGTATAGGTATCTCGGTCCCCTCATCATTAGTATCAATAACCTTTATAGGTGAACCGAGTTTATTAAAACGTTTAAGAACTTTCCTAGCTTCAACAACGACATCCTTAAATTCTATGCACAAAGTTTCCAAGATAAAGGCTTTCTTTTCGGGATCCTCAATTTCATGAAGCTTAAGGAACATGTATTGCATAAAAGGATTGAGACTAGCGAACCTAGTTTCCAACATATCAATTAATAGAAAAGAAGCAACTTCAATACTAGGAGCAAGCTCAATCAAAGACTTTTCCTCATCTTCCTCATGCATACTAATATGATTAAAGAACTCCTCAATATTACTTTTGCCAATAATCGAACCACTCCCTACAGAGAGGTCCTCCAGAACGAACTCAGGGAACAACATGATAAACTAAAGTAAAGAAATAACAACTACCAAGGATTCTAATTTTTTTGGGTTTTTGATATAAAAAGCAATGCAGGTAAAATAAAATAAAGTAAAGCAAAACAAATAACAAAGCAAAGAATGTGTGTGCGAAGAACTCCTCTCGCAGAAGTCTTCTCTTCCTTCCCCGGCAACGGCGCCAGAAAATAGGCTGCTACTTGGTGATGATGTGGAAGCAGACGTCCTTGTGCGTGGTGCTTGACCAGCCCGTTGGGAACCCCAAGAGGAAGGTATGATGAGTGTAGCGGCTAGTTTTCCCTCAGTTAAGAAACCAAGGTTTATCGTTCAGGAGAAGGAAGACGGTGACGACTGAAGGTGTTTGTGGAACCTGCACACACATAGACAAATACTTTGTTCCCAACTTGCGATGAGGTTGTCAATCTCACCGGTTTGCTCGAAACAAAGGTTATGAGCGTATCGAGTGGAAAACAGTAGAGTATGCTAGTAAAGTAAACAGTACGGGAATAGTAAACAGGTGATTGCAATATGATTAAAATAGGACCGGGGTCTACAGTTCACTAGTGGTGTCTCTCCATAAATAAATAACATGCTGGGTAAACAAATTACAGTTGGGCAATTGATAGAATAAAGATAACGTGATATGTCAAGAAGATCACTATGAGATTCACTCTGGGCATTACAACAAAATACATAGACCGCCATCCAACTGCATCTATGACTAATAATCCACCCCCGGGGATATCATCCGAACACCCTAGAAGTATTAAGTTGCGAACAACAGATAATTGCATTAAGCAAAGTGTGTAATGTAAACAAAGCATATGCCCTCGAGCATATGAATGTTGTTTTCTCCCTAGTAGCAATAGCACATCTACCACCTTAGAGGTTTCTGTCACTCCCCCAGGTGAAATAGAGGCATGAACCCACTATCGAGCATAAATACCCCCTCTTGGAGTCACTAGCAACTACTCGGCCAAGATAGCTACTAACAACGGAGAGCATGCAAGATCATAAACATCATAGAGATAACATAAGATAAAATTCAGTACAGCAACTTAATCATAAACACCAATATTCATCGGATCCCAACAAACCAACATCATAGAATTACATAACGGTGATCTCAATCATGTAGGGCAGCTCATGAGATCTAAACATGAAGCACATGGTGGAGAAGACAACCATCTAGCTACTGCTATGGACCCATAGTCCAAGGTAGACTACTCACTCATCGCTCCGGAGGCAATCATGGCGATGAAGGAGACCTCCGGTGGCGATTCCCCTCTCCGGCAGGGTGCCGGGAAGAGCTTCTGGACCCTCCCGATCTTCGGGTCGACGGCGGCGGCGGATCGCGATGTATTCTGGAAAACTGATCGGGCCCTTAGGTTTTTCTCGTCAGGGGGTATATATAGGCGAAGGGGCAATGTCAGAGGAGGCCCCAGGTGGCCTCACACATAGGTGGCGCGGGCCAGGGGTAGGCCGCGCCATCCCTGTGTGTGGACCCCTGGTCCTCCGTCTCCTACTCTCCTTCGGATGTTTGGAAGCTCCCCGATGAAATATGACTTCTGGAACTTGTTTCGTCCAATTCCGAGAATATTTCCTGTGTATCACTTCTGAAACACAAAAACAGCAGAAAACAGGAAACTGGCACTGTGGCACTTCGTTAATAGGTTAGTTCCGGAAAGCGTATAAAAATGCCACTAAGTGTAACGAAACAATAGGCAAATGGTGTAAAACAAAGCATGGAGCATCAAAAATTATAGATACGTTTGAGACGTATCACACCACAGTACAAAATGAGAAATCATTGCAATAGCATCAATATTACAACGTAAATCCAGTTACATAGGTCTTCTACCTTATGAGTACACAGCATAAAGCATGGTTGCAGTGCGCTTCCATCTTCATCAAGTGCCACAGGCAGACGTGTTGGAATGTAAGCTCGAGATCCTACTCCTGGTTCCTTACTTGAAATAAAACCTGCACGTTTGAATATGCAGCCCCAGAGGGGTCAGTACAATGATGTACTGGCAAATGACACTTATTTGGTGGCAGTTGTGAAAGCTCTAGCTACATGCTATTTGGCTGGTGGATCTCTGGGCTAGATTTGCATAAAGCCAATTTTGTCCTATTTAAGTCAAGATTTTAATTCAAAGATTTTATTTTAAAGGGTTGAAATAACCCCCAAATACTACATAGTTGCAAGTTATGTAGCACTGGGCGCAATTCAACAAGATTGGAACCTCAGGCACCACCACCCCTCGGAGTGTATGGTCCTTAGTTCCGGCCTAGGGTTTCTAGACAAAGTTTTAATAATTCAGAATCGGTGATGAGATTATTCCGTACATTCCATGTCTAGAGACTCAATTGTCCATAACCGAGGACACGGCTAATCGATTAGATTTAAACACCTTGCAAGGGTTGTGCACTTTCACCTTATGATTCATTTTATGCCCATACATAAAATGAAACGAGACCTTTTAGAGGAGAGGGCAACTAACTGGCAAGATCCGTTCCCAACCTATAATTATTCTACCACCATCCTCTCGCACATAGTTGCACTCCCACATCTAATTAGTCAAGACAGAGCCCATAATGTCATAAGGCTGCACTGGAAGTACACTAATCATGGAAGACATAGCCATCTCTTTGTTCCTGGGTGGCCATCCACAAGTGAGCGCCCAGGCGAAGACAACTACACAAATCCTGGTTAAAAGCCAGGTGTGTAGCCCTGGGTAGCCACTCAACATCGCCTCCATTATCAAACCAATCCACCCAGGTGTTTCATTTTAGTTGAAGTTCTTAATTTGTTCACAAAGCACTTTTCAAGTGATCTTAGCATAGCATCAGGGTTAACAAAGTATTTAGCATCCTACCAGGTGAGGTTTGAGGGATAGCTACACACTACTAGGATCTAAGCATTTGACAAAACAGTTGAGTAAAACACCTATCATGCATACTACAAGAGGTGAATAAACTAATGCATAAGTAAAATAGGTAAGGGATATGTGTGTCACTTGCCTTTTTGATGATCATGACGTTTCACTTCTCTCAACTAAGCACGTAGCTCTTCGCAAAAACTATAGCACAAGAAATAACATACCATAAACAATCCATACAAACACAATCAAACAAACAGACAAACGAAAAGTGTTTGTTTAACAATTTAGATTTATTGAGATGTTATGATAAGAAAGATATGGTAAAGGAAATATGAATTGTGAGATATGAATTTGAGAGCTTAGTTGGGAAAGATCAACATGATTGGAGAGAGAATTGGGTTAGGCAAAATATAATCGATGAAGTTTTTATGCTTTATCAAAGCATATAAGAGTTTTAGAAATAGCTCATGTGAAATCACTTACACAAGAGTCAATTTGTGCAACTGCAACACTATTGAGTAAATGTGCCAACAATTACTCTTGAATAGCTTACGTTGCACTTAGGCACTAGGCTAGGTTTTAAGAATGTTTGAACTACTCAATTAGCACCTTTGCAAGACGAATAGTTCAATACATGGACAAGATTAAGTAGGCATTGGATTGGGTATGAATGATTGATATTTGAGGACATGGCTCAAATGGTTCATTGATCAACATGGTGTATAACACATACTATGGTATGGATTATAACAACTCCACATTAATAGAACCTAAGTTTGAGATGAATTCATATTCTACTCAAGTAGCACAATTGCAATTTGAGTACATATATGAATTAGACAAAAATATGATGAGTGAGATCCTTATGCTTTATTAAAGTATAAAATGAATCTCGAAATATCTCATATGGGTAAATCACATAAGAGGCAAAATAGTGCAATAGCAATACTATTGAATAAGTGTGATAACAATTATTCTTATATAGTATATATTACACTTAAGCTTAGGCTAGGATTCTTATAACATTGAAGTACTCAATTAGCTCAATTGCAAGTTGAATAGTTCAATGCAAGGCTAAGATTGAGTAGACACGAATAAATGGCTATAGGTAATGGATATGTATAGATAATATTTGAAACATGGCTTAAGGTTCCTAATGAGTAAATGGGATTGGGTTAAGTACTATGATGTTGATTTGATCAATACCATAGTAGCAAAGGTAGAAACTAAGATTGGAAGTATCACACTTTACTCAAATGACACATTTGTAATTTGAATAAGTGGGTACTATACAGGATAGGTCTTAGTGAATATGATCTTGATCAAGATGTTGTTTAGATAACAATGATGGCTAGGTATGATCATAGGGTTTGCTAAGGCAGAAGGGATCATTGATTGAAATAGAAATAGAATTAATCTATATAGGAATACTCAAATTCTCGTATTAGAATTTGAATAATTGTGATATTGTTCAAGAAAATATGGGAGTGATGCTACTGAATAGCTTGCAGTAAAACAAAGCTACTGCAATTGGATTCACTCTAAAATAAGTTATAGAAATTGAATTATCACCGAAATAGTGATTTGGACAAATTTGAATGCACAAAGTGTGTGCACGTATCAAATTTGGATTCTTTTGATCCTATGATGTTCTACAAGTTGAGAGGATTCCATAGACTACAAATTTGTAATTTTTGGATGGACAGAACTAAAGATATGAATTAAACTAGCTAACAGATGGTTTGAATCCAATTTGCAAATAGTTTCAAATTGAACCCATAAAATATAATATTTTATGGTACTGCTAGATTCTAGACTTCCTAAGGATTCCAACGGTATTTGTTTGCAAATTTTGGACTTACAGAAGATTTTATATTGATTTTACAAGAACAGTACAGAATTCTGAGATTTGGATTTCGAATTTGAATTCATTTAGACGAGTTTGACTGGGGGCTGATCCTGGGCGTGACGCGTGGCGCGTTGTGATTTGCCCATACCGCTTCGGGCGGATCGGCACCGTGGGCCGTTAGATTTCATTTGATCTGGGCGGTTGGGATTTGCTTGTACCCCTTCGGTTAAGTGGGTAGATTTGGGCCACTGGGTTCAGATCCGACGGTAGACCGAGACAGAGGAGAAAGAGGCTCACCTAGTTAGGTTTCCGGCGAGTCGCCGGCGAGGTCTGTGCACTAGAGGTGGTCGTCGGCGAGGCTCCGGTGGTCCAAATCGACGGGGAGATGCGGACGATGTGCGGAGGAGGGCTGCGAGCTCGTATGCTTGGTCGACGTCGATGATTGTTTCCAGGTGAGGGAGAGGAAGGTGGCTGGAGACGGGGGCGGCGTTGGGGTGGTTCGGCCGACGGCGTATATGTCGTTTCTCTGCAGTATTCGATAGGAGAAAAGTATCAGAGGGGGCACCGGAGAGAGGGAAGAGGTTTAGGAGGGGAAAGAGGGGCGCGGGCTCACCGACGGCGACGAATTCGTCCGGAGATACTTGCAGAGGCTGCGGAGCTCCGACGACAAATTTCGTTGGCTTGAGCCGAAATCGACAGAAGAGAGAAAAGGGAGGCGAGGGAGGAGGTCTGGGGCTTTTATAGGCGCGGCTACAGCAAGAATTAAGCAGGGATTAAAGGGAAATTAAGGGGGGGGGAGTTTACTGCGGGGAGGAAACAGTCTCTGCGAGATCTCGGGCTGGAGCTTGAAGACGAGACGGGCTGATGGGTGGGTCCCATGAGTCAGTGAGAGAAAGAGAGAAGGAGGGTACCCTTTCGGGATGAGGGCTTCCTGGGCCACGGGCCGGTTTCCTGTCTGGGCCGATTCGGTTCCCCGGGGCCCTTTTGTATATTTTTTTCTTCTTTCTTCCTTTTCTTTTTCTGTTTTCTATTTCTTTTGTATCTTTTGCAAAAATGCTTCAAATCAATTCAAAACAATGTCTAAAATTTTCTAAAAATCAAATAAACCATACTAAACAGTAAGGAACATGTTTTCTTAAATAAAACTAACTTTCAAATAAAACTCTATAATTTAGCCAAAGGGCTTATTTGCATAAGATCAAATAAAAAATAGTGTTTTCAAAATAATTCTTTGAAATCAGGGAAAATAGTTTAAAATAATATTCTAAAATTCATTTTAAAACACATATCTAATAAAGCAAGACTTATGAATCCTTTTGAGAAGTATTTCCATGTGGGGATGCTTGCATAAAGCTAAATAGGGTTTGAAGTAGATCCTTTGAAATAAGAGACAATACCTTATAAAATAATGTTTGAAATTATCTTTCAAACTTAGTTCTTAAAATACAATCTTTACCAAATAAAACACATTTGTGATTCACTCCTTTGCAAGCAAGCTTGCATAGGTTTGAATAAAAGAAAGGAAAGTAGTATTTTGAGTACTTGATATTTCTCAAAGAAGTTCTTTAAGAAAATAATAGAAAGTTTTAAATAGTTTTCAAACAAAGCTTTCAAATAAACTCAAAAAGTTTTAAATCCCTGTGAATTTTCAATCAACACAAGCAAAATAAAAACGAAAATTTTCCCCCAAAATTTGATAGAATCTTGGGTCGTTACAGACTACCACCCTTAAAGAAATCTCGTCCTCGAGATTTGAAGGAAGGTTACAGGGTTTAGGGATCCTAATGGGGCTAGGGTGCTACCACCCTTAAAGAAGATTTTGCTTGGTGGTATTCTTGATGTTTCCTTAGGCACTTGCATTTTGTTCCCAGCTTGAATTCGTCGTTGCGCCATTTTTTCCTGAAATCGCCCTTCTCAGAAGTGTCGCTGTTCGCCGTTGTGTTCAGAAGTAGCATTCCAGATGCTCCATCCAATTCTGATGATAGGCAGATATCATCCATCGCGTTGTCTTCAACAAGGTAGACCACATCGTCCAAGCATGTGTATCTAGCCTTTTCTTGGTCGGTCCTCACCAAGGCCATGACAGCATACAGGCGATAATATTTGTGAAGGCGATAATATTTTTTATTGTAAGGGAGTTCCTGTTGATAGTGCGACAAAGCCATGACTTAATTAAATTTAGAATTCATGACTCCAAACTCTGAAGTTTAGTTGGCATTTTTTGAGTATGTTGATCTGATTGCACTTAAA
Organism: Dactylis glomerata; assembly: GCA_007115705.1. Lineage (NCBI taxonomy): Eukaryota > Viridiplantae > Streptophyta > Magnoliopsida > Poales > Poaceae > Dactylis > Dactylis glomerata. Next base: position 3,693,308 of record QXEO01000545.1, on the reverse strand, counting down.
TAAATTTGTCGTTTATGTGTAGTCAATCATAGAAACAATGTACTTAGTGCGACCAATGTCGTGACTTCGCGAATTTTAGAAGCGTTTTGTGAGTGTTGGTCCGATGGCAGTCACATAAAATTTTCATTTATATGTACTCAATTATATACAAAACATGATCATCGTGCAGTTCACAGTTATCTAACAATATGGGTTTAATCAAAATAAACATCTATAAAGTATGATCAATCATATAGGAAAAATATCAACATTAAAAACCTTTATTATTACAATCATCATAATATGTATTTCATAATAAAAAATGTATTATAGATGTTAATATTTATTCTACATATTCAAATAAACTTTATAAAATTTGACTTTAACTGAATTCGAAACACATGGTAAATAAAAATTGAAAATGTAGTGTATTGATCAACAGTTTAATCTAGGATTTTATTTTCCTTGCAGCTACCACGTTTTCAGCCAGTCTGTTATTTTATTCCTTGCATCACGTTGGAGAGAAGGTACATTCTGGTACACGGTTTCTTGAAATAGACTTGCAATTTTGTTTTTTTGCTTGCACCACGTTCTAGATAAGATCTTATACACGTTTTTTAAACGGACTCTTAGCTTACGTGTATTTCGCTAAACATATTTTTTTTTGCTTGCACCATGTTCCAAATAAGGGGGTGGAGTATGCCGTGTTAAATAGCTCGTTTCCTAATTTAGTCTCTTTCTACCGGACGTACATGTCTAGATCTGTTATAGTTCAAAACCGTGATATATTTTTTGTTGGACGTAACACCTCTTATCTTTAAATCTGAGCCGTATAAATTAGATCTAACTATTAAAATTAATCTAGATGATGTGGGTTAACGTGGTGTCTCTATTTTAGACCTCCGTATTGTGCTTTTAGTATATAGTAGATAGTCGTATTGTCATCAGACACCAACAAGGGGGAGATTGAAAGAGCATGTCTCCTCTAATTGAATTTTGGTGTTTGTTAACAATACAATTTTATCTAATCTTGTGCGCTTGATATTTATAGGTTTACTCAATATTTGCACAAGCTTTTGTTTTATCCTTGTATGGACCTCGGAATCTTCTATCTTAAATCAAGGGATGTTTATATTGTGGAAGGTCTTAATGTGTCAAGGAGGAGGAGGGGTTTTTCAGCCATTAAAGCCTTTGCCTGGACAGGCCGGATTTTTTCGGTGCCTGGCTAAAAAAGCCGGTCCCCCTGGGATTTTCGAAACCCCGAGTGGTGCTACCTCTCAGATGGGGGCGGGGGGCGGACTTTTGTCTAGACTTTTCTCTGGAAAAAGCCGGTGGCCAGCTTTTCTGGCCCCTGGCCGGCTTTAGCCGGTGTAAGTTACCTTCAACGGTAACATTTCAGCAGGGGGTATAAATACCCCCTTCTTCCTCCTCAAGAGCTGCTCGAGCTGAATAGTGTTGACCTCCATTGCTGAAGCCACCAAGCTACAAGATATCCCCCCTCAACCCACCAAAGCCTTTGATCTTTGGACAATCGAAGGAGGAGGCCTTGATCTACATCCTCACCGAAGAGATTTACTTTCCCCTCTCATTTGCTTGAGGGATTTGTGTCTTGGGTTCCCTTGTGTCCCAAGATCTTGATTTGTGTATTTGATATCTTGCTACTTGTTGTTTGACAGCATTGTGTTGTGCTTGGGAGCCTCCAATTCGGTTGTGGATGCGTGCCCCAAGATTGTAAAGGCCGGTTCTGCCTTGAGGAATCCCTTAGTGGAAAGTGAGCTAGGCCTTTGTGGCGGAAGCTTGCACCGGAGAATAGGGTGAGCCTTTGTGGCGTTGGTTAGGCCTTTGTGGCAACCACACCTCTCCAACGTAGACGTACTTCCCCTAAAAAAAGGAACTACAGGAATTACATCCGTGTCTCCGTGTGCTCCACTCTCGGTTACCTCTATCCTTTCTTGCCTTTACTTATTGTATCTTTGTAGCGTACCTGTGCTTTATTGTGCTAGACCAGGATCAATTTCCAGCACACACAGTACAAGATGAAATATCAAGAGTACAAAGGGTCTTTATTACAACGTTTGATCCACGAATTAAAACAATCTCTTACAACTCAAGTGGCACAAGCCACATCTTATTACATTTCATGAGAAAACTAAACACTTGAACTACAAGTCTTCTTTCTTTGTGGCTCCATAGGCAGATGTGTTGGACGAAGACTCGTGACCAAGGCGCAGCAATCTTCAATCTTCATAATAGTATCCTGCAACATGATATGTTGCAGCCACAGAGGGTCAATACATTGAATGTATTGGCAAGATGTCACTTTGGTGGACTCAATGGCACCTACACTTATATGCTTTTGGCCAGGTGGGGTTTTGACTAAGCTGCAGCAAGCTTCCTAGCTAGCATTGTAAAACTAAACTTTCCCTAGCAAAACTTTTGTTTAGAACAACTTTCACTACCCAAGTTCACCCATCAAGTTTTAACTTAAAGAAATTGGGATGAGGAGATTCTTGAACAGCTTCAAAGTCATGTCACTCAGAATTGTCCGTAACCGGGGACACGGCTAAGTACTTAGTTCTAAACACTCTGCAGAAGTGGTGCACTTTTCCCACAAAACTTAGTTAACCCATTTTGCCGTGAGACTCATTTTGCCTCAAACGGCCAAGTGAAAACTAATACGAGGCCTTTCAGAAGCCTTCCCTCAGACCAAACAGACGCGCTCCCAACCTATTCACATCTACCACCCTCTGTCCGCCTCGCTTGAGTTCTTGCAGCTTAATTGACCAAGACAGAGCCCATAATGTCTTGTGGTTGCACTGGAAGCTTCATGACTTGAACATCTCCAATCTCTTTGCTCCTGGGTGACCATCCACAAGTGAGATACACCTGGTGGTTCAGAGGTTCGACGACATGACCCCAGGGAACCACTCAACATAAACCATACAAGCCACATTCCACCCAGGTGGTTCATTGAATTTTTGTTGTTTTTCTTAATTTTGTAAAACAAGTTTTCTCAACACTTAGCCAAAATGTGTGATAACCCTTCCCACAATAAGTGTAAAACAAAGTCCTAATAGCAGCAGCAATTCTAAAGGGAGATGCATAATCTAGACCAAAACTAGACAAGGACTTAGCATAAAAACATAGCCACTAAGACATAAACTTATAAAACCTACACATGCATCTTCTAATAGAAAAGCTGCAAGTAACATCTACTAATAGGACAAGGAATATGGTGACACTTGCCTTGGTGAGGAGAGGAGTTGGTGCACTCGTCACAAAGGCACTCGTTGCACTCAGCACAATCTACACATAAAATGATACATACATGAGCACATAGCATCCAATCATAAAAACACTTCAAAAGAGAAATCATGTATGCAATATGTGTCTTGAACACCACAAAGGCACTTTGTAGTTCTCTGGTTGGTTTCTATATGCATGATGGCATGGTCGAATTTTTAGAATTTATTTTAAAACTTAGAACAAAATTTAACACACATAAAACTATACAAACAAGTTAAATCTACAAAAGGGGAATGAATTAGTACAAAAATATATTCTACACATGCTATAGTACATGACATTTTATTTATCAAATGCAAAAGGAATTACTGCAAAATAAAATTTAGAACTATTTTTTTTACTAGCCAAAATACTTAAATAAAGCAATCTGTAATAAAATATTTTTAACAGTGGCAAAAGTGAATTTTCATGACCTAGACATGTTCTCCTCATTTTTATGAATCCAAAGCCGCAAAATTTGCAAAAAAAGGATGTGTAGAACTCCAGATATGAATTTTCGAAGTTAAATCAAGTTTCTGAAATGTTTAAACGAAAAACGGGCGGGGCTTAACCACAGACTGACACGCGGCGGCTGCTAATTTGATGGTACCCTTTCGGTCGGATCGCGATGGTGGACCATCCGATCTGACGAGATCTGAATGCTCTGGATCTAATCTTACCGATTCACTAAGTGATCTAATCTGCGCCAATGAAAAGAGATCTAACGGCCGAGAAAGGGACGGAGAGGGCTCACCGGAGGGAGATGTCGACGGCGAGGTGCTGCGTACTGGAGTTCGACAATGAAGAGATTCCGACGGTCCTTGGTGGCGATGAAGGGCGCGACGACGTTCAGCTGGAGCAGGCGATGTCGATTGTGTGCAGCACGCGGTGATTCGTTTCCTGTAACGGCGACAGAGAGTGGCTGGAGTTATCCGATGCGTCGGCCAGGCACAGATCAAGGGAAGGCTTGGCGTGCACAGAGGGATCTGGGCGGCGGTGACCTTACCAGGAGATGCGGAATGACGGAGCGGTCTTGGTGGCGAAGCGGGAGAAGTGGAGGTGCTCGGAGTCCCTGGCAATCCTTCGCCGGAGTTGCGCCTGCGGACGGCAAGATCTGGCCGAGGATGCTCACGTTGATCTGGTGCAGTACAAGATAAGAGATTATGTTTGGGAGGTGCGCAGAGGCTCTGGAAGAGTACCAGAGAAGAAAAAAAGGGGAGAGGTTCCCTCTGTTTACCTGGAAGTTCGCCGGAGTTGGTCTGGTCCTGCGGACGGGCGAGTTTCTGTGCAGATGGCCTGGCGGCGATGGGGATCTGAGAGGGGGTGGGGGAGGTCGAGGAGGGTGCGGGGCTTCTTATAGGCGCGCGCGGAGAGCAAAACTGGCAGGGCATCGGCGGATTGAAGGATGGCCGGGGTGAGTTAGTGCGGGGATTCGGCGCGCGTGATTTTCGTCCGAGGAGGAAGACGACGTCGGCGCTGACATTCCGGACCCACCTATCAGCGAGGGAGAGGAGGAAAAAGGAATACCAGTTCAGGATTCGAATAAATGGGCCGCGGGCTGATTCGGGCTCCTGGCTGATTGTTTCCCCGCGGTTTTTTCTAAATTTTTCTTTTTTTTTCTTTTCTGTTTTCTTTTGTAATTCTTTGCAAAACAACTTCAAATTGATTTTAAACAGTTTTTGAAACTTTGTAATTTAATTTCCTCTGTTTGTTGAACCACAGAGGGTCTCTTGAAACTATGTGTCAACCAATAATAAAAAGGGAAACACATATATTGATAGATGTATGCATGTGCAATGCATGAGATGTTATGATTTCATGTGTTCTTGACTTTTCAAAATAAATCCTAAAATTTGAGGATGTTACAAGTCTAACCCCCTTAAGATGAATCTCGCCCTCGAGATTCGAGTTGGCTAGCAAATAGGTGCGGATGGTCCTTTCGGAGTTCATCTTCTCGTTCCCAAGTTGCTTCTTCTTCAGTATGGTGATTCCATTGAACTTTGCAAAACTTGATTGTCTTGGTATGAGTGACTCTTTCTGATGTCTCCAAGATTTTGATGGGTTTCTCCTCGTATGTGAGGTCACTTTCTAGTTGCACCTCTTCCAACGGTATTGTGTCTCTTAGTGGGGTGTCTCCCATCTCTGGATGACACTTCTTCAATTGGCTCACATGAAACACATTGTGTACTGCAGACAAGGATTCTGGTAGTTCTAACTCATATGCAACTTCTCCTTTGCAAGCCAAAACTTTGAATGGCCCTACGAAGCGAGGTGCTAGCTTTCCTTTGACTCCGAATCTTTTCACTCCATGAAGTGGCGATACTCGAAGGTATGCTCTATCGCCCACTTCATAGGTCACTTCTCTACGCTTTGAATCAGCATAGCTTTTCTGCCTGGACTGAGCTATCTTGAGTCTATCCCTGATTAACCGAACCTTCTCTTCGGCATCCTTTATTATGTCTGGTCCGAAAAGACTTCGTTCCCCAACACCACTCCAAAGCAATGGTGTAGTACATTTTCTTCCATACAGAGCTTCAAATGGTGCCATCTCAATGCTAGATTGGTGGCTGTTGTTGTAGGAGAACTCTGCATATGGTAGATTATCATCCCAGCTAGACCCATAGTCCAAGGCACAAGGTCTCAACATGTCTTCTAGAATCTGGTTCACTCTTTCTGTCTGTCCATCAGTCTGAGGGTGAAATGCTGTGCTGAACTCTAGTCTAGTGCCCAAGGATTCATGGAGTTGACGCCAAAAGTGAGAGGTGAATTGAGTACCTCTATCTGATACAATGCTCTTAGGCACTCCATGTAGGCACACTATTCGGTTCATGTATATCTTGGCTAGTCTGGCACTGGTATATGTGGTCTTCATGGGAATGAAGTGAGCCACTTTAGTTAAACGATCGACAACTACCCAGATGGAGTCATAACCAGACTTAGTCCTTGGTAACCCTGTGATAAAATCCATTCCGACATTGTCCCACTTCCACTCTGGTATAGGTAATGGTTGTAATAACCCTGCTGGCTTCTGGTGTTCCGCCTTGACTCTATTACATACGTCGCACAAGGCTATATATTCAGCGATATCTCTTTTCATATTGCTCCACCAGAATCTACCCTTCAGATCCATATACATCTTGGTGTTTCCAGGATGAATGGAGTAGGGTGAATCATGAGCTTCTTGCAAAATCAACTTTCTGAGCTCAGGGTCCTGTGGTACACAGACACGCTTCTCAAACCATACAACTCCTTGCTCATCTTCGCGAAATCCCTTCGCCTTTACTTCAAGCATTTTTCCTTTTATTTCTTCTATTTCTTTATCTATTTTCTGAGCTTCCTTGATCTTGTCCATCAGTGTAGGTTGGACTTCAAGTGATGCCAAAAATCCTTCTGGCACATTTTCCAGTCTGAGCCTTTTGAACTGCTCACACAATTCTTCAAGCAATTCCCCTGCTGTAAGCCCATTTACGTAGCTTTTACGACTTAAGGCGTCAGCTACAACATTTGCCTTTCCCGGATGGTATTGTAGGCTCATGTCATAATCTTTTATGAGTTCTAACCATCTCCTTTGTCTCATGTTCAGTTCTTTCTGAGTGAATATATACTTCAAGCTCTTGTGATCGGTGAACACATCACAATGCTTTCCCATCAGATAGTGTCTCCACACTTTTAGAGCATGAACAACAGATGCTAGCTCCAAGTCATGGGTGGGGTAATTTCTCTCATGATGTTTGAGCTGGCGTGAAGCATAACTTACCACTTTTCCATTTTGCATCAGAACGCTACCAAGTCCTTGACGAGAAGCGTCGCAGTAAACTTGGAAATCCTCCTGTATATCTGGCAGACATAGAACAGGCGCACTTACTAGCCGTTTCTTCAGTTCTTGAAAACTTGCTTCACATGAGTCGGTCCATTCAAACTTCTTATCTTTCTTCAATAGTTCGGTCATTGGTTTTGCTATTTTGGAGAAATTTTCTATGAATCTCTGATAGTATCCCACAAGGCCTAGGAAACTTCAGATGTCTCCCGCATTTTTGGGTGACTCCCATTCGGTAACGGATGCTACCTTGCTCGGGTCCACCGCGACTCCTTCTGCGGAAACTATATGCCCAAGGAATCCTACCTTATTCAGCCAGAATTCACACTTGCTAAACTTTGCATATAGTTTATGCTCTCTGAGCTTCTCCATGATTAGGCGCAAATGCTTTTCATGTTCTTTATCATCCTTGGAATAAATCAGGATGTCGTCAATGAACACTACAACGAATTTATCCAAGTACTCCATGAACACCTTGTTCATCATGGTCATGAAGTATGCCGGGGCATTTGTTAGTCCAAAGGACATGACAGTATACTCATATAGACCATATCTGGTGGTAAAAGCTATCTTGGGTATGTCTTGTTCTCGGATCTTCAGTTGGAAATATCCTGATCGAAGATCAATTTTGGAGAATACCTTTGCCCCTTTGAGCTGGTCAAACAGATCATTGATGTTGGGCAATGGGTACTTGTTCTTGATTGTCACTTCATTCAGCGAACGGTAATCTACAACCAATCTTTTGCTAGAGTCTTTCTTCTCTACAAACAGAATAGGGGCTCCCCATGATGATGAACTCTGTTGAATGAAACCCTTGTCCAACTGTTCTTTGAGATGCTTCTTCAACTCTTTTAGTTCCTCTATGTCCATCTTATATGGCCTTTTTGCTATAGGTCATGTACTAGGAAGCAAGTCAATGATGAACTCGATATCCCTATCTGGTGGAATTCTGGGTAGTTCTTCTAGAAACACATCGGGATACTCCTTTATGACTGGCACTTCATCCATGCTAACCCCCTTAAGAGAATTAACCTTAGGCCCTTTAAGCTCGAAGGTTGATTTGAAACGAATGCGTTTCTTTTTAGGGGTTGTGAGGGTGATGATTTTGTTTGCACAATCTATGACTCCTTCAAAGGCGGTCATCCAATCCATGCCTAGGATGACATCTAGTCCTTGAGACTCCAGAACTATGAGATGAGCGGGAAATTGGTATTTCCCGATTCCTAGGGTCAAATCTCGACACCCAAAGGCTGCTACTAACTCCCCTCCCGGAGAACTTACCTTAATTGGTCTGTCTATGGTTCTGGTTGGTATTTTATTTTTATCCACAAATGCCCTTGAGATGAATGAATGAGATGCACCAGTATAAAAAAGAACAAGTGCTGAAAATTCATTAAGCTGAAACGTACCATAGACAGCATCAGGCTCATCATAAATTTCCTCCACATTGACATGGTTAACATGCCCCTTCTGGAACGGATTGGGCTTGTTTCCTTCATCCTTTTTCTGTGGGCAATCATTTGCATAATGTCCAGTCTTGTGGCATTTATAGCATTCCACCTGGCTAATGTCCTTCTTCTCGGGGACAGTGTTGTTCCTGCCATTGCCATGGCCATTAGTCCTCGTGGAGTTGTGATTGTTGTGACTCCTGTGGCCATTATGGTGGTGGCCATTTCCCCTGTGATGCTGGTGCCCATTGCCACCATTATTGTTGTGGTGGTTTCCTCCACTCTTGTGGTAACCGGAACTCCCACTGCCACTATGGAAGCTTCTCTTATGCACAGGCTCTTGGTACTTGCTGGCATGATTGTTTCTCTTCCTATTTTCAGATTGCTTCACCTTGCTCTCAAGAGTTATAGCTTGATCTAGCAAGGACTGAAAGGTAGGGGTGTAAGCAACAGACAGAGGGATTGACAGTTCATCGTTGAGGCCCTCTAGAAACTTCTCCTTCCTCTTCGCATCGGTGTCGACGTCATCCGGTGCATAGCGGGACAGATTAGTGAACTCATCAATGTACTCAGACACGCTGCGGTACTTCTGCCTGAGATCACGAAACTCCTTCTTCTTCAGGCCCATCACACTAGAGGAAATGTGTGCAGCTCGGAATCCTTCCTGGAATGAATCCCAAGTCACTCCTTCAATGGGGTGAGTGATTTGGTAAGTATCCAACCAGCTTGCCGCTGGTCCTTCAAGCAGATGGGCTGCAAACCTGACCTTCTCAGCATCAGTGTAGCCAGTTATTATCAAGTCCTTGTTAACAGAACGAAGCCAATCCATGGCCTCCAATGGTTCAGTAGCATGGGAGAACTTGGCAGGGTGAAGCCTTAGGAATCTTGCAAGCATGTCGACCTGAGGGGGTGGTGGAGGAGGTGGTGGTGGTGGGTTGTTATTATTGTTGTTGTTGTTCTGAATGTTGGCAATGAACTGGGTCATGACTTGCATAAGTTGCGCTTGGGCTTCCATCATCTGCTGCATTTGTTCCTTAGGAGTGCGATGAGGAGGCATCTGTGGGGTTTGAAAAGGGTGAGATTAGACTTAGAGATAGTCTAAAGGAATAAAGTTTCCTACCCATATGCATAAACAATCCTTAAATCACACATACTCAAACATTCACAAGCATGAGAGAAAACTTTAACCAAGCATGCAGTAAACAACTCACAAATAGTTTGAAGGTACGCAAACGTTTTAAGCCTTAGGGATACAATGACTAATGCCATACCACAAGCGGTCATGGGCATAAACGCAATCTCATAGATAAAGTGGGGTAGTCTCTCTAGCTACTCTACTCCTCCATGATGACTACTTCCTCAACATCGAAGCCATTCTCCTTGAGTAGCCTCTTGTAGTCCTGCAGCTCTTCAGTTAGGGCGTCGACCTTCTCTTGAAGCTCCCTCTTGTCGGCGCGTAGCTTCTCGATCAGATCGTGGTCCGCTTCAAGCTCGAAGTCGTTGCACTCTAACTTCTGCTTCAACTCCCTAACTTCTTTGTTCTTGGCTTGAATCCTCTTCTCTTGGCTCTTCCGCTGCTTCTCTTGAGTCTCGAACTTCTCCTTCATCTCCTTGATCTTCTCCTCTTGCTCCAGGTGTTGCTTGTCCTTCTCAGCAAACTGGGAACGTAACTCATCGTTCTTAAACATCTCGTTGTACCTCTCAACGTCGACGTCCCTGACAAGATACTCTAACTCGGCAAGGTGGATGCGCATGGGGTCTTGCTCGTTGTCAGGTAGCACGATGGCCATGCCCTGCTCATCGCGTCGGCCATAGAGGTGGGAGTAGTGGTTCTGGAGCTCAAAGAAGTGACGTCCGCAGAGGCGTGCTATCATCTCTTGCATGAGGAGTTGGGCACCTATCTTCTTGTTGGTGTGGAAGGTCTTGAGCTTGATAGTTTCAGTCTTCGGCTCTGTCTCGTGTCCTGGTTGCGTGATGTGGATGACCCAGATGCCCTTCTTGTGAAGCTTGGTCATCTCGCTCCCTCTGATGAACGGGGTAGGCAGGGACAAGGTAGTGGTGATGTTGATGAGACGCTCTCCGAAGCTGTAGTTTTTCTTGAAGTTGCCGGTCTTGGTGATGCGGAAGGTTGACATCTTCACGTTGGAACATGACAAGTTAGTAAGACAAAAGAGAAAATTTAACAAAAGTGCTAAACAAAAGTTAAAGTGATTTTTCTAACTCAGAAGTCAAAACTATTTCTAAGTGTTAGCAACAAAGAGAAACGAGAACAACTCCTAAATTTTTCCTAAGGGTTTTCGACCAATCCTAGGGTCACGAACCTAAGGGCAACACTTTGCTCTGATACCATCTGTAGCGTACCTGTGCTTTATTGTGCTAGACCAGGATCAATTTCCAGCACACACAGTACAAGATGAAATATCAAGAGTACAAAGGGTCTTTATTACAACGTTTGATCCACGAATTAAAACAATCTCTTACAACTCAAGTGGCACAAGCCACATCTTATTACATTTCATGAGAAAACTAAACACTTGAACTACAAGTCTTCTTTCTTTGTGGCTCCACAGGCAGATGTGTTGGACGAAGACTCGTGACCAAGGCGCAGCAATCTTCAATCTTCATAATAGTATCTTGCAACATGATATGTTTCAGCCACAGAGGGTCAATACATTGAATGTATTGGCAAGATGTCACTTTGGTGGACTCAATGGCACCTACACTTATATGCTTTTGGCCAGGTGGGGTTTTGACTAAGCTGCAGCAAGCTTCCTAGCTAGCATTGTAAAACTAAACTTTCCCTAGCAAAACTTTTGTTTAGAACAACTTTCACTACCCAAGTTCACCCATCAAGTTTTAACTTAAAGAAATTGGGATGAGGAGATTCTTGAACAGCTTCAAAGTCATGTCACTCAGAATTGTCTGTAACTGGGGACACGGCTAAGTACTTAGTTCTAAACACTCTGCAGAGGTGGTGCACTTTTCCCACAAGACTTAGTTAACCTGTTTTGCCGTGAGACTCATTTTGCCTCAAACGGCCAAGTGAAAACTAAGACGAGGCCTTTCAGAAGCCTTCCCTCAGACCAAACGGACGCGCTCCCAACCTATTCACATCTACCACCCTCTGTCCGCCTGGCTTGAGTTCTTACAGCTTAATTGACCAAGACAGAGCCCATAATGTCTTGTGGTTGCACTGGAAGCTTCATGACTTGAACGTCTCCAATCTCTTTGCTCCTGGGTGGCCATCCACAAGTGAGATACACCTGGTGGTTCAGAGGTTCGACGACATGACCCCAGGGAACCACTCAACATAAACCATACAAGCCACATTCCACCCAGGTGGTTCATTGAAATTTTGTTGTTTTTCTTAATTTTGTAAAACAAGTTTTCTCAACACTTAGCCAAAATGTGTGATAACCCTTCCCACAATAAGTGTAAAACAAAGTCCTAATAGCAGCAGCAATTCTAAAGGGAGATGCATAATCTAGACCAAAACTAGACAAGGACTTAGCATAAAAACATAGCCACTAAGACATAAACTTATAAAACCTACACATGCATCTTCTAATAGAAAAGCTGCAAGTAACATCTACTAATAGGACAAGGAATATGGTGACACTTGCCTTGGTGAGGAGAGGAGTTGGTGCACTCGTCACAAAGGCACTCGTTGCACTCAGCACAATCTACACATAAAATGATACATACATGAGCACATAGCATCCAATCATAAAAACACTTCAAAAGAGAAATCATGTATGCAATATGTGTCTTGAACACCACAAAGGCACTTAGTAGTTCTCTGGTTGGTTTCTATATGCATGATGGCATGGTCGAATTTTTGGAATTTATTTTATAACTTAGAACAAAATTTAACACACATAAAACTATACAAACAAGTTAAATCTACAAAAGGGGAATGAATTAGTACAAAAATATATTCTACACATGCGACAGTACGGGACATTTTATTTATCAAATGCAAAAGGAATTACTGCAAAATAAAATTTAGAACTATTTTTTTTAATAGCCAAAATACTTAAATAAAGCAATCTGTAATAAAATATTTTTAACAGTGGCAAAAGTGAATTTTTATGACCTAGACATGTTCTCCTCATTTTTATGAATCCAAAGCCGCAAAGTTTGCAGAAAAAGGATTTGTAGAACTCCAGATATGAATTTTCGAAGTTAAATCAAGTTTCTGAAATGTTTAAACGAAAAACGGGCGGGGCTTAACCACAGACTGACACGCGGCGGCTGCTAATTTGATGGTACCCTTTCGGTCAGATCGCGTGGTGGACCGTCCGATCTGACGAGATATGAACGCTCTAGATCTAATCTTACCGATTCACTAAGTGATCTAATCTGCGCCAATCAAAAGAGATCTAACGGCCGAGAAAGGGACGGAGAGGGCTCACCGGAGGGAGACGTCGACGGCGAGGTGCTGCATACTAGAGTTCGACGATGAAGAGATTCCGACGGTCCTTGGTGGCGATGAAGGGCGCGATGACGTTCAGCTAGAGCAGGCGATGTCGATCGTGTGCAGCACGCGGTGATTCGTTTCCTGTAACGGCGACAGAGAGTGGCTGGAGTTATCCGATGCGTCGGCCAGGTGCAGATCAAGGGAAGGCTTGGCGTGCACAGAGGGATCTGGGCGGCGGTGACCTTACCAGGAGATGCGGAATGACGGAGCGGTCTTGGTGGCGAAGCGGGAGAAGTGGAGGTGCTCGGAGTCCCTGGCAATCCTTCGCCGGAGTTGCGCCTGCAGATGGCAAGATCTGGCCGAGGATGCTCACGTCGATCTGGTGCAGTACAAGATAAGAGATTATGTTTGGGAGGTGCGCAGAGGCTCTGGAAGAGTACCAGAGAAGAAAAAAAGGGGAGAGGTTCCCTCTGCTTACCTGGAAGTTCGCCGGAGTTGGTCTGGTCCTGCGGACGGGCGAGTTTCTGTGCAGACGGCCTGGCGGCGATGGGGATCTGAGAGGGGGTGGGGGAGGTCGAGGAGGGTGCGGGGCTTCTTATAGGCGCGCGCGGAGAGCAAAACTGGCAGGGCATCGACGGATTGAAGGAGGGCCGGGGCGAGTTAGTGCGGGGATTCAGCGCGCGTGATTTTCGTCCGAGGAGGAAGACGACGTCGGCGCTGACATTCCGTACCCACCTGTCAGCGAGGGAGAGGAGGAAAAATGAATACCGGTTCGGGATTCGAATAAATGGGCCGCGGGCCGATTCGGGCTCCTGGCTGATTGTTTCCCCGCGGCTTTTTCTAAATTTTCCTTTTTTTTCTTTTCTGTTTTCTTTTGTAAATCTTTGCAAAACAACTTCAAATTGATTTTAAACAGTTTTTGAAACTTTGTAATTTAATTTCCTCTGTTTGTTGAACCACAGAGGGTCTCTTGAAACTATGTGTCAACCAATAATAAAAAGGGAAACACATATAATGATAGATGTATGCATGTGCAATGCATGAGATGTTATGATTTCATGTGTTCTTGACTTTTCAAAATAAATCCTAAAATTTGAGGATGTTACAATCTTGCTTAGCTTCCTAGTTGTCATATAGGTAAATTCACCGTAGTTGCAAATCTAGAGAATTTACCTTTTGTGTTAAGCCTAAATTGAAAAATAATTAAAATTTAAGTAGCACATATTCACCCCCCCTCTAGGTGCCCTTATGATCCATTCAGGGGGCACGGCCTAGGGCTGGGCCACGCCACCCTAGTGTGTGGGGCCCTCGTGGCCCCACTCCATCTCCCCTTCGGTTCTCTGGAAGCTTCGGTGGATTTCTGGATGTTCGGCTTTTGTTTCGTCCAATTCCGAGAATATTTCCTGTGTAACTTTTCTGAAACACAAAAATAGCAGAAAACAGGGAACTGGCACTATGGCGACTTGTTAATAGGTTAGTTCTAAAAAATGCATAAAAGTGTCACGAAGTGTAACAAAACATTAGGCAAATGGTATAAAAACAAGCATGGATCATCAAAAATTATAGATACGTTTTGGACGTATCAAGCATCCCCAAGCTTAACTCCTGCTCGTCCTCGAGTAGGTAAGTGATAACAAAAGAAATAATTTTTGAGGTGACATACACCTACACAATCTTGATCATCTATGTAAGCACTGAGTGCTGGGATCATAAGAACTTAAAACATGGGCATGAAAGACATAATCTTGACAATAAAAACTTAGCAACCATGTTATAACATGAAATAGAACACAAACAAAAGATCATGACAATGAAACAATGAAAGTCAAACGTGTGTTCAAATCATAAGGAAAAACATACAAATGGTTTTCAGCTTGTCCTTCATGGAGAGCAAAACATAAATGCATAGGACACCTTAAAGTTTAAGAGGGCGACTAGATATAAGTAATTTAAGAACAAGTGAAACCATGATCATGAATCAATCAATGAAAACTTTGGGACAATGCACATTATACTCAGAATGACAACTATGCTCTCTTAGACAGTGCATAAAGGTAGAAGGTGGTGACTCAACATAAAAGTAAAAGAAAGGCCCTTCGCAGAGGGAAGCAGTGATTGCGAGTTTTATAAACCTTCAAAAATTATGGTACTTACTAGCTTTGAGCTCTCATTGCCCCCATTATAAGCATCTTGAATGGTTAAAGTTAATGCGAGTACAATTATGATGCATATGCTTGACAAATCATATGTTGAAAACCTCGTGTTCCATGAATACGAGTACCCAAACCTCATGCTACTTTACTTAGAGTCCCAAGCAAGCTCTTGTCATTGTAAGTATATATGTATCATCGAGAACCGCCAACGGGGTACCTCCGTGCCCGATGACATGGAACAAGCCCACATCAAAATGACAGGACAAGCAGACAATGAACACCTCAACATCTCTTTTATTTACCATTTGTATAGCTTTTTATTTTGAGATGCATCGTCAAATGTTCACCATGGGCATGCTGTAAATTTCCACCATGAATTATGCATGGCTTAGATTGGCGGCCCAGGCGTTTCACTAACACATATACAAACTCCATGATCCCGCAAGATTCCCAATTCATTTCACACCGCAAGTATCCATAAACAAAATAGCACAATATCAACTCAAATAAGAAGTGCAATGTTGAAAGCTTGCCCCGTGATGGCATGGATGGGCTAGCTCCCAACTTACAACTTGCAAGCATAACAACTCAACATAAGAGAGCCACAATGTCAAATTTTTAAGAACGAGAAAAAGTAAAGTGTGCCATCAGGTTCGTGAGAGCTTTACTGACCAATTTTCACATAACACTCGTAAGAGTTTAATTTGAAGAGTAGATAAAAGCAAGTCAAATTTACTTTGGAATAGCAATTGCTAATAGGTATGTATGGTGGACACGTTGGAACAACTTGGTTTTTAGGAGTTGGATGCACGAGTAGAGCTTATACTCAGTACAAAGTGAGGGCTAGCAAAAGACTAGGAGCGACCAACTAAGAGAGCAGTAACGGCCATAATCATGCAAAGCGACAAAGCAACATTAAAAGAAGCATAAGATGGCATCAAAAGTCAAAAACTAAATGATCATAGAGGCTATTGGTGACTTTGTATGAGTCTAACATGTGTGAGCATGCGCCAAGTCCACCCAAATAAAGCATCAATGAGAAAACCAAAATAATGCTTCCAAACGATAAAAACAACACATGATTTTTTTAAAGGCTCAATAAGCAATCTCAATTATTTGAGACAAGTCATGCTACAGCAAAACCACTAAGCATATTATCAAAAAGACATCAAGCATGACATGAAAAAGCCTAAGCCACAGTCTACACAAGCTCCTTTTTGTACCACTTTTTTGCATAAAGCTTTTTCTCTTTTCCAACACCATTCAAACTTTTTAATCCAACTCTTTTGAGGAAAACCAACATGGTCCAGAGGCAAAAATACACCTTGATAAATAAATATAAGAAGATCTGAACACAAATCAAGGGAAAAAATAAAACCAAAAGCAGTAGCAGAAAAAGAAGAACACTCGATTTTTGATAAGAGTGAAAACTAGAGCGTTCTTTGCAAATGAAAAGCAAGGCACCTTCTCCAAAAGAAATTTGTTGGGGTCCAACCATTTATTGCAGCAAACAAAACTAACTAACAATGAAAAATAAAACAACTGACGCTCCAAGAAAAACACATAGTGCATGAAGCAATAAAAATATAGTGTCTTGAAAGGTGACCTGATTTTTGCCGATGAAGAAGGGATGCCTCGGGGGGCATCCCCAAGCTTTGACGCTTGTACTTCTTGGATATTTCTTGCGGTGATGCATGGGCATCCCCAAGCTTGAGCTTTTGTCCATTCTTCAACTCATCTCATCATTCTCCAATCCCTACACTCGAAAACTTCCTTCATACAAAACTTAACACAATTCTATTAGCAACATTAGTGTAAGCATAACAATGAATCAACCTCTTTTGCTTCAGGTTTCAACCCAAAAACACCACATATAAAGTATATACTACTGTAGAAACTTCCCCAAAAGTTCCGTGATCAAAAGAACTAAAAAAGAAAGGGATAAAGCGGCAAAAACCAATAGTGGCAGAAATCTGTCAAAACAGAACAGCTGATAAAGACCGATTTTTTAAGGGGTCTTCTGTTGCTCAAATCAAAAAAGTGTTGAACTAACAAAAGTTTGGATATAACCTGAGGAATACGCATAAGAAATCTCAGGTCCAAAAGATATACAGGGATTTTTCACAAATTTTTATAGTACAGTATGAAAATCTATTTCAGGACAGCAACATCCTCAAATCTTTACCTCACTCGAATTAGAGGCTTCTCTTGGCACAACAATGAAATAAAAATGATAAGGAGAGGTCATTACAGTAGTAATGACTTCCAAGAATCAAATAAAAGAAAAAGTACTGAAAAGAAAACATTGGGTTATCTCCCAAGAGTGCTTTTCTTTAACGCCTTTGAGCTAGGCGCAGAAAAATTGCGAATCAAGTAATATCAAAAGAGGCATTAAGATCAATTGCAGAAATATTTTCAACAAGGCATTGTATTTCATCCACATAAGTTTTAGAAGACCCTTTATGATCACGCTTTGGTACACTACTTTCATCAAAAAGATTTTCAGGACAAATCAAACTAAAATTATTTTCCAAAGTATCATGAATTCCCAAAAGTTTACAATGTATTGGTATTTAGGCTCCTTCATTGGGTACACCAACAACTTCTACAGGTGAGCCGAGCTTATTAAATTTCTTAAAAACTTTCTTAGCTTCAATGACAACATCTCTAAATTCTATGTGCAAATTTTCCAAGATAAAAGCTTTCTTTTTAGGGTCTTCAATATCATGAAGCTTAAGGAACATGTATTGCATAAAAGGATTAAGGCTAGCAAACCTAGCTTCTAACATGTGAACTAAATAAGCAAAAGCAACTTCATAACTAGGAACAAGCTCAGCGAAGGACTTTTCCTCAACATCTTTATGCATACTAATATGATTAAAGAACTCCTCAATATTATTTTTCCCAATAATTGAACCACTACCTACTGAGATATCCTCCAAAAAGTACTTAGGGATCAACATGATGAACTAAAAGCAAGTAAATAAAAGCAACTATAAAGTAAACTAATTTTTTTGGGTTTTTGATATAAAAAGATGCAAGTAAAAATAAAGTAAAGCAAAACTTAAAACAAAGTAAAGGATGTGAGTGTGAAACTCCCCTTACAGAAGTCTTCTTTTTCCTCCCCGGCAACGGCGCCAGAAAAGGGCTTGATGGATGGCGTGTAGTTATAACCAGTTAGTTGGGGAACCCCAAGCGGAAGGTATGATGAGCACGCAGCAAGCTTTTCCCTTAGTAAGAAACCAAGGTTTATTGATCTAAAAAGGAGCAGGCCAAACTAATGAAGGTGATGCTTGCAAGCTTCGCGACAGCTCTGGACAATTTATAGGGCGCCTCGTCCAAGCTTTGCTTTGCGAGCAGCAACGTGGAACCTGCACACAACACAACCAAGTACTTTGTTCCCAACTTACGATGAGGTTGTCAATCTCACCGGTTTGCTTGAAACAAAGGGTATGAGCGTATCGAGTGGAAAATAGTAGAAGTATGCGAGTAAAGTAAACAGTGCGAGTAAAGTAAACAGGTGATAGCAATATGATGGAAATAGAACCAGGGTCCACAGTTCACTAGTGGTGTCTCTCCATAAGATAAATAACACATGCTAGGTAAACAAATTATAGTTGGGCAACTGATAGAATAAAGATAACGTGACATGTCAAGAAGATCACTATGCGATTTACTCTGGGCATTAAAACAAAATACATAGACCGCCATCCAATTGCATCTATGACTAATAATCCACTTGTGGTGAATCAATCCGAGAACTCCACAAGTATTAAGTTGCGAATAACAGATAATTGCATTAAGCAAAGTGTGTAATGCAAACAAAGCATATACCTTTGAGCATATGAATGTTGTTCCTTAGAGGTTTATGTCACTCCCCCAGATTAAATAGAGGCATGAACCCACGAGCATAAATACCCCCTCTTAGAATCACTAGCAACTACTCGGCCAAGATAGCTACTACCAACAGAGAGCATGCAAGATCATAAACAACATAGAGATGACATAAGATAAATTTCAGTACAACAACTCAATCATAATACCAATATTCATCGGATCCCAACAAACACAACATGTAGAATTACATAACGGTGATCTCAATCATGTAGGGCAGCTCATGAGATCTAAACATGAAGCACGTGGTGGAGAGGACAACCATCTAGCTACTGCTATCGACCCATAGTCCAAGGTAGACTACTCACTCATCACTCCGGAGGCAAGCATGGCGATGAAGAAGACCACCGGTGGTGATTCCCCTCCCCGGCAGGGTGCCGGGAAGAGCTTCTGGACCCTCCCGATCTTGGGTCAACGACGATGGCGGATCGTGATGTGTTTCTAGAAAATTGATCAGGTCTTTAGGTTTTTCCCGTCGAGCGGTCTTTATAGGTGAAGGGGCGGCGTCAGAAGTGGGCCAGGGTGCCGACACACATAGGGGGCGCAGCCTAGGACTAGGCCGCGCCGCCCTAGTGTGTGGGGCCCTCATGGCCCCACTCCATCTCCCCTTCGGTTCTCTGGAAGCTTCGGTGGATTTCTGGATGTTCGGCTTTTGTTTTGTCCAATTCCGAGAATATTTCCTGTGTAACTTTTCTGAAACACAAAAACAGCTGAAAACATGGAACTGGCACTGTGGCGACTTGTTAATAGGTTAGTTCCAGAAAATGCATAAAAGTGCCACAAAGTGTAACAAAACATTAGGAAAATGGTGTAAAAACAAGTATGGATCATCAAAAATTATAGATACGTTTTGGACGTATCAGGTGGCTCTAGGGAAACGCTCAATTCGGGCGTTTCCCCAGGGCCTGCCCTGGAGATGCTTTGAGCTACGTGTGGGCCACAACGTGGTCTTCGACTGGGCATCCAATCGGGCTGAAAACTACTCCCCGAGGCGTGTTTCAAGGGAATGTGAGCAACCAATGGCACCATTGATTGCGTGGCCGCAGCGCTAGAACCACTCTGTTGCTTCTTGAGTTCATCAGAAAGCATCCGCCTGCTTCTTTCTTCTTCCATAAGCGATCGGGAAGGCAGGCATCCTCCTTTCTCACTGGTGTTTGGGTCATGAGTGGTGACCCTCAGATTTGTGTGTTCTCAAAAGGCTGCTGCATCTTTGATTCGACCCAACAAACCCCCTTAGCCGGCCAGTGGGAGAGTACATAATGTGGCCGTGTGTGTGCTGCGCTGCTCACACCCGCTATAGGAGAGTATATTTTTAGTGGCACTTTGTTTGTACTCTCTCCAACACATATTACCTTCCACAAATATAGATGTATTTAGCACTAAAATGTGTTCAGATACATCCATATTTGTGAAAGGTAATATGGGTTGGAGGGAGTAGCACTTTTTCAAAGTGTGGCTAAAAATCATTTTTAGTGGCGTTTTAGTGAAAGTGTGGCTAAATATTGCATATTTTGTGGCACTTTATTGAAAATGTAGCTATGAATAGTATTTTTAGTGGCACTTTTCAAAGTGATGCTAAAAATACCCATTCGTTCCGATGATGCATTTGATTATACACCTCTCGTCTGAGGCACTACTTAATGGCACCGTGCACCTCCGTTGGTGCTATGCACCAGAGAGAATGATGAAGAAACTTCGGGAGAAATGTAAAAACAAAGCTAGAATTGAACCATCCATGGCCGAGCCATTTCTTTCTGAGGAGGTGACAAACTTCACGACATCATACTACAATGAGAATATTCCCACCATGCATAATCCAGTCTCTTGCTATAACATTGGCGACCCAGAACATGAATCCAAGCTTAGCCTATTCAAAGGGAAACTTGGACCAGCAGGTGCTTCAGGATCAAAGAAGCTATCAATAGAAGAGTAGCGGACTATTACATTGCATATCTTCTACAACCTAGTAGAAATGCGGCCTTACATTGAGTAAGTTGCTCAGTAAATTATTTCACAAGTACTCGCAAGCTTTTGTGTCTAATTCTGCTTATTCTAATTGCTATAGTGAATTGATTAACCAATTCTGGAATCATGTGAAAGCTCCTGACTTCTCTCAAGAGTATCAACTTCTTGTAGACAAGGATTTCAGTTCATGTATCAACTTCTTGGTTACCTTGTTATTTTAACATTTCAAGTTGGTCTTACCTGCGACTAGCACAACAATCTTGTAGTCTATGAATGACCTATCTATGAGGGAGCACTTGAGACAAGTTGCTCATGGTTTTGACTATAAGGTCGGTACATTCGACAAATACGACATCAATGGGTATCACTTCCATACTTCCAAGCAGGAGTGTAGACGGCCTGATCAAAAAACAACAAATAGCGGGGTTTTTACTATGTGCGCTGGAATTGAGTACTATGGAAAAGTTGAAGAAATATATGAACTGCACTTCGTTGGGAGCAATCCTCTAAAGGTCATCATCTTCAAATCCCATTGGTTTGAACCTAAAAAAACTAGACCTGAAGATAAAATTGGGCTAGTCAAAATACAACGAGACAACAAATTAGATTGTGAAGATTTATTATTCTTCTTCAAGAAGCCACCCAAGTTTATTACTGATCTGTCCATTTTGCATCACTATTTTACATCATAATTTGCTACTATTCATTGATATATTTTATATCTAGAGATGATACTTATGTTGTTTTCTCTGTTTTCACATGTTTGATGATTATTGGAGAGCTTGCTGCCGGAGTCAGGATTCTGCTGGAAAAAGGACCGTCAAGGCACCATATTTATGAAGACCAACAATTCCAGGAAAATACCCAGAAATTCATATTTCATCGGAGGACGGGAGTAGCCAGAAGGAGAGGGCGAAGTGAGCCACCAGGGGCCCACACCACCTAGTGGTGCGAGCCAGCCCTAGGCCGAGCCACCCTGTGGTGTGGCCACCCTGGTCCACCTCGGCCAGCATCCCCTCATGTATATCATCTCCCTAAAAACCTAAGACATGGGGAGGTTTGCAGATAGACTCCACCGCCTCTGCGGGGCAGAAAACACATAGAGAGAGAAAGCACTCCGGCATGCAAAAATCTGCTAGGGAAATTCCTTCCCAAAGAGGGGAGATCGTCGCCATCATCATCGCCACCGAGCTGGGCTTTATCGGGATCATCATCATCATCACCACCATCATCACTAGCACCATCATCACCACGCCATCCCGCTGTAACATCTTGGGTTGAATCTTGTCAAATTCTTAGGGAAAACTTTCTCGGTGTTGATTACTCTTGTAGTTGATGCCATTGAGTGGAACCATTGAATTAAGGTATATGTTCAGATTATTATTTACCATTATTTCACCTCTGGTCATGATCCATATGATGTCTTGTGAGTAGTTCGTTTAGTTCTTGAGGACATGGGAGAAGTCAAGATGTTAGTAGTGAAACTATGTTGAGTAATATTTAATGGTTTGATATTTATGTTGTGGTGCTATTCTGCAAGTGGTGTCATGTGAACATCGACTACATGATACTTCACCTTTATAGTCCTAGTAGAATGCATTGTGTATTTGGCTACTAATTGTGGGGTTGCCGGAACAACAGAAACCTAAACCTCCGTTAGGAAACCATTGCACCAAGGAGTGTAGGATCTTAGATTTTAAGGCTATGGTTAGATTTATCTTAAATACTTTCTTGTAGTTGCAGATGCTTGCAAGGGGTATAATCACAAGTGTGTATTATTCCAAGTTGGGGTAGTACATTAGCATAGGTTCACCCCCATAACACCTATCAAACCAATAAAGATTACTTAGCTGCATGAAGCGAAAGCACTTGACAGAAACTTCCGTGTGTCCTCAGGAACGTTTGGTAATCATAAGTTACAAAACCGGCTTGTCCTTTGCTCTAGAAAGGATTGGGCCACTTGCTGCAATTATTATTATTGTCTTTTATTTACTACTACTTTATTTACTTGCATTATCAAATACATTGAAAACTCATTTGCTAGTATTTACAGTGAATCCTTGATCAAAACTGCTTGTCAACACCTTCTGCTCCTCATTGGGTGATGGTGCGGTGTTGATATATAGATGACCGACCAGTTGGGAACCCCAAGAGAAGGTGTAATGAGCACAGCAGCAAGTCTTCCCTCAGTTGTGAAACCAAGGTAAATCAAACCAGTAGGAGAAAGCCAAACTTCAGAAGGTGATGCTTGCTAGCTTCGTGACACTCCAGACAAGGGCGCCAGATACAACTGCTTGTCGGCGTGTAGCTTTTCACCAGCAGCAATGTGAAACCTGCACACAACACAACCAAGAACTCCGCTCTCAACTTACTATGAGGTTGTCAATCTCACCAGTTTGCTGTAAACAAAGGTATGAGCGTATCGAGTGGAAAAAGGATAATAGTATGCAAGAAAGTAAACAGTGTGAGTAAAAGTAAAACGGTATAGCAATGTAAAGGAAATTGGACCGGGGTCCATAGTTCACTAGTGGTGTCTCTCCATAAGATAAATAATACATGCTGGGTAAACAAATTATAGTTGGGCAACTGATAGAGCAAAGATAACGTACAAATGTCATGAGGATCACTATGAGATTCACTCTGGGTATTACGATAAAATACATAGACCGTAATCCAACTGCATCTATGACTAAAAATCCACTCACGGGGAATCATCCGAGGACCCCTTGAATATTAAGTTGCAAACAATAGATAATCGCATTAAGCAAAGTGCGTAATATAAACAAAGTAAATGTCCTTGTACACAAGAATGTTGTTTTCTCCCTAGTGGAAACAGCACATCTACAACCTTAGAGGTTTCTGTCACTCCCCCAGATTAAATAGAGAGGCATGAACCCAACTATCGAGCATAAATACTCCCTCTTGGAGTTACTAGCATCTACTCGGCCAAGATAGCTACTAGCAACGGAAATCATGCAAGATCATTAACATCATAGAGATAACATAAGATATAATTTCAGAACATCAACTTAACAAAGCACCAATACTCATCGGATCCCAACAAACACAACATGTATGATTACATAAAGATGATCCTGATCATGTAGGGCAGCTCACAAGATCGAAACATGAAGCACAAGGTGGAGGAGACAACCATCTAGCTACTGCTATGGACCCATAGTCCAAGGTAGACTACTCACACATCACTTCGGAGGCGACCATGGTGGTGCTAGAAGGCCTCCGGTAGGGATTCCCCTCTCCGATAGGGTGCCGGGAAGAGCTCCTGGATCCTCCCAATTTCACAACGGCGATGGCGGTGGCTTGCAGTATGATTCATGAAAAAGAGATCTGTCCCTTAGGTTTTTCCCGTCGACGGGACTTATAGGCGAAAGGGCACCATCAGAGGTGGGGCCAGCTGGCCTTACCACAGGACGACGTGGCCAGGGTGCGGTGACCCAGCATACCGCTGCATGTTGTAGTACGCAAGTCATTGATATAACACTTATGAAACTCCATTCCACAAATATTACATCCCTCAAAGTGGTACATGATGACCCACAAGTATAGGGGGTGTATCGTAGTACTTTTGATAAATAAGAGTGTCGAACCCAACGAGGAGCAGAAGGTGTTGATGAGTGGTTTTGATCAAGGATTCACTGTAAATACTAGCAAACGGATTTTCAGGGGTATTTGGTAATGCAAGTAAATAAAGTACAAGTAAATAAAAGACAAATAATTGCAGCGAGTGGCCCAATCATTTGTAGAGCAAAGGACAAGCCAGTTGTGT
Organism: Dactylis glomerata; assembly: GCA_007115705.1. Classification (NCBI taxonomy): domain Eukaryota; kingdom Viridiplantae; phylum Streptophyta; class Magnoliopsida; order Poales; family Poaceae; genus Dactylis; species Dactylis glomerata. Next base: position 3,668,560 of record QXEO01000545.1, on the reverse strand, counting down.
AACTTATAATAACCAAATGTTCTTGAGGACACACGGGAGTTTCTGTCAAGTGCTTTCGCTTCATGCCGCTAAATAATCTTTGCTGGTTTGATAAGTGTTATGGGGGTGAACCTGTGCTAGCGTACTACCCTTACTAGGAATAATACACACTTGTGATTATACCCCTTGCAAGCATCCGCAAATACAAGAAAGTAATTAAGATAAATCTAACCATAGCCTTAAACTCTAAGATCCTACGCTCCCTGGTGCAATGGTTTCCTAACGGAGGTTTAGGTTTCAGTCACTCCAGCAACCCCACAATAAGTAGCGAAATACACAATGCATCTCACTAGGCCCATAAATGGTGAAGTATCATGTAGTTGACGTTCACATGACACCACTAGTGAAATAGCACCACAACATATAAATCTCAAACCATCAAATATTACTCAATATAATTCCACTACTAACAACTTGACTTCTCCCATGTCCTCAAGAACTAAATGAACTACTCACAAGACATCATATGGATCATGATCAGAGGTGAAATAATGGTAAATAACAATCTGAACATAAACCTTAATTCAATGGTTCCACTCAATAGCATCAACCACAAGAGTAATCAACACTGGGAAAGTTTCCCCTATGAATTTAACAAGATTTAACTCAAGATGTTACAGCGGGATGGAGTGGTGATGGTGGAGATGAAGGTGCTAGTGATGGAGATGATGATGATCCCGATGAAGTCCGGTGCGATGGCAATGACGATTGCGATAATCTTCCATCTTCGGGAAGGAATTTCCCCTGCAGATTCCTGCCTGCTGGAGAGCTTTTCTCTCTCTAGTGTTTTCCGCCTCGCAGAGGCGGCGGTGTCTATCTCTGAGCCCTCTTGACTTAGGTTTTTGGGGACGATGAAGTATGCGAAGGGGCTAGACCTGAAGTAGGCCAGGGTGGCCACACAATAGGCCGGCGCAGCCAGGGGCCTAGCCACACCCCCTATGTGTGAGCCCACCCCTGGTTCCTCTCACTTACCCCTTCTGGCTCCCTCAGTCTTTCGGGAAAATATAATTTTCTGGTATTTTTCTGGAATTTTCCTGATTTTCTAAAATATGGTGTCTTGACGGTCCTTTTCCAGCAGAATCCTGACTCCGGCAGCAAATCCTCCAATGATCATCAAACATGTAAAAACAGAGGAAACAACATAAGTACCATCTCTAAATATGAAATATATCAATGAATAATAGTAAATTATATACAAAATAGTGATGCAAAATGGCTGTATCAACTCCCCCCAAGCTTAGACCTTGCTTGTCCCCAAGCGAAAACCAAACTCGGTAAACATGACCACAAGTTTATGGAGTGAAGTGTCAATAATAAAGAATACAGACAAGAAGCATCACATTTACTAAGGCACACAATATAATAGACATCAACTTCCTTATATATGATATAGACTTGCAATAAGTAAAAGGGAATCACATATAAAGATGCACAAAGTAAATTATAATTGGTGATGGCAAACCTTAGTTCTTGGTCAGGGAACATAGAGCAAAATACACTCTCTTTTAAACGGAGCCTTTAATAACAGAGCTAATATAGTAGAAACCATATGCTCGCTGAAACAAACTTTTTGTGATCATAGAAAACTTTTCAAAGACATATTCTTTCAAATAAAAGCATTATGCTAAATAAAGAAGATAGTAAACATGATTAAACGGATCAACATATGGATGAGTGAAACATAACAACTCGAATGCTTGCTTGAGATAGAAAGGAATAGGTTGACTCAACATAAAAGTAAAAGATAGGCCCTTCACAGAGGGAAGCAGGGATTAGACATGTGCTAGAGCTTTTCATTTGTAAAAGAGAGGTAAAAGTTGTTTTGAGAGGTGGTTGCTTTTGTCAATGACTAGCAACGGAGTTCTTGATATCTTCCATACTAAACAAGTGAGAGCGGTTCCAAGATGTTTGATTAATTGGCATATTTGTGCTTTATTTATTTCTTTGCACTCCTCCCCACCATTTTTCCTTTCTCAAACCATGGCTAACCAATTCCATCGGGTGCCCACCAACTTTCACATACCTTGGAGGATTGCTCTTTTCTTTACTTTTAAGATTATAACGGTCTGACCAGCTCCCTTGCAAATTAATGACGAGCAGATGAAACTGCCTAGTCAAAGGGTACTTAATTTAGTATGGAAGATAACAAACCCATCCACTACATCCTCATGAGCTAAAAATAGTGGCACAAAGTGAGAAGTATTTGAAAGTTTTTGAAAGGTAGCACATGAAAATTTACTTGGAATGGCTTGAAATACCATGCATAGGAATTTATAGTGGACTCTTTGGAAGTAACTTTTGTTTTTGGGAGTTGGATGCACGAGAAGTATTCCCTCTCAGTACAGGTTTTTGGCTAGCAAGGCTGGGTAGCAAGCATAAGAGTTGCATGAAACAAACAAACATACATACATATAATAGGAACAATCATGCAACCTTACTTGAAAGTACAACGATTTTAACTTTGAGAATACTAATGCTTATAAGCCAATCATGGAGAAGAACTGCCATGATGCATTTATTAGTACTTCTTTCTCTTTCAAACTTCAAGATAATGTTGCTACTTGACTAAGCTAAGTTTGCCAAAACCAATTAAATTTACTCATTGTGACACCCGCGAATTTATCACAAATTTGATGTGCCCGTTATGTAATCCATCACAATCCTAGAATCATTGTTGTGATTTACATAACGTAGTTGATATCACAGTCATAGACATTAATAGTAAATAAAGGGGATTACATAGGTGGTCGCACAGACCAAACCTTACATTACATCAACATGCAGCAGAATAACACTTTGGGTCCATATTGTCAAGCTTCAACCGCATAGGCAAAGCAGACAGTAGGAAACGAGCCTAATTCGCAAAGCCGTCAATGACTCCTTGCTTCTTGATCTTGCTCCTTCAAGTCTGGCCAAGTTAATAGCCAGGGACACAGCCATGAGTACATTGGATGCACTCGCAAACCATCTTATAAACAAAGTAATGAGATAGATATGCATGGTTGATATGGTGGACTAAGCACTAAGTTTATTTGCAAAAAGCTAGTTTGTTTCCCAAGAATTTTCATTAGTAGAGAAGAAGATTTAATTCTCTAAGTTAAATCCAAAGAGGAACTTCAAGTGTTGGTCAACATCAAATATCAAGTCAAGTCATTCACCAAGTTCACCATATGTTGTTAACATTCTTGACAAAAGTCAAGTATAGTTTGCCAACTGTCCATAACCGAGGACGCGGCTATTCGAATAGTTTGAAAACCTCTGCAGAGGGGTACACTTTACCCACAAGATTTGATACATCTACCGGGAGAAATCCACGGTTCATCATACGGAAAGTATGCGAGGTTCAGATAATCAAACAAATCTTTCACTTGCCTACTTTAGTACAGGGATCCTCCCTATGAGTCCAGATATGGAATGGCACTCATAGTTTTTCCGGCTATAGGATGCTATATCTTGGACTCCCATAGACTGTGGTATCCTCCATCACAGCTATGGCCAGTCCCGGCTTCGGGGGCGTCCCGTAGGATCCATCCCCTATAAGTTCAATGAGGTCTCCCATACTAAAGCAAACAAACTACGGACTACGCCCCTTCCCATTCAGGGGTAATGTGGTCGTACGGTATGGTTGGCTCACATAGTATATCACTTAGTATCATTTGACAAATACATTCCATAGTTCTTAGTCACGATTATTTTCCTTCATAAAACCATCATGTAGGAGTGGTTTCCAATTCAAGTTTTCAAGTTCAATTCACCAGGTTCAAATGGGGTCCTCTAGAGATAGCACCAATTTTATTAGCGACTAAGCAACTACATTGAGGGATGATACCACTAAGTAGAGTTGGATAAACTTAGCTTGATGCTCTTGCTAAACAAGACATCACTACACTTCTATCATTCTACTCTAGCAATTCATTCATGCAATTTACTTAAATCAAGTAGAATGCAATATTAAAACTAGGCATTGGGAGTATGAATCAAAAGATGGCTTGCCTGGCTTGGCAATGTCAAAATAGTCTTCATCTTCATCTTCGGTTCATTGATCTCCATCTCCATTTCTTGGTGGACTTCGGGATCCATTCTCCTTACTCTCGTTGTCGTCTAATCGTCGGAAAATAAATACATACAATCACCACACAATTCACAACAACACATATTCAAGCAAATAAAGATACTTGGGTAAGGGGAGCGATCTAGGTAGTCTATGGAGAGTGGTTTCGATTTAATTGAATCCATAAAGATGAGATTATTGCTTTCTTGACTTAAGTGAGGATTTAATTTACTTTGAATCGTGAAATATCTCTTGCAAGTCCTTATTGACCATGGTCATAGACCACAAGTAGATATTCAAGATTATGATTCAACCAAAGAGGATTTATAGTATTTCTCTTTTATTGAAGCCATTTCTAGTTTGCAACTATTTAGTAATCAAATTTGAATCTACAAGTAGAGTCTATAGATCCTAGTTGACTTGTATGAGGGGTTATAGATTGATATTTAAAAATGTGGTTGATTCGAATTGGTTTCATATCATTTCCATATTTTTAGATAGGTGTGCAAGTTTGAGTTTCTAATTCCTACTATGTAGTATTAAATTTCCAAATATCTTCTACAAGTACACATGGACTAAGATCAATACCTATAGATAGGTATTTGGAAATGGGGTTTAACAATAGGGGTTCCATAAAAATTTCGATTATAAGTTTGAGTTTAATAAAATCCTATATGGCAGATGCTTACTTGAACATATAGGTAAATAGCATTTACTTTATAAGGTTAAAAAATGATATCTAATGCTATAGGCCGATGGGTATCACTAATTGTGAATTTCTAGAGTTGGATTTATATTTTTAGGAATTTTATTTGATTTGATATGAATTTTCTAAGATGGAAAAGCTCCTGTTTTGTTATTTTTACTGCAACCATTCTGTAAATCTAATTGGGTTGAAACAACTTTTAATGGATATCTTATGTTCTAAGGTTTCCAGAACATTTTCATTTGTCTAATTTGAAGCTATAAATCTCTGGGAAATTAGAATCTAAGAAAGCATCTGAAAATTATTTCTGAAATTCGAAAAACTGAAATAACTCTTTTTTTTCTATTGACAGGAAACGGGCTGCAGGTGCAGGACTGAACTGGGCCAAGTATTAGGCTGCAGCCAGGCCGGCCCGACTTGGCTCGGTCCGGGCGGAAAAAGAAAAAAATAAACGAAGCGGTACGGGGGGTCGTCGTCCTCGACTCGGGTTACTGCAAGGGACTCACCGATGGCAAGGCGAAGGGCGCGGCAACGTAGCTCGACGAGGAAGGCACGGGAGGCGACGGCGAGTTGCAGTCCGGCGGAGGAGCTCCTCCTCTTCCACCTTGTCCAGACGGCGGCTCGAAGGAGGCTCTGGAACACCGGGAACGGCAGGGCGCCCCGGAGCTCGGTCCACTCCGGCGAGCTCGAACCAGCAACCAACTGGCTAGGAAATTATGTCTAGGAGGTAGAGGGAGGTGCGGTGCATCTTTCCTAGAAACAATGGCGGCCTTTTTATAGACGGGAGAGGGAGCACCGGCGGTGTCCAGTGGCGGCCAGCACACCGTGCGTGTCGGCCGTGGGAGGGGCAAGGCGTGGTTCTGGCGTGGGCGGCGGGTTTCGGTGCATTGCAGAAGCTCTGTGGCGCACTTGCGGGCGGAGGGGTGGTCTGGTTCAGAGGGGGACAAGTGAGGGGTCCGGGCGGTTTTCCTCCATGCCTTCCATGTCTCACGGCCTGGGGTCGGGGCAGAGGAGGCTGGGGATCGACAAAGGGGTGAGAGGGGATGTCCTCGGGTACGGCTAGGTCGGCTAGGTAGTACGGCAGTGGCGTCATCCACAGTGAGTTGGATTTTCCGAATTTCTACCCACAGGGTGTTCGACGAAATGTCCGCAAGAAAAAAAATTCGAATTTTCGAAATTTTCAAATTGGGTTGGTCATTATATTGGATGGGGATTCTGAAACGATTTTTGTTAGGTCAAGAGGTGGTGTTTTGCTTCAGGGCTATTTTGAATTTGGGGTTGTCATATGTTTCAGATTCAAAATTTGTCAGATGTTTACGTGGGTTTCTGGTTTGAGTTTTTGTTGGAAATCATTTGGTTGAGTTAGTATGTGATCTGGTCAAGCTCAACTAACTGACCACACTCTTAGTTGAGTTGAGGATTGCTTAATCCAGGGGTCCAAAGTAGGGTAGTCAATAATATTTTTTTGATCAAACTTTTCTTCTCTTTTCTTTATTTCTTTTGCTTCTGGTTTCTTTAGTCCTGGTGGTTAACCTCTATTGTTTCTGTTGGTTAGGAGTGGTTTAACTAATCATTTCACAACTATTTAAAAGATACATGAAATCATAGAACACATGTAGTTAAAATACTATGCAAGCATGCAATAATAGATAGAAAATTTTATCTTGGTCCAAAGGTGTTGGTTTTCTTAGAAATGACATGGAGTTGGGAATGACCTCTTATTTGAATTCAAACTTTGGTAGAAATTTGAATAGAGTTCCAAGTGGATTTTTTTTCAAACTTCATTGTATTTGATTCTTTGTAACTTGTTCTTAGTTGTGGTGGAGAGATGCATGATGGTACAGTTCAAGAATTTCTTAGTACAAAGGGGTAAAGTAGTGTAATCAGTAATATTTGGAAGATAGCTTTTCTTATCTTTCCGATTCAGGGTTTTGGTGTTTCTTCTCATTTCTTTATGTTTTCTTCCTGGTTGCATGGGATTGGATGACTTTGTTTATTTGAACGATGTTTCCCAAATGGATTTGGCCTGCACTTATGCAAGATTGAAATATGTAGAAAAACTATTTTGATTAACTCATTTAATAAGCACAGGTCTTATTTTTGGTCTTCAAGTTTGGCTAAGAAATCAGGGGAGCTTTTCAAAGGGTTAATATTTGGAATAAGGTAGTATATACATACAAATCATTTTGGAAATCTTCATTTGATGAAGAGAAAAATAATTTTCGAAAATGGAATCTTTTTATTCTATTGTTTTAAAAACAATCTAGGTTTCTTGAAATAAGATTTTACTTCCTTTCCAAATAGTTTCTTTTTGGAGGGTTTAAATTGTTTGGCTCAAAGGATTTGTTTTCAAACCTTTCTCAGAATCTTTCTTTTTATTTGAAGCATGGGAGCAAATGCTCAAACTCAGAAGTTTCGAAAAGGCAAGAAATTAATCTTGTATTTAAAATAAAAGTTTTTGTTGTCTCCACAATTTGGTATTTTAATAAATCCATTTATTTCTATTTCCCAAAAATTTGGGTTGTTACAATCTTCCCCCCATAAAAAGAATCTCGTCCCGAGATTCATAAGTTAAGATTGAGATAGATTGGGAAATGAGATTAACAGATAAGAGAGGTATTGTATATTGATTCCTATCGAGATAGAAAGATTGGGTACACCCAAAATGTGATCAGGCCAAATGGTCCAAAACACATATTCATCAATCACATAGCATTTTCAACAAACAATCACACTTTTCAAAAACAAAATGTTTTATGTTTAAACCATAGAATTTCATTACTAATGGTCTTGCAGATTACATGCCTCATTCATTTTAGAAGGAGAAAAAAAGACTACTAGTACCAAACTAAGGTGACTAAGGCTTCTTGATTGGTGATCCAAAATATTGATCCAACTTGTTCTACCATCTTTGTAGCTAAGTGCAACTTCCGGGTAGCTAGTGGTTGATTCCTGGTTTTCCTTTCTTTGTGTCTTCAGGTTGGTAGACATACTCGCGGTTACTTTGGAAGGGTGTTTCCGTCGTGTTAAGGATGATGAGGCTGGTGCGTCCTTTGACACGATCTTCAGTTATTACGTGGCTTCGCGGGCATGCGATAGATTGTGGTGCTTCGTTCAGCTTCTTTGGGCACTCGTTGTAGTAGTGCCCCTTGATTCCGCACTCATAGCAGGTAATGTTGGTCTTGCCACCAGTAACTATTTTTCTAGATCGCAGAGTCTTCTCATAGTCTCCGTTGCAGCGTGGTGGACATCCACTTGCTTGATGGTACATATCTCTTGCTTGATTTCGCCTCTTACGAGATCGAGACTTTTTGCTAGTCTTGACAACTTGAGCTTCTAGCTGAGGAGAATTTGATATGACTCGAAATGTAGATTTCCTAGGGTGGGTCCTGGTGTAGTTGTTTGGACTTGCGAGCATGTGAGGTGTGTCAGGGGTGGAGCTCTGCAGTAGATTTAGAGGGAACAACTTTCAAAAGGTTTCTAATGTGGGATTGGTATGGTTAAAAATTCAGCTTGGGCCAAAACTACTAGAACACTTTTGAGAAAACAAGTTGTTGGGGTGGTTGCTACATGTTGCCGGAGGGCATATGAGCAACACATCTCAAAACAAATCAATCATTCAAACACACAAGGCACTAAGCGCACTTAATAATCATGAGGTAAGGGCAGCTTAATGAAAACAACTGAGCATTTCCTATAAATCCTGTGGGTCAAAAGGTTGCTGGGTCTTCATCATTTCTGATCACTCTCTCTTTGTTCTTGCAGTCTTTGTCTCACAGGGTTGACTCTTGTTGGAGGATTTCTAGATCAGGGGAAGAGACTCTCTTTCAATGGTAGCAGTCGTAGTTGACATCTAAGGTTGAAGTCTTGAAAAATATTGAGTCCCTCATCTTTTGATCCAAAAGTCCATCGGTCTTAGGTTGGTATATCGTCCATAGTATTAATTTGAAGTAGATGAGGAATAGAGTAAAACAAATATTTGAAAAGACTTTGTAATTAAAGAGGTAGATAAATTCTTTGTTAAAATCTCTTGAGAGTATAAGTTGAGAGTGTAAGATATTTGAAGTGAATAAGATGGGAGTATAAGTTGGGCTTTGGGTACCAAAGCAAATAAATTTCTTTTGTAGAAATAAGTGTTTGCCAAAATATTACTTTCTTAGCTAACGACCATTCTAACTAAGGTCTCTTAAGGTCATGATAGTGCTGATACCAAACTTGTGCTATCAGAGATATCATTTTCTAACGACCATGCTAACTAGGGTTTCCTAGAGTCATCCTAGGCTCTGATACCAACTTGTGACACCCGCGAATTTATCACAAATTCGAAGTGCCCGTTATGTAATCCATCACAATCCCAGAATCATTGTTGTGATTTACATAACGTAGTTGATATCACAGTCATAGACATTAATAGTAAATAAAGGGGATTACATAGGTGGTCGCACAGACCAAACCTTACATTACATCAACATGCAGCAGAATAACACTTTGGGTCCATATTGTCAAGCTTCAACCGCACAGGCAAAGCAGACAGTAGGAAACGAGCCTAATTCGCAAAGCCGTCAATGACTCCTTGCTTCTTGATCTTGCTCCTTCAAGTCTGGCCAAGTTAATAGCCAGGGACACAGCCATGAGTACATTGGATGCACTCGCAAACCATCTTATAAACAAAGTGATGAGATAGATATGCATGGTTGATATGGTGGACTAAGCACTAAGTTTATTTGCAAAAAGCTAGTTTGTTTCCCAAGAATTTTCATTAGTAGAGAAGAAGATTTAATTCTCTAAGTTAAATCCAAAGAGGAACTTCAAGTGTTGGTCAACATCAAATATCAAGTCAAGTCATTCACCAAGTTCACCATATGTTGTTAACATTCTTGACAAAAGTCAAGTACAGTTTGCCAACTGTCCATAACCGAGGACGCGGCTATTCGAATAGTTTGAAAACCTCTACAGAGGGGTACACTTTACCCACAAGATTCGATACATCTGCCAGGATAAATCCACGGTTCGTCATACGCAAAGTATGCGAGGTTCAGATAATCAAACAAATCTTTCACTTGCCTACTTTAGTACAGGGATCCTCCCTATGAGTCCAGATACGGAATGGCACTCATAGTTTTTCCGGCTATAGGATGCTATATCTTGGACTCCCATAGACTATGGTATCCTCCATCACAGCTATGGCCAGTCCCGGCTTCGGGGGCGTCCCGTAGGATCCATCCCCTATAAGTTCAATGAGGTCTCCCATACTAAAGCAAACAAACTACGGACTACGCCCCTTCCCATTCAGGGGTAATGTGGTCGTACGGTATGGTTGGCTCACATAGTACATCACTTAGTATCATTTGACAAATACATTCCATAGTTCTTAGTCACGATTATTTTCCTTCATAAAACCATCATGTAGGAGTGGTTTCCAATTCAAGTTTTCAAGTTCAATTCACCAGGTTCAAATGGGGTCCTCTAGAGATAGCACCAATTTTATTAGCGACTAAGCAACTACATTGAGGGATGATACCACTAAGTACAGTTGGATAAACTCAGCTTGATGCTCTTGCTAAACAAGACATCACTACACTTCTATCATTCTACTCTAGCAATTCAATCATGCAATTTACTTAAATCAAGTAGAATGCAATATTAAAACTAGGCATTGGGAGTATGAATCAAAAGATGGCTTGCCTGGCTTGGCAATGTCAAAATAGTCTTCATCTTCATCTTCGGTTCATTGATCTCCATCTCCATTTCTTGGTGGACTTCGGGATCCATTCTCCTTACTCTCGTTGTCATCTAATCGTCGGAAAATAAATACATACAATCACCACACAATTCACAACAACACATATTCAAGCAAATAAGGATACTTGGGTAAGGGGAGCGATCTAGGTAGTCTATGGAGAGTGGTTTCGATTTAATTGAATCCATAAAGATGAGATTATTGCTTTCTTGACTTAAGTGAGGATTTAATTTACTTTGAATCGTGAAATATCTCTTGCAAGTCCTTATTGACCATGGTCATAGACCACAAGTAGATATTCAAGATTATGATTCAACCAAAGAGGATTTATAGTATTTCTCTTTTATTGAAGCCATTTCTAGTTTGCAACTATTTAGTAATCAAATTTGAATCTACAAGTAGAGTCTATAGATCCTAGTTGACTTGTATGAGGGGTTATAGATTGATATTTAAAAATGTGGTTGATTCGAATTGGTATCATATCATTTCCATATTTTTAGATAGGTGTGCAAGTTTGAGTTTCTAATTCCTACTATGTAGTATTAAATTTCCAAATATCTTCTACAAGTACACATGGACTAAGATCAATACCTATAGATAGGTATTTGGAAATGTGGTTTAACAATAGGGGTTCCATAAAAATTTCGATTATAAGTTTGAGTTTAATAAAATCCTATATGGCAGATGCTTACTTGAACATATAGGTAAATAGCATTTACTTTATAAGGTTAAAAATGATATCTAATGCTATAGGCCGATGGGTATCACTAATTGTGAATTTCTAGAGTTGGATTTATATTTTTAGGAATTTTATTTGATTTGATATGAATTTTCTAAGATGGAAAAGCTCCTATTTTGTTAATTTTACTGCAACCATTCTGTAAATCTAATTGGGTTGAAACCACTTTTAATGGATAGCTTATGTTCTAAGGTTTCCAGAACATTTTCATTTGTCTAATTTAAAGCTATAAATCTCTGGGAAATTAAAATCTAAGAAAGCATCTGAAAATTATTTCTAAAATTCGAAAATCTGAAATAACTCTTTTTTTTCTATTGACAGGAAACGGGCTGCAGGTGCAGGACTAAACTGGGCCAAGTATTAGGCTGCAGCCAGGCCGGCCCGACTTGGCTCGGTCCGGGCAGAAAAAGAAAAATAATAAACGAAGCGGTACGGGGGTCATCGTCCTCGACTCGGGTTACTGCAAGGGACTCACCGACGGCGAGGCGAAGGGCGCGGCGGCGTAGCTCGACGAGGAAGGCATGGTAGGCGACGACGAGTTGCAGTCCGGTGGAGGAGCTCCTCCTCTTCCACCTTGTCCAGACGGCGGCTCGAAGGAGGCTCTGGAACACCGGGAACGGCAGGGCGCCCCAGAGCTCGGTCCACTCCGGTGAGCTTGAACCAGCAACCAACTGGCTAGGAAATTATGTCTAGGAGGTAGAGGGAGGTGCGGTGCATCTTTCCTAGAAATAATGGCGGCCTTTTTATAGACGGGAGAGGGAGCACCGGTGGTGTCCAGTGGCAGCCAGCACACCGTGCGTGTCGGCCGTGGGAGGGGCAAGGCGTGGTTCTGGCGTGGGCGGCGGGTTACGGTGCGTTGCAGAAGCTCTGTGGCGCGCTTGCGGGCAGAGGGGTGGTCTGGTTCAGAGGGGGACAAGTGAGGGGTCCGGGCGGTTTTCCTCCATGCCTTCCATGTCTCACGGCCTGGGGTCGGGGCAGAGGAGGCTGGGGATCGACAAAGGGGTGAGAGGGGATGTCCTCGGGTACGGCTAGGTCGGCTAGGTAGTACGGCAGTGGCGTCATCCACAGTGAGTTGGATTTTCCGAATTTCTGCCCACAGGGTGTTCGACGAAATGTCCGCAAGAAAAAAAAATTCGAATTTTCGAAATTTTCAAATTGGGTTGGTCATTATATTGGATGGGGATTCTGAAACGATTTTTGTTAGGTCAAGAGGTGGTGTTTTGCTTCAGGGCTATTTTGAATTTGGGGTTGTCATATGTTTCCGATTCAAACTTTGTCAGATGTTTGCGTGGGTTTCTGGTTTGAGTTTTTGTTGGAAATCTTTTGGTTGAGTTAGTATGTGATCTGGTCAAGCTCAACTAACTGACCACACTCTTAGTTGAGTTGAGGATTGCTTAATCCAGGGGTCCAAAGTAGGGTAGTCAATAATATTTTTTTGATCAAACTTTTCTTCTCTTTTCTTTATTTCTTTTGCTTCTGGTTTCTTTAGTCCTGGTGGTTAACCTCTATTGTTTCTGTTGGTTAGGAGTGGTTTAACTAATCATTTCACAACTATTTAAAAGATACATGAAATCATAGAACACATGTAGTTAAAATACTATGCAAGCATGCAATAATAGATAGAAAATTTTATCTTGGTCCAAAGGTGTTGGTTTTCTTAGAAATGACATGGAGTTGGGAATGACCTCTTATTTGAATTCAAACTTTGGTAGAAATTTGAATAGAGTTCCAAGTGGATTTTGTTTCAAACTTCATTGTATTTGATTCTTTGTAACTTGTTCTTAGTTGTGGTGGAGAGATGCATGATGGTATAGTTCAAGAATTTCTTAGTACAAAGGGGTAAAGTAGTGTAATCAGTAATATTTGGAAGATAGCTTTTCTTATCTTTCCGATTCAGGGTTTTGGTGTTTCTTCTCATGTCTTTATGTTTTCTTCCTGGTTGCATGGGATTGGATGACTTTGTTTATTTGAACGATGTTTCCCAGATGGATTTGGCCTACACTTATGCAAGATTGAAATATGTAGAAAAACTATTTTGATTAACTCATTTAATAAGCACAGGTCTTATTTTTGGTCTTCAAGTTTGGCTAAGAAATCAGGGGAGCTTTTCAAAGGGTTAATATTTGGAATAAGGTAGTATATACATACAAATCATTTTGGAAATCTTCATTTGATGAAGAGAAAAATAATTTTCGAAAATGGAATCTTTTTATTCTATTGTTTTAAAAACAATCTAGGTTTCTTGAAATAAGATTTTACTTCCTTTCCAAATAGTTTCTTTTTGGAGGGTTTAAATTGTTTGGCTCAAAGGATTTGTTTTCAAACCTTTCTCAGAATCTTTCTTTTTATTTGAAGCATGCGAGCAAATGCTCGAACTCAAAAGTTTTGAAAAGGCAAGAAATTAATCTTGTATTTAAAATAAAAGTTTTTGTTGTCTCCAAAATTTGGTATTTTAATAAATCCATTTATTTCTATTTCCCAATAATTTGGGTTGTTACACTCATGCTCCCAAAGTGATACCAATACTAATCAACAAAACTAATCATATATAAAAGATATTGCAAACTAAAATAAGGTGTGCAGAAAGTAAACGATAAAACTTCTCATTATTATTCCATTCCTGCAACTCACACCAAGGGATACATAGATAACCAACTAGGGAGGATACTTCCAAACTGCAAACTATTCTATAGGGTAATTTCTCTATTCATGATATGACTCTACTTGAAAAGTAAATGAATGAAAGATAATGATGTGATACCGTGGCACTGCCCGAAGCTTAGAACAAGCCAAGGTGATGCCTATACCGATGATGAATTACTCCTTTGGTGGTGGTGGTGAGTCTTTAATAAGATTCTCAACCAAATCCCTCAAGTTATCAATCTTGAATCATCTCTGAGTTGTGCTCAATACGGCTCATGAACCTGTCGGCCTAAGAATCCCAGCTCTTGGAATTATTTCCCCATCCTTCTTCACACTTGGAGCTTTCTTTCCCTATACTGTTAGAATGATCTATATCCCAACCAGAGGGCAATCGTGATCTAGGCACCTTTTGAATTTGATGTTCATGTATTAGAGTATGGAAGGGATTGTTGCCTGGCTGAGATGTCCGTGGAGCTAAGGTGTGGCGCGGCACAGCCCCTCTGGTGCTCATCCATGAGCCTCTCTTAAACTTGCTAGGGTCCTTCACAATTCCGATACTTGCGATGACAGAGCAGTTGCACGAGCGTTGCCCTCCTTCTATCTCCTCCTCCTCGGCTTCAATCTCAACCTCCTCTTCGAACTCAAGTTTTAGTGATCATCATCTGAAGGCATCTTCTCCTTGTCGTCGCTTGAAAAGGCCATGGTGCTCCTAAATCTGAGATCAACTCCTGACAGAAACAGCTCAAAACAAAAACATGACGAAAACACGATATACAAACCTCGGAAAATCTGGGGGGTTATATAGGCAAAAATAAAACAACGAAACGGAGTCACAGGAGGAAACCAGGATGTAAAAGAGTTCCGAGGTGCCCTCACGCCAGGGCGGCGTGGCCAAGGGTGGGCCCGCACCCCCTATGTGTGAGGAGCACATGGACTCCTTTTCCTGCCTGTTTTTGTCTTGTGATTTTTCATATTTAGTAAAAACAGCAAAAATATTAAAGGAAGAGTTCAACGCGAAACTTTTCTGACTAGAACAGTTACCTATTAAAAAATGAATTCTACAGGTTCCTGCATATTGTCCTGGATAAATTTTTCCAGACTCACCGTTTGAATAACATAAACATCTTCATTATAAGAATCTCCAGCAATATAATGCTTGAGTCTTTGTCCATTCACCACTTGTGTAGTGTCATCTTTTAATGAAGCAATCTTTATCGCACCTGAGCGATACACCTCTACAATAACAAAGGGTCCTTCCCATTTTGAGAGTAATTTTCCTGCAAAAAATCTTGAACGAGATCTATACAATAAAACTTTCTTACCAACATGAAACTCTCTCTTGGGAATTCTCTTATCATGCCATTGCTTGACTTTCTCTTTGAAAAGTCTGGCATTCTCGTAAGCTTCATTTCTCCACTCATCTAGGGAACTCAAATCAAGTAACCTTTTCTTACCGTCTAGTTTAAAATCCCTATTAAGCTCTTTCACTGCCCAAAAAGCTTTATGTTCTAATTCTAAAGGCAAGTGACACGCTTTTTCGTAAACCATCTTATAAGGAGACATGCCCATGGGGTTCTTATAAGCAGTTCTATAAGTGTAATATCACAAAAATTTCTAAAGGCTAAGTTGACAGTAGCTCCTTATCACAAAATTTTGACTTTTGATCCTTAAGCCGTTGGGTAAATCCAAGACCATAGTTGGATCTGTATCGCCGTATTGATCGAAAATATGTGTAAGGTTGCACGAATTTGAGTTCAAAATAACATTTGAATTTCCGTTAAAATATTCACTGTTAGAGGTATTTCAGATTTTGTTTGTTTGATTGATTTCTGATTTAAAAAAAAAGAAAGAAAAAAACTTAAATCCCTACGTATTAGGCCCAGCCCAACCCTGAACCAAACACTCCAAACAACCAGATGCAACCGCCTTCTGCGCCATCGACTAGGGCTCTGTCTAGTCCGCCACCAGGAGCAGCTCCGTTGCGGCCATGGTGGGTCGTCGCCGTCTGCCTCCGCTTGGTTTTCTCGTCCGTCCGTGGCGGTCGCTCTGCCAGGTTTGGAAGCTACAGGCTCCAGAAGCGGGTCTGCTGTTTGAACGTTTCTGTTGTTTTGTTTCCGAGGCAAGTGCGAAATGGGATTTCTTGTTTATGATTGCCACCTTTATGCTTTGTGGGTTGTTCGCGTGGTTTTCAATTCAGTCATACATCATTCATTTAGGGCATAGGTTGACTATTCCGGAACTGACCGGTGAGAAATGTCAAATATGTCTAGTCCGGTGAGAGAATGACGCGGGTGTCTATTCCGGAAAATTTAGTTTAGCAATGCATCAATAAGCGCATTTTCCGTATTCAGTTCAGATTGTATCTTCATATAAATGTTTGTTTCCTTTTTGGTTTTATACTGTACTTGGCTGAGTATTCTTTACTCACCCTTGTTTGTTCTTTCTTGGTTTCTATTCGGGTTTTCAGGTACTCATCGTAGCGGCATGCATGGGCGGGAGTAGCTCACTATCACATGGACACACTACCAACTCTACATATTATAGAACTTGATACCAATGAATTCTTAGAACATCATTAAATCTTTATCTTAGTACTTGGAGTCATCCGTATGGTTTTGTGAGCCTTTGGTCGCTCTAGAATTATAAATGTTTGCGTTATGGAGATGCTATATGATTGTGTGGATGCTAGTTGAAGTTGTCGATTGTGGACCTATATTTTTTTCTATTGTTTAGCATGTCTCGGTTGTTCTTATAAACAAAGGAAGTGCTGCCAAATGTTGCATGGTCTTTGGTTTGTAATTAATTTGGGGAGCGTTGTAACACTGCTAGGTAGTTAGAAATATGGGGTGTTACAGTTGGTATCAGAGCCAGGTTTTAGATCTTTGGAATAGGGTGACAAGAATTGTTTGTGAATAAAATAAAATCGTACTCTAGGACCAAACTAAAATTTGACACACTGGTGCACATTAGGACGGGGTTCATGGGACATGCATATCATTTACGTTTCAGCTAACTTTAAATTAGTTTGCTTGTATATCTTATCCTTTGACTAAGGATGGATATGATTTTGTGTTACTTTATTCTAACTGTTGATTATTGATAATGTGTTCTATAGTTATGCCGCCAAGACGTAGAGCTCGGGCTCGCGGTCGCGCTGGCCATAATAGGCGTACCGGTCGCAATGGTCATGCAGAGGAGTCAGAGGCTGAGCAGAGTCATCATGAAGATGACGAGGTGAGCCAATCGGGGAATAGTGATGGACATCGTGGACCACACATGACGCTGACAAAGTGGCTAGATATGAAATTAGAAACGTTTGATGGATCAGGTACACCGATGGTTGCTTCCAGTTGGCTCCGCTCCATGCAGAAATACATGGATGCAACTATGATGACCCCAGAGGACCGAGTTGTCTATGTGGCTTTTCAACTAAAGGGTCTCGCTGATGTTTGGTGGGAAGGAATTCGTGCAGCTTGGACCCCGGCTCATGGACCAACTACGTGGGATGTTTTCGTTCAACAATTCACTGCCAAGTACTACCCATCTTCGTTCAAGGAGAAGATGGATGTTGCCCTAAGAAATATCAAGCAAGGGAGCAAGACAATTGATGAGTATGAGACAGAGTTTAGTAATATCATTCATTTTGTGGACCATATTAATCAGAATGAGGGTGAGAAAGCTAGGAGGTTCTTTGAGGGGCTCAATTCAGCATATCGACATGCCATGGCTGTGAATCGGCCAAATGTTTATTTCACCGTGGTTGAGCAGGCTAGAGCATTGGAGTTACAGTTTCACCTCATGGACGCAGAAGCGACTCGTACAGGTGGTAGCAATAACTCAGGCAGCGGGCATAAGAGGAGCTACCATGATGGGCGCGAGTCCACCCATCAATCTGACTTCAAGAAGCTCAAGCTAGGCCAATGGTCTCAACAGTCATTTAAATCTAGGCAGCCAGGATCCCAGTCTTCTTCAGCCCCTCAGTTTGTGGGGACTAGCTTAATACGTCCTGTCCCAGGACAAGGCTTGAAATGCTTTAAATGTGGTGACAACCACCACGCTTCGGAGTGTGATTTTAAGGGCTCTTATCACCATTGTGGAAGAGATGGACACAAGAGCAAGGTTTGCAAGACCAACCCAAATTCCATTATCAAGTGGCAGTCAGCCACTCCATTAGCAGGGCATTCAGTAGCACCTGGTTCTTCTCGTGGGGCATCTGTGGTAGCTAAAACTACTCATGGTTCAGTACATATGATGCAGTACCAGCCATAGTACCAGCCATTTGCACCACAACACTTTCAGCCACAACAGTTCATGTCTGCTCCACCTGGCTACTATTTGCCCTCAGCTCCACTCCCTGCGCCGTACGCTCCTCTTTAGTTACCTGCACCACCTAATGCTCCGCCACCACCACATCAGGCTTCTGGGATTTCTTCTTCGACACAACCTAGGGTCTATGCCATGCCTACTATTTCCTCTCTAGGTCGTCTAGATGTTGCTACAGGTATACTTCCGGTTGATTCACATGATGCATTAATTCTCTTTGATTCTGGTGCTACCTACTCGTTCGTGTCACTTGATTTTGTAAAGAAAGCTAGCCTATATAGCCAAGAGATTTCTCAATCTGTTCGAGTTAGTTCCCCGGAGGTTTGATCACCAATTCAGTAGCATGTCCGGGCTGTGTTATTTTAATAGGTTTGATCACCTTGGAGGCTCCTTCTGGCAAACAATTAATCTTTCAATGTAGTGCACCTCAACGTTCTCTATCAGTGTTGTCTAGCCTATTTCCGGGTCAGAGAGTAGTGAAGACAGGATTTCTTTGGGCTTTGGTAGCAAAGCCAAGCAAAGAGGTGAAAATCGAGGCCATTCGTGTGGTTAGGAATTATCCTGATGTCTTTCCTGCCGAATTACCAGGCATGCCACCAGAGCGTGATGTGGTATTTCGAATTGACCTTGTTCCTGGTGCTCGCCCAATATCAATTGCTCCATATCATTTGGCCTGTCCTTTCCAAGATGAGTTGAAGAAGCAAATTGATGACCTACTATCCAAGGGTTTGATTCGCCATAGTGTTTCATCGTGGGGGGCTCCTGTCTTGTTTACTGAGAAAAAGGATTTGAGTTTGCGAATGTGTATTGATTATCGTGCTCTTAATGTGGTGACTATTAAGAACAAATATCCGATGCCTCACATTGAGGACTTGTTTGATCAATTGAAGGGAGCAAAGGTATTTTCGAAGATTGATCTGCAGTCGGGCTACAATCAAATTAGAGTGCGTGAGGAGGACATTGAGAAGACATCATTCTCCACAAAGTATGGGCATTATGAGTTTAAGGTTATGTCTTTTGGGTTAACTAATGCACCAGCTTATTTCATGGAGGCAATGAATAGCATGTTTTATAAGTATGATGACTTTGTGGTGGTATTTATTGACGATAGACTCGTTTTCTCCAAGACGGAGGAAGAGCATGAGCGCCATTTGAGCATGGTACTTGAAACATTGAGGAAGAATAAGTTTTATGCAAAGTTAAAGAAATGTGAGTTTTGGCTTTCGGAAGTTGCTTTTCTGGGCCATGTTATTAATCGTGAAGGTATTTGTGTTGACCCCAACAAGGTTTCCACCATTGTTGAGTGGGAGCGGCCATCTACCGTAAAGGAGGTGAGAAGTTTCTTGGGAATGGCCGGATATTACAGGTGTTTCATTAAGGATTTCTCGATTATTGCAAAGCCCATGACCATGCTTATGCATAAAGGGGTAAAGTTTATGTGGACAGAGGACTATGACCGCAGTTTTTGCTTGTTGAAGGAAAGACTGGTATCAGCTCCTATTCTCACGGTTCTGGAGTTTGGAGAGCACTTCATAGTATATTCTGATGCTTCTCGCGTTGGGCTTGGTTGTGTGCTCATGCAGAATGGAAGGGTTATTGCCTACGCGTCTAGGCAGTTGAAAAAACATGAGGAAAACTATCCTACCCATGATCTAGAACTCGCAGCGGTTGTTTTTGCACTAAAGCTTTGGAGGCATTATCTTTAGGGAGCAACGTGTGACATATTTACGGATCATAAGAGTCTCAAATATATCTTTACCCAGAAGGACCTGAACTTGAGGCAGAGGAGATGGCTGGAGTTGATTAAAGATTATGATCTTAATATTCAGTATACACCAGGTAAAGGAAATATGGTTGCAGACGCCCTTAGTCGAAAGCCAGTTCCTCCCACCATGAATTCCTTGATAGCTGATTTTGAGTGGATGGATATTTCATACTGCTATGCAGGAGTTGTAGATTTGGAGTCACAACTCATTATTGAGTCAGCCATACCAGAGCGGGTTTTGGAAGCGCAACAACAAGATCGACTCTTACAGCAAGTTAAGAATCGCATTCGAGAAGGAAAGGCTGGAGATTTCATGTTGGATGCCATGGGAGCAGTTAGGTTTCGCGGTCGTCTTTGTGTGCCACAGAAATCACTTGTAAAAGAAGATATCCTAAGGGAGGCACACCGTACTCCATATACGGTACATCCTGGGGAGAACAAGATGTACCAAGATTTGAAGAAATGTTATTGGTGGAAACGGATGAAGGTTGATGTGGGTAAGTACGTGGCTTCTTGTAGTGTTTGTCAGCAAGTGAAGGCAGAGCATAGGAGGCTAGCAGGATTATTGCAGTCCCTAGAGGTTCCGGAGTGGCCATGGGATTACATTGCAATGGATTTTGTTGTTGGCCTACCTCGTACACCGAGAGGGGAAGATGCTGTTTGGGTGGTTGTGGACCGTCTCAGTAAAGTCACTCATTTTATTCCTATCTGGACCACAAATTTGGCGAGTGAGTTGGCCCCAATTTATGTTAGAGAGATAGTACGGTTGCATGGGGTTCCAAAAACCATTGTTTCTGATAGAGATGCTAAGTTTGTATCAAAGTTCTGGGAGGGCCTTCAAAATGCGTTGGGTACAGAATTGAGGCTTAGTACGGCTTTTCACCCCCAGACGGATGGCCAATCAGAATGTACAATTCATACTTTGGAAGATATGCTGAGATGTTGTGTTCTATCTTGGCAAGGGAGTTGGGAGGACCACTTGCCAATTGTAGAGTTTTCATATAATAATAGCTACCAGGCTAGTATTCGTAGGGCGCCTTATGAGGCTCTATACGGACAGAAGTGCAGATCTCCACTTTGTTGGACTGCCGTGGGTGAGAAAGCAGTGTTGGGGCCTGATTGGGTCCAGCAAACTACCGAGAGAGTTGCTGAAATTAGACAACATATGCTGGCAGCACAAAGTAGGCAAAAGAGTTATGCTGATCCTAAGAGGCGAAGCGTGGAATTTCAAGTGGGTGATGAGGTTCTTCTTAGAGTATCACCTACTAAGGGTGTTGTGAGATTCAATATCAAAGGAAAGCTCAGCCCACGATACATCGGTCCTTTCAAGATACTGGCACGAGTTGGGAAATTAGCATATCTTCTTGAGTTACCCGAGTCAATGAAGGGTCATAATGTATTCTATGTCTCTTTGCTGAGGAAGTACTTTCGAGATCCCGAACGGCAGATTACGTTGGAGCCGGTTACAATTGAGCAAGATTTAACTTTTGAGGCTCGTTCGGTACGGATTTTGGAGGAGGCTGATAGAGTAATGAGGCGTCGGACACTGAAGTTTGTGAAGATTCTTTGGTCAAATCAAACAAAGCGAGAGGCAACATGGGAGTTAGAATCAAGGATGTGAGAAAAATATCCTGAGCTATTTACACCTGGTGAGTACTTATAATTTGTTCAAAATTTAATTGTACCGCGTAGTGAGTTAGAATTCAAGGGCGAATTCTTTTAAAACGGGTAGAGAATGTAATATCACAAAAATTTCTAAAGGCTAAGTTGACAGTAGCTCCTTATCACAAAATTTTGACTTTTGATCCTTAAGCCGTTGGGTAAATCCAAGACCATAGTTGGATCTGTATCGCCGTATTGATCAAAAATATGTGTAAGGTTGCACGAATTTGAGTTCAAAATAACATTTGAATTTCCGTTAAAATATTCACTGTTAGAGGTATTTCAGATTTTGTTTGTTTGATTGATTTCTGATTTAAAAAAAAGAAAGAAAAAACTTAAATCCCTACGTATTAGGCCCAACCCAACCCTGAACCAAACACTCCAAACAACCAGACGCAACCGCCTTCTGCGCCATCGACTAGGGCTCTGTCTAGTCCGCCGCCAGGAGCAGCTCCGTTGCGGTCGTGGTGGGTCATCGTCGTCTGCCTCCGCTTGGTTTTCTCATCCGTCCGCGACGGTCGCTCTGCCAGGTTTGGAAGCTACAGGCTCCGGAAGCGGGTCTGCTGTTTGAACGTTTCTGCTGTTTTGTTTTCGAGGCAAGTGCGAAATGGGGTTTCTTATTTATGATTGCCACCTTTATGCTTTGTGGGTTGTTTGCGTGGTTTTCAATTCAGTCATACATCATTCATTTAGGGCATAGGTTGACTATTCCGGAACTGACCGGTGAGAAATGTCAAATATGTCTAGTCCGGTGAGAGAATGACACGGGTGTCTATTCTGGAAAATTCAGTTCAGCAATGCATCAATAAGCGCATTTTCCGTATTCAGTTCAGATTGTATCTTCATATAAATTTTTGTTTCCTTTTCGGTTTTATATTGTACTTGGCTGAGTATTCTTTACTCACCCTTGTTTGTTCTTTCTTGGTTTCTATTCGGGTTTTCAGGTACTCGTCGTAGCGGCATGCATGGGCGGGAGTAGCTCACTATCACATGGACACACTACCAACTCTACATATTATAGAACTTGATACCAATGAATTCTTAGAACATCATTAAATCTTTATCTTAGTACTTGGAGTCATCCGTATGGTTTTGTGAGCCTTTGGTCGCTCTAGAATTATAAATGTTTGCGTTATGGAGATGCTATATGATTGTGTGGATGCTAGTTGAAGTTATCGATTGTGGACCTATATTTTTTTCTATTGTTTAGCATGTCTAGGTTGTTCTTATAAACAAAGGAAGTGCTGCCAAATTTTGCATGGTCTTTGGTTTGTAATTAATTTGGGGAGCGTTGTAACACTGCTAGGTAGTTAGAAATCTGGGGTGTTACAATAAGCCCATAAAGCATCATTTAACTTACTAGCCCAATTTTTTCTAGACCTATTAATAGTCTTCTGCAAGATAGACTTGATCTCTCTATTTGAAAGCTCTACTTGCCCACTAGTTTGAGGATGATAAGCAGAAGCAATTCTATGATTAACGTCATATCTAGCAAGAGTTTTTCTAAATCCTCCATGAATAAAATGAGAACCTCCATCATTCATAAGATATCTAGGCACACCAAACCTAGGAAAAATAACCTCTTTAAGCATTTTTAACGAGGTCTCACCATCGGCACTCTTTGTAGGTATGGCTTCTACCCATTTGGTAACATAATCAACGGTACAAGTATATGAGTATAACTTTCTGAAGGAGGAAAAGGACCCATAAAGTCAAATCCCCAACAATCAAATGGTTCAATAACAAGAGTATAACTCATAGACATTTCATTACGTCTAGAAATATTACCAACCCTTTGACATTCATCACAAGATAATACATACCTTCTGGCATCTTTAAAGAGAGTTGGCCAATAAAAACCTGATTGTAGAACCTTTTGCACGGTTCTATCTCCAGCATGATGTCCTCCATAAGCGCTACCATGGCACTTTCTCAATATTTCTTGTTGCTCATATTCCGGAACACATCTTCTCATAATACCATCAACTCCTTCTTTATATAAGTGTGGGTCATCCCAAAAATAATGCCTCAAATCATAAAAGAATTTCCTTCTTTGCTGAGCTGTAAAGGTTGGAGGCAAATACTTGGAAACAATAAAGTTAGCATAATCAGCATACCAAGGAAGGTGTCGTGAAGTTACGTTTATTGAAGCCAACTATTCATTTGGAAAACTATCATTAATAGGAATAGGATCAAAAGAAATTTTTTGCAATCTAGACAAATTGTCAGCCACAAGATTTTCAGCACCTTTCCTATCTACAATATGCAAATCAAACTCTTGTAAAAGCAACACCCATCTAATAAGCCTAGGCTTAGCATCTTTCTTAGTCATAAGATATCTAATAGCATCGTGATCAGTATGAATAGTAACTTTAGAATCAACAATATAAGATCTAAACTTATCACACGCAAAAACAATAGCAAGAAACTCTTTTTCAGTAGTAGCATAATTCTTTTGAGCAGCATCAAGAGTCTTACTAGCATAATGAATAACATTCAACTTATTATCTATGCACTGTCCAAGAATAGCACCAACAGCAAAATCACTAGCATCACACATAATTTCAAAAAGTAAATTCCAATCAGGTGGTTGAACAATAGGAGCAGTAGTTAAAGCCTTCTTAAGAGTTTCAAAAGCTTCCTTACAATCATCATCAAAGACAAATGGTACACCTTTTTGAAGAAGATTAGTAAGAGGCTTTGAAATCTTAGAGAAATGTTTAATAAACCTCCTATAGAAACTAGCATGACGAAGAATACTATGAATACCTTTAACATCCCTAGGACAGGGCATTTTCTCAATTGCTTCAACCTTTGCTCGGTCAACTTCAATACCTCTTTTAGAAATTTTATGTCCAAGAACAATTCCTTCATTCACCATAAAGTGGCATTTCTCCTAATTCAGAACAAGATTAGTTTCTTCACATCTCTGCAAAACTTTATCAAGATTGTGCAAACAATTATCGAAAGAAGTTCCATAGACGAAAAAATCATCCATGAAACCTCCACAATTTCTTCACAAAAACCATGAAAAATAGCAGACATGCATCTTTGAAAAGTAGCAGGAGCATTGCACAAACCAAATGGCATACGTCTATAAGCATAAGTTTCATAAGGACAGGTAAAAGTGGTTTTCTCTTGATCTTCCTTTCTAACAGCAATTTGAGAAAAACCAGAATAACCATTAAGGAAACAAAAATGAGTTTTCTTAGATAACCTCTCTAACATTTGAACTATGAATGGTAAAGGGTAATGATCTTTCTTAGTAACTTTGTTAACCTTTCTATAATCAATGCACATCCTATAACCAACTACTACCCTTTGAGGAATAAGCTCGTTATTTTCATTAGGCACAACAGTGATACCTCCTTTCTTAGGAACACAATGAACATGACTAACCCATCTACTATCAGCAATAGGATAAATAATACCAGCATCAAGGAGCTTCAATACCTCATTTCTTACCACATCTTTCATCTTGGGAATTAAGAGGCGTTGATGTTCAACCACTGGCTTTGCGTCTTCCTCCATGTTAATAGCATGCTGACATAAAGTGAGACAAATCCCTTTTAAATCATCAAGAGTATATCCCATAGCTCCTCGGTGTTTCCTCAATATCTCCAATAGCCTTTCTTCTTCCTTTCCCGAAAGTTTAGAACTGATAATAACAGGATATATTTTCTTATCATCTATATAAGCATACTTAACATTATCAGGCAAGGGTTTTAATTCAAAAATAGGATCTTCCTTAGGCGGCAAAGTGGTACCAAGATCCTCCAGACGTAAATTGTGCTTGATCAACGGTTGTTGACAAAGGAAAATATCATCAATCTCTTCTCTTTCCTTCCTGTAAACATCACTTTCATGGTCCTCCATGAATTACTGCAAGGCATTATTAGGGGCAAGAGCAATAGAAGCAAGCTGTTCAACCCAAAAAAAATTATCAGGCATGTCATTTTCTTAAGAAGTCTTAGCAAACTTCGAAAAATTAAACTCATAAGATTCTCCATTAAACTTAGTGAAAATTTTCTCCTTCTTACAGTCCATCACCGCACCACAAGTATTCAAAAAGGGTCTACCAAAAATAATAGGACAAGTTTTACTAGCTTACTTACCAAGTACTAGAAAATCAGTGGGATATTTGGTCTTACCGTAGAGAACTTCCACATCTCGAACAATACCCAGAGGCCAAACAGTCTCTTAGTTAGCAAGCTGAACAACCACATCAATATCTTCAAGTTGACAAGCATCAATCTCATGCAGAATTTCTTTGTAAAGCTCTAAAGGAATGGCACTTGCACTAGCACCAATGTCACATAAACCATAATAGCAATGATCGCCAATCCTAACAGAAATAACAAGAACACTTGTTTTCCTATGCCTTTTAGGATGTGAGATAATGTTAGAAGCATCTTCACAAAAGAGAATATATTCATCCCCTACATCTTTAGTAACATGGTCCTTCAATATAGTTATAGGAGACTTAATAGTAATTTCCTCATCAGGCTCTATAGCTTTCTTAGTACTTTTATTAGACACTCTTACCAAAGTAGAATACTCTTTTACCTTAGCAGGGAAAGGTGTCTTCTCAAAATAAGGTTCAGGCACAATGCTATCAACAGTACAAACTTCAGTAGCTGTAGCAGGAATATGACTAATAGAATCTTTATAAGGTGCATGATATTTGTTCCAATCTTTCTTTGGAACATCAAGATACGAGGCAAAGATGTTAAAATAGTTAGCAAGTATTTGAGAATCAATACCATAAGCAGTGCTAACATTATGAAAGTTATCGGTTCCCATAAAAGCTTTAATGCATTCATAATCATAATTTATACCTGACTTTCTACCTTTGTCGTTCTCCCATCCTTCATCATTTTCTCGACGCCTCTGGTCCTTGCCTCCCCTCTCTCCTGCGAGCTCCAGATGCCCCTGGCATCGCCCTCACTGCTGACCGCCGGCTCTGGTGGCGCTCTCCGCCACCACCAGCCTCAATCGATACACCACCGCCTGATCTACTACGCCACCCACTTGATTCGCCCGGCCTCCTTCTCTGACGGCCGTGCCAAGCACCTCCTGAGGATAGGGTTTCAACCCCCTCACCGCCATGCTCTAGCGCTCCTCCGATGCTACCCATCCGGCTACCCTCAGCTACGGACGCCGGTGGCCTCCCAGCCCTTGAGCTGGCGTGGCTCGGTGCGGGTGGTGCTGTGGCACCCTCGTGCCACCACTGCTGTCTCTGCTGCCACCACCTTCTCAACTTTGCTGCCTCTCTGTGGTTCCCTAGCTACTGGTATTACTCCAACCCCCATCCTCTCTACTACCCGGCTATTCCCTGCGAGCTTGTTGCTGTTGCAATTGATGGTATCCTAGTCTTCTACACTCTGGCACTAAATTGGCTCACTCCCCTGTAGCTTAGAGCACTAGCAGATACCTGTTTGTGGTGACTAGTTGGCTTAGTGATGATATGCATGCACTATCTAAGGTGGAATTTCTATTAAGTGTTAACTGAACCTTGGGTTTAGTTTGACAGTTAACTATTACTGTCCCTATGCTCTGTGAATTGTGAGGTGCACAAGCATTCTTTGCCTATGCTGGTGATACCTAATTGACTATGATGCAGTGATGCTTTGCTTATGTGCTGCTGTTAGCTACTTTCTAACATTCAATTAAGGTGCTAAATTGAATCTTTGATTCAGTTTCTTTGGTGTGAGGGAATGGATTCATGTGATGCTCTGTTGGACTTAGTGATGGATTTAACTGAATTCATTTCAGATATATGAAATGAATATGTCGGTGGTGATTTAATCAAGCCCTACTTCTAGATGCTTCTAGAATTTTATTCTTGTACCCAAGTGATTGCTGCTATCCTTTTATATAACTCCTGTGGTGCCTCCAGGAGAGTATGCATACTAATGGGTTAAAATGTTTGGCTGGCTACCTTGATCTATTGTACATATCTGATGCTTGTGATGACCTTGGTGGCTGTGGTGTGTAGAAAATAAGCATTTGCATATTGATTTACTGATAAGAACAGAGACCTGCTAGTTTGCTTTATTTGGCCAGTGATGCAAAGGCTGAGGCAACTATTGGATAGGAACAGATATTAATTTAATTTGATTTCTACCCTGTGATGAGTCTAGCATAGCACCACTATGCCAGCCTAAAGGTAATCCTGTTTCCCCCCTTATTTTCTTTGATGGATGATAATAACAGATATTACTGCTTGTTCTAGCTTGTTCACCTTGTTGCTGAGATTTTTGGAGAAGAGAAGTTGGTATCAGACTTTGATCTGGTGCCCTTCTACTTCCTCTTGATCCTATTCTTATGGTGGTCTTGTCCTGCTTGATCTGGTTTGGCTGGACACCTTGCTGCCCTCTTGCTCCTCCTTCCTGGCAGCCCTGCTCCTCCTCTTGATCAGCCTCTAGTGCTCCTTTAAGTGACCATGGTCACTGGTTTTTTGAGTTGGGATCTTTGTGGTGATGTTTGGGTGTGGTTCTTGGTGTTCTTTAGATAAGGTGAGAAGATGGTGAGTGAAGTGAATGAGGTGGTGGTGTGGTGCGGCTGCCTCTATGATGTTTATCTGTTACTAGTGCACAATCTATACTTGACTTGCTTACCTTCTAAAGCAAGCCACGACTGTGTCCATGTTTATCTTGATTGGTGAATTCTTTTGGTGTTGCCACTTGTAAGTCGGCTGTCCAATAATATTGATCTTGCTAAATAGATTTTTGGTGACCTCCAATTCTGCTTAACTAATACCATGTTAAGTATGAATTTAATATAAATTGACTTGCTAGAATCTAGAGGGTATCATAATTTGCCTACTACTGTTGCTATCTGTATTCGATCTGATTTGGTTGCCTGACTTTGAAATGCCTATCACTTCAAGTGTATGATTTATGGACCCTTTTCCAAAATTGGTTATTTGTTAAGGTGATGCCCTCAGATTCTAGGACATAGAATTTAGGAGTTCTTCCTAATTTCTCTAACTAAGTTTAATAAATTAAATTGCCTCCAACAATATGGAGGCAACATTTTAATCAAAACAAACATATTTCCTTGTCTTTGTTATTTCTTATTTGCAGGAATGAAGATAATGACAAGATTAGATATTAGTTAGGATTTTTATTTATTCCTTTTGTAATATTTTTTCCTTTTTGTAATTAATCTCATTATTTGAGATTTGTAATATAATACCCTATTCAATTGTAATAAAGACATTATTCCAAAACTAATTTCTATATTCAATTTGTGTGATGTTTATTATTCAATTGTTTATTTCAAATTTATTTGAATTATTCTCAAGTTTGAATTTAAATGTGGAATCCAAATTCCTTCCCCCCAAATCAACGATTCAACAAAGGTCATGCCAAAATTCATTGCACTCACTCTGATGTACTAAACTAAACATCAGAATGAGAGGAACTTCAATCGCTTTGCGTTTTAAATAATTTGCGCAAAATTTTTCCAGGTTTTCTGATGCATGAATGCAATGCAAAAACCCTAATTCTACCCCCGTTTGGTCCTAAATGCTGGGATGTTATAGCCTTCCCCCCTTAACAGAGACTTTGTCCCGAAGTTACGCACGGAGATACCTGAATAGCTCGGGATAGGCTTGTCTGAGGTCTTCTTCTTTCTCCCAAGTAGCTTCTCTTGCAGAATGATGCTTCCATTGCACCTTGCAATACTTGATAGCTCTGTTTCTCAATCTCTTCTAGTTTTCATCGAGAATCTTGGATGGGTGTTCAATATAGGTCAAATCTGCTTGCAGTTCTAATTCTTCATGTGAAACTGGCTCATCTGGAATTCTAAGACACTTTCGTAGTTGTGATACATGAAAAATATTATGGCTTTGTGACAGTCTCTTCGGTAACTCTAGTTCAAAAGCTACCTCCCTATTCTGACTCGGTATCTTGAAAGGTCCAATATACCTCAGACTCAATTTCCCTGTCACTCCAAATCTTTTGACTCCCTTCATTGGACTAACCTTAAGATAAACCATGTCCCCTACCTGAGGTTCCCATGATCTTCTCTTCTAGTCCGCATAACTTTTATGTCTGCTCTGTGCAATCTTGAGACGATCTCGGATGATGTCAATTGCTTCTTGTTTCTCTTTGATGTAGTCTGGTGCAAACTCTTTGTTCCCTCCAACTTCATACCAACATATTGGTGATCTACACTTCCTTCCATAGAGTGCTTCATATGGTGCCATCTTGATACTACTTTGATAGCTGTTATTATAGGAAAACTCTGCCAATGGTAGATGTTCTTCCCAAGAACCTCCAAAGTTCAGAGCACATGCCCTAAGCATATCTTCTAGGATCTGATTGGTTCTTTCAGTTTGCCCTCTAGTTTGTGGGTGGTAGGCTGTGCTGAAGTCTAGCTTTGATCCTAAAGCTTCCTGAAGTTGCTTCCAAAATGCTGAGGTGAATACAGATCCTCGGTCTGACACTATCTTCCTAGGAACTCCGTGTTTACTCACAACTTCCTTCACTTATAAGTTTATCAACTTTGCGCCATTGTCCTTCTGGTTCAGTGCGATGAATTGTGCACTTTTGATCAATCGATCCATGATTACCCATATCATGTCCTTATTATTCTTGGTCTTCGGAAAACCTATGATGAAATCCATACCAATCTCATCCCACTTCCATTCTGGAATCTCTAAAGGTTTTAGAGGTCCTGTGGGACTTTGATGTTCCGCCTTCACTCTTTGGCATTGTGACATTCAGACACATACTTAGCAATTTCCCTCTTCATGTTATTCCACCAAAATATCTCCTTTAAATCCATGTACATCTTCGTACTCCCTGGGTGTATTGAATAGGGTGTCTCATGAGCTATCCTGAGTATCATTTCCTTAATCTTCTCATCATCGGGCACACAAATCCTCTTTTCAAACCATAGTGAACCATAATCTCCTATGTGGAACACTGATTGCCTTCCCTCGGTAATTCTTCTAACTTCTTCTTGTATGAAAGGATCGTCATCTTGCTTACGGATTATCTCATTCCTCAAATCATTTTGTAACTCCTCTATAACTCTCATAGTTGCTATGCTGCCTATAGCCTCTCCTTTCAGGAACATGATTTGTGCTTGCTCCACATCTCTTTTTAACCCTTGAGGTAACTCAATGTCCATAGTCACGCTGTTAGTACTCTATCTGGTCAAAGCATCTGCTACTACATTCGCCTTCCCCGGTGTGTAGTTGATGGTCAGATCATAATCTTTTATCAACTCTAACCATCTCCTTTGCCTCATATTTAGCACTTTCTGAGTGAAGAAGTATTTGAGACTCTTGTGATCCCTGTATAACTCACATTTTGCTCCATAAAGAAAATGTCTCTAGCTCTTCAATGCGTACACCACGACTGCTAGCTCAAGGTTATGCGTTGGATAGTTGACTTCATTCGGTCTCAACTATCTGGATCCATAGGATATTACCTTCCTATCTTGCATGAGCACACATCCGATTCCCTGCTTGGTTGCATCACAATAGACAATATAATCCTTGCCTGTTTCTGGGACTGCTAGCACTGGTGTGGTAGTTAACTTCTCTTTAAGTGTTTGGAAACTCTACTCACACTGTTCTGACCACACGAATGGTGTATTCTTCCATAGCAACTTAGTCATTGGTCCAGCTATCTTAGAGAACCCTTCCATGAATCTTCGATAATATCCTGCCATTCCTAAGAATCCTCGGATTTCCTTGGCTTTTTTCAGTGATTTCCACTCTAGAACTGACTCTACCTTGCTTGGATTCACCGCTATGCCTTCTTTGGTGATTACATGTCCAAGAAACTCCACTTTATCAAGCCAAAATTCACACTTGGTAAACTTGGCATATAGTTGATGTTCCCTCAATGTCTGTAGAACTATCTTCAAATGCTTTGCATGTTCCGACTTGTCCTTGGAGTATACCAGAATATCATCAATAAATACTATCACAAATTTGTCCAGATAAGGCATGAAGATCTTGTTCATCAGATTCATGAATATAGCGGGTGCATTTGTCAATCCAAAAAGTACAACAAGGTACTCATGGTGCCCATACCTGGATACAAAAGCTATCTTTGGAATATCTTCTGCTTTAATATTGATTTGGTGATACCCCGATCTCAAATCTATCTTGTAAAAAACTCCTGCTCCCTTCACTTGATCGAACAAATCTTGTATTCTAGGTAGTGGATATTTGTTTTTGATAGTCACATTGTTCAAGTTCATATAATCTCCACACATCCTTCTACCTCCATCTCGTTTATCAACAAAAATGATAGGTGATCCCCATGGCGATATACTTTCCTTGATGAATCCCTTCCTTTCCAATTCATCTAACTGTTCCTTCAACTCTTTCAGCTCTATCGAACCCATCTTATAAGGTTCTTGTGCAATTGGTGTAGTTCCCGGTATCAAATCAATAGTAAATTCAATCTCTCTATCAGGTGGCATTCCAGGTAATTCCTTTGAAAACACATCCTTAAACTCCTTAACTATAGGTATCACTTTAATCTTCACTTCCTTCATTGAGTTCAATTGTAGTTCTGCCTCAATTTGAGTATACTTATCGCCTTGATAAACTATTCTTCCTCCTTCAGGACTTCTAATGGCCACTATCTTTTCTTTGCAGTCAATTTGAGCTCCATGATTTGACAACCAGTCCATCCCCAGTATCACTGCTATGTCTCCCATTGGAATCATGAATAGATCCGCAAAATACACGAAGTTGCAAATCCTGATGATTTGTTCCTTCCTTATGTGGGTGACTACTAACGTACCCCCTATGGATAAGACAGTAATAGGGGATTCTATCATAGAATATATAATCCCATATTGCTCCATGAATTGCTTGGAAATAAAAGAAGTAGTTGCTCCAGTATCAAATAAAACTTTGCCAGGATGGGAAAGAATGCTTAGCATACCTATCACAGCTTGATCCGAGTGACCGACTTCCTCCAGTGTGGTGCAATTGAACTTCCCAAATGGCCTTCCTTGCTTTCCACTATTGTTCCCACCAAAATCCTTTCCTCTAGCAGCTTGCCAACCTTTAGGGGGTTTGTTCGGGCAGTTTGTCTTGATATGTTCCTCTTGATTGCAACCGTAGCACACAATCTTTGGTTTCATACACTCACTCTTAACGTGTCCGGGCCGTCCACAATTATGACAGATGAGCTTACTTCATGGATTCAGAGGACTTGGATTTGGTGTGTTACCTCCAGGCCTAAACTTAGGCTTGAAACTCAGATTGGGCACTGATTTTTTGGGTTGGAACTGCCTTGGCTCCAGCCTTGCCCTTTTCTTCCTTTCTTTTTAGACCTGCCGATAGTCATCCTCGAAAGGAATGGTGGCATCAACTAGCTTCTAAAATCCTTGTATACTGAATGGCCGCATTTGCATCTTCAGATATGGATTTAGACCTCTCAGAAACCTTTTCTTGCATTTCTCTTCAGTACTAACCTCATTGATACGTCTCCAACGTATCTATAATTTTTGATGCTCCATGCTTGTTTTTACACCATTTACCCGATGTTTCGTTACACTTCGTGGCACATTTATCCATTTTCCGGAACTAACCTATTAACAAGTCGCCACAGTGCCAGTTCCCTGTTTTCTGCTGTTTTTGTGTTTCAGAGTGATACACAGGAAATATTCTCGGAATTGGATGAAACAAAAGCCAGAAGTCTTATTTTTCCCGGGAGCATCCAGACATCCGAAGAGAGGAAGGAGAGGGGCCAGAGGCCGCCCTCACACAGGGCTGGTACGGCCTAGGCCCTGGCCGCGCTGCCCCTGTGTGAGGAGCCCCTGGCTGCCCTCTGACATCGCCCCTTCGCCTATATAAAGCCTCGGGACGGAAAAGCCTAGGGGAGTCGGTAATTTTCCAGAAGCAGTTCCGCAGCTCCGCCGCCACCGCCGACGAATTTCGGGGGATAGAAGTCTCTGTTCCGACACCCTGCTGGGACGGGGAATTGCCCCCGGAGCCATCTCCATCGGTCTCCATCGCCGTCTCTGCCGTCTCCATCGACCTCACCGCCATCTTCATCAACCTTGCTATCTCCTATGATGAGGAGGGAGTAGTTCATCCCCGGGGCTAAGGGCTCTACCGGTAGCTATGTGGTTCACCTCTCTCTCCCATGATGTGATCTTTATGTGATCGTGAGCTTTGTATCATGTTGAACAAGTAGATGTTATTATTCAGATATAATGCTACTCCTATGCTTAATTATTATAGTGTACTCTAGTGATGTTATTAAAGTAATCTATTCCTCCTGCCATGGTGTAACGGTGACAGTGCGTGCATCATGGTGGTACTTGGTTTAGGCTATGATCGTGATCTCTTGTGGATTACGAGAGTAATTATTACTATGATAGTATTGAGTGATCTATTCCTCCTTTCATGGTGTAAGGTTGACAGTGTGTGCACCGTGTTAGTACTTGGTCTAAGTCGCAATGATTTCTATCTTGAATTGTGATCTGATTTGGATGTCTCTATGAGTGGTGTTTGTCAAGTACTTGATGAACTTTAAGGGGTGCTTTTGTAGCCACTACGCGATGATTAGTGTTATTCAATAGGAGAGTAATTCAGAGTACCATAGTGGAGAGAAGTTGTTTATTTGTTCATTCGTGTTATATTGTTGGGAGTGTGTCCACTAGTGAAAGTATGATCCCTAGGCCTTGTTTCCAAGCATTGCACACCGTTTACTTGCTGTTTTGTTACATGTTTGCTCGCAGCGATATTTACTTCAAATCTCATTTGCTACTTATAATCATCACTACTACTTGTATTTCACTATCTCTTCGCCGAACTAGTGCACCTATACATCTGACAAGTGTATTGGGTGTGTTGGGGACACAAAAGACTTTTTGTATCGTAATTGTAGGGTTGCTTGAGAGGGATAGCTTTGACCTCTTCCTCCCTGAGTTCGATAAACCTTGGGTGATCCACTTAAGGGAAACTTGCTGCTGTTCTACAAACCTCTGCACTTGGAGGCCCAACAAGTGTCTACAAGAATAGAAGTGCGTAGACATCAAGCTCTTTTCTGGCGCCGTTGCCGGGGAGGTAAGGTAAAAGGTACTCGCATCCTCCTGTGTGAGTACTCGGAGTTATTTCCTTTAGATTCTGCAATTACATCTTTTTGTTTCTTGTTTTTATTTTCACTAGTTAGGCTTAATGGAAAATAAAGAGTTCTTTAGTCTTTTTCCTGAGTTTAGATATGAAGTGTTTGAAGAGAAAATTGAAAATCCTTTGGAGCTTATTTTGCATAGCAATGTTATTAGTACGAATGCTTTGAATACTGTTAATGCTAATGCTATAGAAAAGTCTAAGCTTGGGGAAGCTGGTTTTGTTTAGTACGATATTTTTAGTCCCCCAGCTTTAGTGGAGAAAGGTTGCTCTGATGATATTTTATCTCCCATATGTGATGTTTCTAATGATGCTTGTGCTCCTCATCCTTTTAAAATACCTATGAAGATTGTTGAACGTGTTAGGGATAACTGCTATTTAGGAGATGGAACTGTCCATCCTGGTGATCATTTGCTTTTTATACATGAATTATGCGAGTTGTTCCAGTGTGCAGGTATTTCAATGAACCAAGTTAAGAAGAAGCTATTCTCTTTGTCACTGAAAGGCAGAGCTGAGGAATGGTATCGGCTGCTTGAAGATGGTCCATCTATTGCACGGGAGAAAATTGTGTCTCTCTTTTATTCCAAGTTTTATCCTCCAAGTGAAATTCATAAAGATCGTAATCAGATATATAACTTTTGTCCTCATGAGGGAGAAAGCATTGCCCAAGCGTGGGGAAGATTGAAGTTACTAATGCATAAATGTCCTATTCATGATCTTCCCCGTAATATTGTTATTAATAATTTTTATGCAAGGCTTTCAGGACATTACAAGGACTATCTAGATGCATGCTTTGATGGGTCTTTCACAAGCAAGGATGTCGACACCAAGTGGGGTCTGCTTGAGTCAATTCAAAACAATATTGAAGGTTGGGATAGCGACAAAGGTAAAGGATCTGGTATGAATTATGAGTTTGATTGCATTAAGTCATTCGCTGAAACTGCTAATTTTCAAGAGCTTAGTGCTAAATATGGTCTTGATCCTCAAATTCTGGTTGATTGCTTTAAAGCCTTTGCTTCCCATATGAATGTTCCTAAAGGAAATGGGGACGTGTATCATGAACCTTTTAAGGATACTTGTATAGAAAGTGATATTATTGTTGATGATTGCAATAAACATGCTCAAACTTCTAAAAGTACTATTTCTTATAAGCATGTTAATTTTTGTGGAATACATAGACCTTGTGAACAGAGTTACAATAAGGAAGATTATTGCATCACCCTGCTACTTGGTGATGATGTGGAAGCAGACGTCCTTGTGCGTGGTGCTTGACCAGCCCGTTGGGAACCCCAAGAGGAAGGTATGATGAGTGTAGCGGCTAGTTTTCCCTCAATTAAGAAACCAAGGTTTATCGTTCAGGAGAAGGGAGACGGTGACGACTGAAGGTGATGCGCACTGGCTTAGTAACACTCCAACAAGGGCGCCGTTAACGATACTTGTTGACTCGTCTTCAGCCAGTAGCAACGCGGAACCTGCACACACACAGACAAATACTTTGTTCCCAACTTGCGATGAGGTTGTCAATCTCACCGGTTCGCTTGAAACAAAGGTTATGAGTGTATCGAGTGGAAAACAGTAGTAAAATGCTAGTAAAGTAAACAGTGCGGGAATAGTAAACAGGTGATTGCAATATGATTAAAATAGGACCGGGGTCCACAGTTCACTAGTGGTGTCTCTCCATAGATAAATAACATGCTGGGTAAACGAATTACAGTTGGGCAATTGATAGAATAAAGATAACGTGATATGTCAAGAAGATCACTATGAGATTCACTCTGGGCATTACAACAAAATACATAGACCGCCATCCAACTGCATCTATGACTAATAATCCACCCCCGGGAATATCATCCGAACACCCTAGAAGTATTAAGTTGCGAACAACAGATAATTGCATTAAGCAAAGTGTGTAATGTAAACAAAGCATATGCCCTCGAGCATATGAATGTTGTTTTCTCCCTAGTAGCAATAGCACATCTACCACCTTAGAGGTTTCTGTCACTCCCCCAGGTGAAATAGAGGCATGAACCCACTATCGAGCATAAATACCCCCCTCTTGGAGTCACTAGCAACTACTCGGCCAAGATAGCTACTAACAACGGAGAGCATGCAAGATCATAAACATCATAGAGATAACATAAGATAAAATTCAGTACAGCAACTTAATCATAAACACCAATATTCATCGGATCCCAACAAACCAACATCATAGTATTACATAACGGTGATCTCAATCATGTAGGGCAGCTCATGAGATCTAAACATGAAGCACATGGTGGAGAAGACAACCATCTAGCTACTGCTATGGACCCATAGTCCAAGGTAGACTACTCACTCATCGCTCCGGAGGCAATCATGGCGATGAAGGAGACCTCCGGTGGCGATTCCCCTCTCCGGCAGGGTGCCGGGAAGAGCTTCTGGACCCTCCCGATCTTCGGGTCGACGGCGGCGGCGGATCGCGATGTATTCTGGAAAACTGATCGGGCCTTAGGTTTTTCTCGTCAGGGGGTATATGTAGGCGAAAGGGGGCTGTCAGAGGGTGGACCACGTGGCCTCACAAGGGGGTGGCGCGGCCAGGGGCTAGGCCGCGCCGCCCCTGTGTGTGGGGGCCTCGTGGCCCCCCTCCGTCAGGTCTTCGGATGTTTGGGAGCTCCCCAGTGAAATATGACTTCTGGAACTTGTTTCGTCCAATTCCGAGAATATTTCCTGTGTATCACTTCTGAAACCAAAAACAGCAGAAAACAGGGAACTGGCACTGTGGCACTTCGTTAATAGGTTAGTTCCGGAAAGCGTATAAAAATGCCACTAAGTGTAATGAAACAATAGGCAAATGGTGTAAAACAAAGCATGGAGCATCAAAAATTATAGATACGTTTGAGACGTATCAAGCATCCCCAAGCTTAACTCCTGCTCGTCCTCGAGTAGGTAAGTGATAACAAAAGAATAATTTTTGAGGTGACATGCACCTACACAATCTTGATCATATATGTAAGCATTGATGAGCTGGGATCAATAGAACTTAAAACATGGGCATGAAGATATAATCATGACAATAAGAACTTAGCAACCATGTTGTAAACATGCAAATGAACACAAACAAAAGATCATGGTAATGAAACAATGAAAGTCAAACGTGTGTTCAAATCATAAGGAAAAACATACAAGTGGTTTTCAGCTTGTCCTTCAAAGAGAGCAAAACATAAATGCATAGGACACCTCAAAGTTTAAGAGGGCGACTAGATACAAATAATTTAAGAACAACTGAAACCAACAATATGAGTCAATCAATGAACCTTGGGACAATGCATATCACACTAAGAATGACAACTATGCTCTCTTAATGGTGCATAAAGAAAGAAGGTGGTGACTCAGCATAAAAGTAAAAGATAGGCCCTTCGCAGAGGGAAGCAGTGATTTAGCATGTGCTAGAGCTTTTCATTTTGTAAAACAGAGATAAAAACTTGATTTTGAGAGGTGGTTGTCTTTGTCAACGACTGGCAATGGGGTTCTTACTATCTTCCATACAAAAATGAAGCAAGTTTTTGAGAGAGAGATTGGCACTTTGGTGCTCTTTTTATAAAACTTGGCACTCATCCCCACCTTTTTCCTTTCACAAACCATGGCTAACCGATTCCATCGGGTGCCCACCAACATTCACATACCATGGAGGAGTGCCTTTTTTTCTTTTTTTTTCTTTTTTGGAATAAGCAATATGGAAGATAGCAAATCCGACCACTACGTCCCCATGAGCTGAAAACAGTGTCACAAAACGAGAAGTATTTTGAAGGTTTTTTGAAAGGTAGCACACGAAAATTTTACTTTGGAATGGCTTAAAAATACCATGCATAGGAATTTATAGTGGACACTTTGGAAAACTTGGCTTTTAAGGAGTTGGATGCACGAGTAGAGCTCATACTCAGTACAAGGCGAGGGCTAGCAAAAGACTGGGAGCGACCGACTAAGAGAGCAATAATGGCCATAATCATGCAGAGCGACAAAGCGACATTAAAAGAAGCATACGATGGCATCAAAAGTCAAAAACTAAATGATCATGAAGGCTATGGCGACTTTGGAAGAGTCTAACATGTGTGAGCATGCGCCAAGTCAACCCAAATAAAGCATCAAGGAGAAAACCAAAATAATGCTTCCATACAATAAAAACAACGCATGATTTTTTCAAAGGCTCATTAAGCAATCTCAGTTATTTGAGACAAGTCATGCTACAGCAAAACCACTAAGCATACTATCAAAAAGACATCTAGCATGACATGAAAAAGCCTAAGCCGCAGTCTACACAAGCTCCTTCTTGTACCACTATTTTGCACAAAGCTTTTTCTCTTTTCCAACACCATTTGAAATTTTTAAAGATACCTCTTTTGATGAAAACCAATAAAGACCAGAGGCAAAAATACACCTTGATGAAAAGATATGAAAAGATCTGAACGCAAATCAAGGCAAAAACGAAAACCAAAAGCAGTAGCAGAAAAACTAGAATGCTCGATGAACGATAAGAGTGAAAACTAGAGCATTCTTTGCAAATGAAAACGAGTATATCTCCTCCAAAGGGAATTTGTTGGGGTCCAACCATTTATTGCAGCAAACAAACTAACTAAACAAACTAAGAAAACTAAAACAACTGACGCTCCAAGAAAAACACATAGTGCATGAAGCAATAAAAATATAGTGTTTTGAAAGGTGACCTGATTTTTGCCGATGAAGAAGGGGTGCCTCGGGGGCATCCCCAAGCTTTGACGCTTGTACTTCTTGGATATTTCTTGGGGTGCTGGGCATCCCCAAGCTTGAGCTTTTGTCCATTCTTCAACTCATCTCATCATTCTCCAATCCCTACACTTGAAAACTTCCTTCATACAAAACTAAACACAATTCTATTAGCAACATTAGTGCAAGCATAAAATATATTCAACCTCTTTTAGCTTCAGGTTTCAACCCAAAACCACCACATATAAAGTATATACTACTGTAGCAACTTCCACAAGAGTTCCATGATCAAAAAGAACTCAAAAGAAAGCGATAAAGTGGCAAAAACAAATATTGGCAGAAATCTGTCAAAACTGGACAGCTGATAATGGACGAATTTTTGAGGGATTTTCTGTTGCTCAAATCAAAAAGTGTTCAACTAACGAAAGTTTGGATATAACCTGGGGCATATGCACAAGAAATTTCAGGTCCAAAAGATATACAGTGATTTTATACGAATTTTTACGGTGCAGCACCGAAAACAGTTTCAGGACAGCAATAACCCCAAATCTTTACCTTACTCAAATTAGAGGCTTCTCTTGGCACAAAAACGAAATAAACAAGATAAAGAGCGGTCATTACAGTAGTAATGACTTCTGAGACTCAAATAAAAGAAAAAGTACTGAAAGTAAAACATTGGGTTATCTCCCAAGAGTGCTTTTCTTTAACGCCTTTGAGCTAGGCGCAGAAAAGTGCGAATCAAGTAATATCAAGAGATGAAGCATTAAGATCAACAGCAGAGGTCTTGTCAATAAGGCATTGTATTTCATCCACATAAGTTTTTGAAGACCCTTTGTGATCATGCTTTGGTACACTATTCTCATCAAAAAGATTTTTAGGACAAATCCAGGCAAAATTATTTTCGAAAGCATCATTCAATCCCAAAAGCTTGCAGGGTATAGGTATCTCGGTCTCCTCATCATTAGCATCAATAACCTTTATAGGTGAACCGAGTTTATTAAAACGTTTAAGAACCTTCCTAGCTTCAACAACGACATCCTTAAATTCTAGGCGCAAAGTTTCCAAGATAAAAGCTTTCTTCTCGGGGTCCTCAATTTCATGAAGCTTAAGGAACATATATTGCATATAAGGATTAAGACTAGCAAACCTAGTTTCCAACATATCAATTAATAGAAAAGAAGCAACTTCAATACTAGGAGCAAGCTCAATCAAAGACTTTTCCTCAACTTCCTCATGCATACTAATATGATTAAAGAACTCCTCAATATTACTTTTGCCAATAATCGAACCACTACCTACTGAGAGGTCCTCTAGAACGAACTTAGGGATAGACATGATAAACTAAAGTAAAGAAATAACAACTACCAAGGATTCTAATTTTTTTGGGTTTTTGATATAAAGCAATGCAGGTAAAATAAAATAAAGTAAAGCAAACAAATAACAAAGCAAAGAATGTGTGTGCGAAGAACTCCCCTCGCAGAAGTCTTCTCTTCCTTCCCCGGCAACGGCGCCAGAAAATCAGCTGCTACTTGGTGATGATGTGGAAGCAGACGTCCTTGTGCGTGGTGCTTGACCAGCCCGTTGGGAACCCCAAGAGGAAGGTATGATGAGTGTAGCGGCTAGTTTTCCCTCAATTAAGAAACCAAGGTTTATCGTTCAGGAGAAGGGAGACGGTGACGACTGAAGGTGATGCGCACTGGCTTAGTAACACTCCAACAAGGGCGCCGTTAACGATACTTGTTGACTCGTCTTCAGCCAGTAGCAACGCGGAACCTGCACACACACAGACAAATACTTTGTTCCCAACTTGCGATGAGGTTGTCAATCTCACCGGTTCGCTTGAAACAAAGGTTATGAGTGTATCGAGTGGAAAACAGTAGTAAAATGCTAGTAAAGTAAACAGTGCGGGAATAGTAAACAGGTGATTGCAATATGATTAAAATAGGACCGGGGTCCACAGTTCACTAGTGGTGTCTCTCCATAGATAAATAACATGCTGGGTAAACGAATTACAGTTGGGCAATTGATAGAATAAAGATAACGTGATATGTCAAGAAGATCACTATGAGATTCACTCTGGGCATTACAACAAAATACATAGACCGCCATCCAACTGCATCTATGACTAATAATCCACCCCCGGGGATATCATCCGAACACCCTAGAAGTATTAAGTTGCGAACAACAGATAATTGCATTAAGCAAAGTGTGTAATGTAAACAAAGCATATGCCCTCGAGCATATGAATGTTGTTTTCTCCCTAGTAGCAACAGCACATCTACCACCTTAGAGGTTTCTGTCACTCCCCCAGGTGAAATAGAGGCATGAACCCACTATCGAGCATAAATACCCCCTCTTGGAGTCACTAGCAACTACTCGGCCAAGATAGCTACTAACAACGGAGAGCATGCAAGATCATAAACATCATAGAGATAACATAAGATAAAATTCAGTACAGCAACTTAATCATAAACACCAATATTCATCGGATCCCAACAAACCAACATCATAGTATTACATAACGGTGATCTCAATCATGTAGGGCAGCTCATGAGATCTAAACATGAAGCACATGGTGGAGAAGACAACCATCTAGCTACTGCTATGGACCCATAGTCCAAGGTAGACTACTCACTCATCGCTCCGGAGGCAATCATGGCGATGAAGGAGACCTCCGGTGGCGATTCCCCTCTCCGGCAGGGTGCCGGGAAGAGCTTCTGGACCCTCCCGATCTTCGGGTCGACGGCGGCGGCGGATCGCGATGTATTCTGGAAAACTGATCGGGCCTTAGGTTTTTCTCGTCAGGGGGTATATGTAGGCGAAAGGGGGCTGTCAGAGGGTGGACCACGTGGCCTCACAAGGGGGTGGCGCGGCCAGGGGCTAGGCCGCGCCGCCCCTGTGTGTGGGGGCCTCGTGGCCCCCCTCCGTCAGGTCTTCGGATGTTTGGGAGCTCCCCAGTGAAATATGACTTCTGGAACTTGTTTCGTCCAATTCCGAGAATATTTCCTGTGTATCACTTCTGAAACCAAAAACAGCAGAAAACAGGGAACTGGCACTGTGGCACTTCGTTAATAGGTTAGTTCCGGAAAGCGTATAAAAATGCCACTAAGTGTAATGAAACAATAGGCAAATGGTGTAAAACAAAGCATGGAGCATCAAAAATTATAGATACGTTTGAGACGTATCACACCCACGCAAATGAAGAAACTAGTATGTGGCTCAAGGATCTAGATGTGTTTGGTGAATGGGTTTGTGAGCTTTATCCTTTTCTTTGTGAATTTTGTGGTGAAAAGGGGCACTTTAATTTTCAAGGCCCAATTAATCGAACGAGTACTGCAGATTTGTATTGTGATGGTAAGATTACTTCCAATCAGTATGATGAGCTTACTTTGTTTTTGAATTGTGAAGAGATATCTAGAAAGATTGCTTTGGTAGACATGAATGATGTTGATATTAATAGCACCCTTCGTGGTTGTCTTCTCTATTATGCTAAAGATTGCCTTGCAAATACTTACATTCAAAATCTTATAAAACATGATGTTTTGCCAAGCTATGATAGGACTAATAGATGTTTCAATCTTATTAATAGAGAGGAGGAATCCTCCAAAGTTTCTTCTATTGTTTCTGTCAGCAAGCCAGATTATGTGGAGAAGATGCCTTTCCCTCCTAAAGAATATGTGGAGAAGATGCCCTTCAAGTCTCTCCCTCCTAAAGGAGAGAGTAAGAAGAAGAAGAAGAAGAAAAAGAGGAGTAAAAGGTGAGAGGACACGGTATCTTCCCCTAAGAATTATGATCCTGCTATAGATTATGATAATTCTGATTGGGATGATGTTCCTATGCCTATTACTTATGTTAGTAATCATGATTGGGAAAAGCACTCTACTTTTGATATTGAAAATCTTTTTGGTACCAATTCTAAGGTTAATAATTGTTGTACCATTAGTGCTATCCATGTTCCTTCTTATGGTGATATGTTTGA
The DNA here is from genome assembly GCA_007115705.1 of Dactylis glomerata. NCBI lineage: Eukaryota > Viridiplantae > Streptophyta > Magnoliopsida > Poales > Poaceae > Dactylis > Dactylis glomerata. The sequence goes on along the minus strand of QXEO01000545.1, from coordinate 3,625,074 downwards.
TGAATATGCTTTGCGACATAGTAGTTCTCTATCTCTTGATGATACTAAGCCTCTAGTTTATGATGATGAGTATAATGTTTTCAATTCACCTACTTTTGAGGAGAAAAATAGTTATGATTACAATATGCCTCCTGTCTTTGATGATTATGGTGATGAGAATAATTATTTTGTTGAATCTGCTCCTACTATGATTGTTCATGTGGGGAGTATTAATCCTTTTATGCATGTGTGTGACGACCCAACCCGTTAAAAACGGATTGAATCCTGTGCATATAAGTGCTAGTCCCTAGATCAATAGCTAGCACACACAGTAGATGTATAAAAGAGTACCAATGCATCAAATTTATTACATCGTATGATCCAAGAGTATAATTATTACAAAATGGCTTAGCATCGATGGCTAGCTCACAAATAATAGTTCAACATAGCAAATAAATAAAGCTCCATTACTCCACAGGCACCGCTGGGTGGAGACTCGCGACCTAAACGATATAAATCAATCGTCCTCAGAATAATAACCTGCAACATAAAAGGTTGCAGCCACGAATGGTCAATACACTTGGAATGGTATTGGCAAGATGTCACTATGGTGGATATCAATGGAGACCTATCATACATGCATATTTGGCTGGTGGAGTTCAGGCTCTTTGCATAAAGCGATATATTTTCTTCCTACTTTTCAAATCATTTTTGTTTCTTCAAAAACAACTAAGAACACATTGAATCACTCAAGTGCTCCTATTAAAATCTAAGGACACATTGATTCACTCAAGTGCTCCTAACCCATTGTTCACCCATCAAGTTTTATTAAAGAAATTAGAGTGATGAGATCCTTCAACTGCTTCATGAGAAGTTGCTCAAATTGTCCGTTACCGGGGACACGACTAAGTACTTAGTTTTTGACACTCTGCAGAGGTTAGTACACTTTCACCACATGGCTCGATCGAAGACCAAGCCGAGACCTTTGGGAGACAAAACAATGAGCCTAGCCCCGGACCCATACCACCTATCTTAGCTACATCAGCTGGTCACGGTAGGTCACGGTTTCATCACTTAATCAGTCAAGCCAGAGCCCATTGACATGTGGTTGTACTCGGAAGCCACTAAACATGAACGTCTATCAATCTCTTTAAGCCTGGGTGGCTTTCCCCACCATAAAACACACTCGATGACCCAATCAAAGCCATTCCACCCAGGTGATTCATTGATTAGTGGTTTTCATTAAGGTAAACAAAACTTTCAGTACTCATATCATGAAAACCACCCACGCAACTAATAGCATGGCTAAGCAATTCTACAGTACGATGACTATCAAGGAATCAACTAGGGGTTCTACGGCTCATCTATTGGGTCTACAACAAAGAAAAATAAAATAAACTTGAAAACATCCTACACATGCAAGCTACTGAAAAACAAATACATGCATAGGAAAAAGTAGGAGATTTATGATGTGACACTTGCCTTGATTGTTGTTTCCGCTAAAACACTCCTCGCAATCACAAGGTTCGCAGTCCGGACAATCTATCGTGGCAAACAATTCCAAATCAATACACAGTAGTACAACACACAACAATGCAATATGCATGATTTACAGATGTGAAAATAATTATTAAAACCATTTATAAATCATTTTCCATAATAGAAAAGAGACATAAACTTGCATTAATGCAATCTGAAAACTTTCAGTATGAAAATAGTTTGTAAAGTTATGAAATAGGTGTTCCTGGATAGGAAATTTAATTAGCTTTCAAATGCCGTTGGAAACATTATTTTCTAAATTACAGTAATTAAAATATGCACAAAATACTCTTTATAAGAGTTTTAAATTAAATAAAAATTTCGTACTGTAACAATTAAAAATAATGGTACAGAAAAATAGATATCATTTTTCTCTTTCCAACGGTATATTATTTGCAAAAATCCGAGTTACGAAACTAAAGTTATGAATTTTGCAAGTTTCGTACGTAACTGACTGTTAAAACGTAATTCGGAAATAAATAGAAAAGGACAGCGCGACGTGGCGAGATCCGATTTGCTGATACCCGTTCACACGGATCACTGATTTGGGCTGTTGGATCTTAGCGTAATCTACGGCCGGGATTGCATCTTTCATTGGAGCTCACCGGAAAAGAGGACAGCGGCGGCTCGACGGCGGCGATCACCGGCGATGATCTTCGGCGAGCTTGGCAACGGGAGAACACTGGACGGCGAGCGGCGTTCGACGGAGATCACAGTGGCGGTCTTCGGCGGCTCTCCGGCGTCCCGGTTTGGCGGCAATCGGCAGATGGAGGTGGACAGCGGCAGTGAACTCCGGCGAGCAATTCCACTCTATTGCGGCTCTGCGAGGGAAAAGTAAGGGGTGAGGGGGGGGGGGGGCGGAGCAGGAGGATCGAAGGGGAGGGAAAGGAGGGCTCGGGGATGATGAAATCGAGCTCCTACCGAGCTCCAATGGTGGCGGCTGTGACGAACTCCGGCGAGAAATCCGGCGATTTTTCGATGATATTTTTCTAGGGTTTCAAAGGGGGAATAATAGAAGGGGTCGTGAGATATTTATAGGTAATTTTTCGTAGCAAAACCGCAACAAAAATGGGCGAATTTGGTGGAACCGGATCGGATCTGGTTTGCAGAACGCGTACGCGTTCAGTACTCGTGCTGGAGGTTGAGGACGCGCTGACGAGGGGGTCCCACCGGCAGGAAAAGAAAAGGAAAAGGATGGGGCGCGCTGCTGGGCTGGCTGCTCGCTGCTCGGCCGGGCGGCGCCTACTATTCGCCGCACGGTGCGGCGTGCGCGCGGAGCGCTGCTGGCCGGCTGGGCCGAAATCGGTCTGGCAGGTCTGCGGCTGTTTTTTTTTCTTTAATCTTTTCGAATTTAACTGAAAACTGTTTACTGTTTTGTCTATAAATTCAGTTTTAAGGCTCCAAATTGAGCAAAATCAAATTCTCCGGATTTGTAAAAACAAGGGCTATATTCCTAGATATATTGGAACATTGTACAAGCCCATCAAATAGTATAAAATATATTTTAATGCAATTGAGCCACGCTAAGCTAGAAAACACAATTCAACACAAAATCGGGTTTTTGTCCAAAACAAAATCTTTTCAGTTTTGAGAAATATGCAGAGGTGCATATGCATATGAATGACATGATGAAATTCCCAAATCTAAAATCCGGGATGTTACAGACTACCACCCTTAAAAGGAATCTCGTCCCCGAGATTCGAGAAGGCTAGAAAGAATGGGTTTAGGTTCGGATAAACTATGCTACTACCACACTTAAAAGGAGATTTGCTAGGTCGCTTCTGCATGTTGCACTTTCCATGGGTCTGCTGCGTTGCATCCAAAATTCACCATATAACCTTTCAATCGGGCTCACTTTTACGAGATATATCTTACTTCTAGATCCACTGTTACTCTTGATATGAATGATTAGAATGCATCAACTCTGAAAGGTACTAATGTTGGAAGGAGTTGATCAACACTTACTAGAGGCTCTAGTGTTGATGTGGTTCACATGAACTTCTTCTATCTGATTGGTCTCGTTGCCTTCATCATTCTTCCTCTCAGGACAATCATTGGCATAGTGTCCATTCTTGTGGCACTTAAAACACTCCACCTGACTAATATCCTTTCTGATGAAGTTCTTATTGTTCCTTCCATTGTTGCCTCCATTGTTGTGACTGTTACCTTTTCCGGAGTTGTGATGGTTTTCACTCTTGTGGCCATTATGGTGGTGACCATTCCCTCCATGGTTGTTATGTCCATTACCATTGCGCTGATGGTGTCCATTGTCTCCATGCTTGTGATAACCAGAATTCCCGTGATCATGGTGAAAGCTACGGTTCCTCTGATTAGATCCTGAGTTGTAGTTGTCGTTGTGCTTCCTCTTGCGTCTCTCCACCTGCTGATGCTTCCCTTCAAGGATCCTAGCCTTGTCCATTAGCTCCTGGAAAGTAGGACAGTAGACCACAGACAGCTGAAGTGAGAGTTCATCACTTAGTCCATCAAGAAACCTCTCTCTCCTCTTGGCATCGGTATCAACATCCTCAGGAGCATAGCGAGACAGGTTGTTGAATTCTTCTATGTAGTCCGCCACCGTGCGATTGGTTTGACGCAGGTTGCGGAACTCCTTCCTCTTCAAACTCAGCACTCCAGATGAGACATGGTTGGTTTTGAAACCTTCCTCGAACATGGTCCAGGTGACAGTGTCAAGGGGGTGGGTGATCTGAAAAGTTTCCCACCAAGAAGCAGCCGGTCCTTCCAGTAGGTGAGCAGCAAATCTCACCTTCTCTGCATCAGTGCATCCCACAGTTACTAGATCCTTGTTCACAGAACGGAGCCAGTCAAGAGCAACCATTGGTTCAGATGCACTTGAGAACTTAGCAGGCCTCAACCTCAGAAACCTTGTCAGAGCGTCCACGTGTGGAGGCGGATTGTTGTTGTTGCCATTGTTCCCGTTGTTGTTTGCCATGAACTGAGCCATAACTTGTGTCAGCTGCGCCTGTGCTGCTATCAGCTGTTCCATCTCAGTGGGATCACGACGGGGCGGCATCTGCGGTTCAGCATAGGTAAGTTTAGACAGAAAGATCTACGGAAACAAAATCTACCCATGCAACATGATCACACAATTAGCAATCAGCAAACAAGCAATCATCAAGCAACAACCATGACATTCAGCACATGCACAATATATTTTCAAAATATAGTTCCAGGGGTGTATAATCAGTGTTTAACATCCACAAAACAATTTAAAACAGTAGGTAATATAATTTGGGTCGAAATTTCAATTTATAAAGCAAAACAGAAATCTGGCAGAAAACTGCTACAGCAGAAACGTATTTTTCCGGGCGACCAAAACTCATCAGAAATTTTTTCCAATTTTTATACAGGTAGTACATATAATTTCGCACCAGATCCTAAAATATGAGCTCAAACGGAGCTACCAGTAAAACATGAAAAATCGCGGAGTAAACAGAATTCTGCAGAAACTGCATAACGAAAAAAAAATATAACTTTTAACCAAATTCTTTCACTAAATTGATATAAATTGTCACAAAATAACCTGGAACTTTAAAGTTTCGAAAATAACAGTACCACGATAATATAGTTGACATATCTCAAGTTTGATATAGCCAACACCCTAAACGATTACAATAACGATGAATAGAATGGTGGGCAACTAATCCATCTTCTTGAATAGCTTGCAATAGGTTGATGACGACATGCGCTTGCGTTTTCCACCACGGTTGCGGTATGATGGAGGTGTGTACTCCTCCCCTGAGTCTTCATCTCTTGAGATCTCAAAGACTATCTCCTCGGGATCTTCCTCCTCACTTTCCTCAGCGATGGCAGCGGCTTCATCTCCACCATCGTCATCATCACCATCATCATCATCATCATCATCATCATCATCGTCTTCATCTTCATCATCTTCCGGTGGGTTCAGTTGCGCCTGTAGTGCTGCAATCTGAGCATCCTTTGCTGCTATGAGAGCATCCTTCTCAGCGAGCTGAGCCTCCAGATCATTCACTGTTCCTTCTAGTACATCCACAGCATCGTGTGCGGTAAGTAGCTCTTCATTCTGCTGGTTGATCACCACATTGGCTTGTGCATTCACCTCTATCTCATCTCGAAGCATGTTTTCAACATCCACAATATGAGCCCCCATGTCTTGCATATGAAGGGTGTGCATAGGCAGATCCGCTCTGTTATTCATGAATAGCACAGGAATTTCTTCAGCATCACGTCTTGGAAAGTGGCGGAAAGGCGACTCAGGTGGCATCTCTCCACGGTATGTGTAGCACAGACGAGACAGTGCTCCAAACATAGCCATGTCAGCTCCCTTAGTCCAATTGGGGTACTCCTTGGTGTAGACGATATCCTCTGTGTAGGGCACTATACCACGTCCATCGATGCGGGTCTCTATCTCCCATCTTCCACTAGGCAAAACTCTTCCTCTACAACGTGGCATGGGAAGCCCCAACTGAATAGCAGCAAGTGCCAACGGCCTGCTGAAAAACTCCTCAGAGGCAATGTGGGCATAGAAGACATGAGTGTAGTCTCCCATCTACAGTTAAACAAGGAAAGTGTGAGAATTGATGATGATAAGAATAAAAGAATGAAAGAGCAAGAAGTAGAGATAGAGTTAAAATAGGTAATTTTAAATCCTATGGGCTTCCTATCATCTAGCCAAATCCTAAGGTCACGAACCTACAGCCAACGCATAGGCTCTGATACCATCTGTGACGACCCAACCCGTTAAAAACGGATTGAATCCTGTGCATATAAGTGCTAGTCCCTGGATCAATAGCTAGCACACACAGTAGATGTATAAAAGAGTACCAATGCATCAAATTTATTACATCGTATGATCCAAGAGTATAATTATTACAAAATGGCTTAGCATCGATGGCTAGCTCACAAATAATAGTTCAACATAGCAAATAAATAAAGCTCCATTACTCCACAGGCACCGCTGGGTGGAGACTCGCGACCTAAACGATATAAATCAATCGTCCTCAGAATAATAACCTGCAACATAAAAGGTTGCAGCCACGAATGGTCAATACACTTGGAATGGTATTGGCAAGATGTCACTATGGTGGATATCAATGGAGACCTATCATACATGCATATTTGGCTGGTGGAGTTCAGGCTCTTTGCATAAAGCGATATATTTTCTTCCTACTTTTCAAATCATTTTTGTTTCTTCAAAAACAACTAAGAACACATTGAATCACTCAAGTGCTCCTATTAAAATCTAAGGACACATTGATTCACTCAAGTGCTCCTAACCCATTGTTCACCCATCAAGTTTTATTAAAGAAATTAGAGTGATGAGATCCTTCAACTGCTTCATGAGAAGTTGCTCAAATTGTCCGTTACCGGGGACACGACTAAGTACTTAGTTTTTGACACTCTGCAGAGGTTAGTACACTTTCACCACATGGCTCGATCGAAGACCAAGCCGAGACCTTTGGGAGACAAAACAATGAGCCTAGCCCCGGACCCATACCACCTATCTTAGCTACATCAGCTGGTCACGGTAGGTCACGGTTTCATCACTTAATCAGTCAAGCCAGAGCCCATTGACATGTGGTTGTACTCGGAAGCCACTAAACATGAACGTCTATCAATCTCTTTAAGCCTGGGTGGCTTTCCCCACCATAAAACACACTCGATGACCCAATCAAAGCCATTCCACCCAGGTGATTCATTGATTAGTGGTTTTCATTAAGGTAAACAAAACTTTCAGTACTCATATCATGAAAACCACCCACGCAACTAATAGCATGGCTAAGCAATTCTACAGTACGATGACTATCAAGGAATCAACTAGGGGTTCTACGGCTCATCTATTGGGTCTACAACAAAGAAAAATAAAATAAACTTGAAAACATCCTACACATGCAAGCTACTGAAAAACAAATACATGCATAGGAAAAAGTAGAAGATTTATGATGTGACACTTGCCTTGATTGTTGTTTCCGCTAAAACACTCCTCGCAATCACAAGGTTCGCAGTCCGGATAATCTATCGTGGCAAACAATTCCAAATCAATACACAGTAGTACAACACACAACAATGCAATATGCATGATTTACAGATGTGAAAATAATTATTAAAACCATTTATAAATCATTTTCCATAATAGAAAAGAGACATAAACTTGCATTAATGCAATCTGAAAACTTTCAGTATGAAAATAGTTTGTAAAGTTATGAAATAGGTGTTCCTGGATAGGAAATTTAATTAGCTTTCAAATGCCGTTGGAAACATTATTTTCTAAATTACAGTAATTAAAATATGCACAAAATACTCTTTATAAGAGTTTTAAATTAAATAAACATTTCGTACTGTAACAATTAAAAATAATGGTACAGAAAAATAGATATCATTTTTCTCTTTCCAACGGTATATTATTTGCAAAAATCCGAGTTACGAAACTAAAGTTATGAATTTTGCAAGTTTCGTACGTAACTGACTGTTAAAACGTAATTCGGAAATAAATAGAAAAGGACAGCGCGACGTGGCGAGATCCGATTTGCTGATACCCCTTCACACGGATCACTGATTTGGGCTGTTGGATCTTAGCGTAATCTACGGCCGGGATTGCATCTTTCATGGGAGCTCACCGGAAAAGAGGACAGCGGCGGCTCGACGGCGGCGATCACCGGCGACGATCTTCGGCGAGCTTGGCAACGGGAGAACACTGGACGGCGAGCGGCGTTCTACGGAGATCACAGTGGCGGTCTTCAGCGGCTCTCCGGCGTCCCGGTTTGGCGGCAATCGGCGGATGGAGGTGGACAGCGGCAGTGAACTCCGGCGAGCAATTCCACTCTATTGCGGCTCTGCGAGGGGAAAGTAAGGGGTGAGGGGGGGGGGGGGGGGGGGGGTCGGCGGAGCAGGAGGATCGAAGGGGAGGGAAAGGAGGGCTCGGGGATGATGAAATCGAGCTCCTACCGAGCTCCAATGGTGGCGGCTGTGACGAACTCCGGCGAGAAATCCGGCGATTTTTCGATGATATTTTTCTAGGGTTTCAAAGGGGGAATAATAGAAGGGGTCGTGAGATATTTATAGGTAATTTTTCGTAGCAAAACCGCAACAAAAATGGGCGAATTTGGTGGAACCGGATCGGATCTGGTTTGCAGAACGCCTACGCGTTCAGTACTCGTGCTGGAGGTTGAGGACGCGCTGACGAGGGGGTCCCACCGGCAGGAAAAGAAAAGGAAAAGGATGGGGCGCGCTGCTGGGCTGGCTGCTCGCTGCTCGGCCGGGCGGCGCCTACTATTCGCCGCACGGTGCGGCGTGCGCGCGGAGCGCTGCTGGCCGGCTGGGCCGAAATCGGTCTGGCAGGTCTGCGGCTGTTTTTTTTTCTTTAATCTTTTCGAATTTAACTGAAAACTGTTTACTGTTTTGTCTATAAATTCAGTTTTAAGGCTCCAAATTGAGCAAAATCAAATTCTCCGGATTTGTAAAAACAAGGGCTATATTCCTAGATATATTGGAACATTGTACAAGCCCATCAAATAGTATAAAATATATTTTAATGCAATTGAGCCACGCTAAGCTAGAAAACACAATTCAACACAAAATCGGGTTTTTGTCCAAAACAAAATCTTTTCAGTTTTGAGAAATATGCAGAGGTGCATATGCATATGAATGACATGATGAAATTCCCAAATCTAAAATCCGGGATGTTACAGACTACCACCCTTAAAAGGAATCTCGTCCCCGAGATTCGAGAAGGCTAGAAAGAATGGGTTTAGGTTCGGATAAACTATGCTACTACCACACTTAAAAGGAGATTTGCTAGGTCGCTTCTGCATGTTGCACTTTCCATGGGTCTGCTGCGTTGCATCCAAAATTCACCATATAACCTTTCAATCGGGCTCACTTTTACGAGATATATCTTACTTCTAGATCCACTGTTACTCTTGATATGAATGATTAGAATGCATCAACTCTGAAAGGTACTAATGTTGGAAGGAGTTGATCAACACTTACTAGAGGCTCTAGTGTTGATGTGGTTCACATGAACTTCTTCTATCTGATTGGTCTCGTTGCCTTCATCATTCTTCCTCTCAGGACAATCATTGGCATAGTGTCCATTCTTGTGGCACTTAAAACACTCCACCTGACTAATATCCTTTCTGATGAAGTTCTTATTGTTCCTTCCATTGTTGCCTCCATTGTTGTGACTGTTACCTTTTCCGGAGTTGTGATGGTTTTCACTCTTGTGGCCATTATGGTGGTAACCATTCCCTCCATGGTTGTTATGTCCATTACCATTGCGCTGATGGTGTCCATTGTCTCCATGCTTGTGATAACCAGAATTCCCGTGATCATGGTGAAAGCTACGGTTCCTCTGATTAGATCCTGAGTTGTAGTTGTCGTTGTGCTTCCTCTTGCGTCTCTCCACCTGCTGATGCTTCCCTTCAAGGATCCTAGCCTTGTCCATTAGCTCCTGGAAAGTAGGACAGTAGACCACAGACAGCTGAAGTGAGAGTTCATCACTTAGTCCATCAAGAAACCTCTCTCTCCTCTTGGCATCGGTATCAACATCCTCAGGAGCATAGCGAGACAGGTTGTTGAATTCTTCTATGTAGTCCGCCACCGTGCGATTGGTTTGACGCAGGTTGCGGAACTCCTTCCTCTTCAAACTCAGCACTCCAGATGAGACATGGTTGGTTTTGAAACCTTCCTCGAACATGGTCCAGGTGACAGTGTCAAGGGGGTGGGTGATCTGAAAAGTTTCCCACCAAGAAGCAGCCGGTCCTTCCAGTAGGTGAGCAGCAAATCTCACCTTCTCTGCATCAGTGCATCCCACAGTTACTAGATCCTTGTTCACAGAACGGAGCCAGTCAAGAGCAACCATTGGTTCAGATGCACTTGAGAACTTAGCAGGCCTCAACCTCAGAAACCTTGTCAGAGCGTCCACGTGTGGAGGCGGATTGTTGTTGTTGCCATTGTTCCCGTTGTTGTTTGCCATGAACTGAGCCATAACTTGTGTCAGCTGCGCCTGTGCTGCTATCAGCTGTTCCATCTCAGTGGGATCACGACGGGGCGGCATCTGCGGTTCAGCATAGGTAAGTTTAGACAGAAAGATCTACGGAAACAAAATCTACCCATGCAACATGATCACACAATTAGCAATCAGCAAACAAGCAATCATCAAGCAACAACCATGACATTCAGCACATGCACAATATATTTTCAAAATATAGTTCCAGGGGTGTATAATCAGTGTTTAACATCCACAAAACAATTTAAAACAGTAGGTAATATAATTTGGGTCGAAATTTCAATTTATAAAGCAAAACAGAAATCTGGCAGAAAACTGCTACAGCAGAAACGTATTTTTCCGGGCGACCAAAACTCATCAGAAATTTTTTCCAATTTTTATACAGGTAGTACATATAATTTCGCACCAGATCCTAAAATATGAGCTCAAACGGAGCTACCAGTAAAACATGAAAAATCGCGGAGTAAACAGAATTCTGCAGAAACTGCATAACGAAAAAAAAATATAACTTTTAACCAAATTCTTTCACTAAATTGATATAAATTGTCACAAAATAACCTGGAACTTTAAAGTTTCGAAAATAACAGTACCACGATAATATAGTTGACATATCTCAAGTTTGATATAGCCAACACCCTAAACGATTACAATAACGATGAATAGAATGGTGGGCAACTAATCCATCTTCTTGAATAGCTTGCAATAGGTTGATGACGACATGCGCTTGCGTTTTCCACCACGGTTGCGGTATGATGGAGGTGTGTACTCCTCCCCTGAGTCTTCATCTCTTGAGATCTCAAAGACTATCTCCTCGGGATCTTCCTCCTCACTTTCCTCAGCGATGGCAGCGGCTTCATCTCCACCATCGTCATCATCACCATCATCATCATCATCATCATCATCATCATCGTCTTCATCTTCATCATCTTCCGGTGGGTTCAGTTGCGCCTGTAGTGCTGCAATCTGAGCATCCTTTGCTGCTATGAGAGCATCCTTCTCAGCGAGCTGAGCCTCCAGATCATTCACTGTTCCTTCTAGTACATCCACAGCATCGTGTGCGGTAAGTAGCTCTTCATTCTGCTGGTTGATCACCACATTGGCTTGTGCATTCACCTCTATCTCATCTCGAAGCATGTTTTCAACATCCACAATATGAGCCCCCATGTCTTGCATATGAAGGGTGTGCATAGGCAGATCCGCTCTGTTATTCATGAATAGCACAGGAATTTCTTCAGCATCACGTCTTGGAAAGTGGCGGAAAGGCGACTCAGGTGGCATCTCTCCACGGTATGTGTAGCACAGACGAGACAGTGCTCCAAACATAGCCATGTCAGCTCCCTTAGTCCAATTGGGGTACTCCTTGGTGTAGACGATATCCTCTGTGTAGGGCACTATACCACGTCCATCGATGCGGGTCTCTATCTCCCATCTTCCACTAGGCAAAACTCTTCCTCTACAACGTGGCATGGGAAGCCCCAACTGAATAGCAGCAAGTGCCAGCGGCCTGCTGAAAAACTCCTCAGAGGCAATGTGGGCATAGAAGACATGAGTGTAGTCTCCCATCTACAGTTAAACAAGGAAAGTGTGAGAATTGATGATGATAAGAATAAAAGAATGAAAGAGCAAGAAGTAGAGATAGAGTTAAAATAGGTAATTTTAAATCCTATGGGCTTCCTATCATCTAGCCAAATCCTAAGGTCACGAACCTACAGCCAACGCATAGGCTCTGATACCATCTGTGACGACCCAACCCGTTAAAAACGGATTGAATCCTGTGCATATAAGTGCTAGTCCCTGGATCAATAGCTAGCACACACAGTAGATGTATAAAAGAGTACCAATGCATCAAATTTATTACATCGTATGATCCAAGAGTATAATTATTACAAAATGGCTTAGCATCGATGGCTAGCTCACAAATAATAGTTCAACATAGCAAATAAATAAAGCTCCATTACTCCACAGGCACCGCTGGGTGGAGACTCGCGACCTAAACGATATAAATCAATCGTCCTCAGAATAATAACCTGCAACATAAAAGGTTGCAGCCACGAATGGTCAATACACTTGGAATGGTATTGGCAAGATGTCACTATGGTGGATATCAATGGAGACCTATCATACATGCATATTTGGCTGGTGGAGTTCAGGCTCTTTGCATAAAGCGATATATTTTCTTCCTACTTTTCAAATCATTTTTGTTTCTTCAAAAACAACTAAGAACACATTGAATCACTCAAGTGCTCCTATTAAAATCTAAGGACACATTGATTCACTCAAGTGCTCCTAACCCATTGTTCACCCATCAAGTTTTATTAAAGAAATTAGAGTGATGAGATCCTTCAACTGCTTCATGAGAAGTTGCTCAAATTGTCCGTTACCGGGGACACGACTAAGTACTTAGTTTTTGACACTCTGCAGAGGTTAGTACACTTTCACCACATGGCTCGATCGAAGACCAAGCCGAGACCTTTGGGAGACAAAACAATGAGCCTAGCCCCGGACCCATACCACCTATCTTAGCTACATCAGCTGGTCACGGTAGGTCACGGTTTCATCACTTAATCAGTCAAGCCAGAGCCCATTGACATGTGGTTGTACTCGGAAGCCACTAAACATGAACGTCTATCAATCTCTTTAAGCCTGGGTGGCTTTCCCCACCATAAAACACACTCGATGACCCAATCAAAGCCATTCCACCCAGGTGATTCATTGATTAGTGGTTTTCATTAAGGTAAACAAAACTTTCAGTACTCATATCATGAAAACCACCCACGCAACTAATAGCATGGCTAAGCAATTCTACATTACGATGACTATCAAGGAATCAACTAGGGGTTCTACGGCTCATCTATTGGGTCTACAACAAAGAAAAATAAAATAAACTTGAAAACATCCTACACATGCAAGCTACTGAAAAACAAATACATGCATAGGAAAAAGTAGGAGATTTATGATGTGACACTTGCCTTGATTGTTGTTTCCGCTAAAACACTCCTCGCAATCACAAGGTTCGCAGTCCGGATAATCTATCGTGGCAAACAATTCCAAATCAATACACAGTAGTACAACACACAACAATGCAATATGCATGATTTACAGATGTGAAAATAATTATTAAAACCATTTATAAATCATTTTCCATAATAGAAAAGAGACATAAACTTGCATTAATGCAATCTGAAAACTTTCAGTATGAAAATAGTTTGTAAAGTTATGAAATAGGTGTTCCTGGATAGGAAATTTAATTAGCTTTCAAATGCCGTTGGAAACATTATTTTCTAAATTACAGTAATTAAAATATGCACAAAATACTCTTTATAAGAGTTTTAAATTAAATAAAAATTTCGTACTGTAACAATTAAAAATAATGGTACAGAAAAATAGATATCATTTTTCTCTTTCCAACGGTATATTATTTGCAAAAATCCGAGTTACGAAACTAAAGTTATGAATTTTGCAAGTTTCGTACGTAACTGACTGTTAAAACGTAATTCGGAAATAAATAGAAAAGGACAGCGCGACGTGGCGAGATCCGATTTGCTGATACCCCTTCACACGGATCACTGATTTGGGCTGTTGGATCTTAGCGTAATCTACGGCCGGGATTGCATCTTTCATGGGAGCTCACCGGAAAAGAGGACAGCGGCGGCTCGACGGCGGCGATCACCGGCGACGATCTTCGGCGAGCTTGGCAACGGGAGAACACTGGACGGCGAGCGGCGTTCTACGGAGATCACAGTGGCGGTCTTCGGCGGCTCTCCGGCGTCCCGGTTTGGCGGCAATCGGCGGATGGAGGTGGACAGCGGCAGTGAACTCCGGCGAGCAATTCCACTCTATTGCGGCTCTGCGAGGGGAAAGTAAGGGGTGAGGGGGGGGGGGGGGGTCGGCGGAGCAGGAGGATCGAAGGGGAGGGAAAGGAGGGCTCGGGGATGATGAAATCGAGCTCCTACCGAGCTCCAATGGTGGCGGCTGTGACGAACTCCGGCAAGAAATCCGGCGATTTTTCGATGATATTTTTCTAGGGTTTCAAAGGGGGAATAATAGAAGGGGTCGTGAGATATTTATAGGTAATTTTTCGTAGCAAAACCGCAACAAAAATGGGCGAATTTGGTGGAACCGGATCGGATCTGGTTTGCAGAACGCGTACGCGTTCAGTACTCGTGCTGGAGGTTGAGGACGCGCTGACGAGGGGGTCCCACCGGCAGGAAAAGAAAAGGAAAAGGATGGGGCGCGCTGCTGGGCTGGCTGCTCGCTGCTCGGCCGGGCGGCGCCTACTATTCGCCGCACGGTGCGGCGTGCGCGCGGAGCGCTGCTGGCCGGCTGGGCCGAAATCGGTCTGGCAGGTCTGCGGCTGTTTTTTTTTCTTTAATCTTTTCGAATTTAACTGAAAACTGTTTACTGTTTTGTCTATAAATTCAGTTTTAAGGCTCCAAATTGAGCAAAATCAAATTCTCCGGATTTGTAAAAACAAGGGCTATATTCCTAGATATATTGGAACATTGTACAAGCCCATCAAATAGTATAAAATATATTTTAATGCAATTGAGCCACGCTAAGCTAGAAAACACAATTCAACACAAAATCGGGTTTTTGTCCAAAACAAAATCTTTTCAGTTTTGAGAAATATGCAGAGGTGCATATGCATATGAATGACATGATGAAATTCCCAAATCTAAAATCCGGGATGTTACAGACTACCACCCTTAAAAGGAATCTCGTCCCCGAGATTCGAGAAGGCTAGAAAGAATGGGTTTAGGTTCGGATAAACTATGCTACTACCACACTTAAAAGGAGATTTGCTAGGTCGCTTCTGCATGTTGCACTTTCCATGGGTCTGCTGCGTTGCATCCAAAATTCACCATATAACCTTTCAATCGGGCTCACTTTTACGAGATATATCTTACTTCTAGATCCACTGTTACTCTTGATATGAATGATTAGAATGCATCAACTCTGAAAGGTACTAATGTTGGAAGGAGTTGATCAACACTTACTAGAGGCTCTAGTGTTGATGTGGTTCACATGAACTTCTTCTATCTGATTGGTCTCGTTGCCTTCATCATTCTTCCTCTCAGGACAATCATTGGCATAGTGTCCATTCTTGTGGCACTTAAAACACTCCACCTGACTAATATCCTTTCTGATGAAGTTCTTATTGTTCCTTCCATTGTTGCCTCCATTGTTGTGACTGTTACCTTTTCCGGAGTTGTGATGGTTTTCACTCTTGTGGCCATTATGGTGGTGACCATTCCCTCCATGGTTGTTATGTCCATTACCATTGCGCTGATGGTGTCCATTGTCTCCATGCTTGTGATAACCAGAATTCCCGTGATCATGGTGAAAGCTACGGTTCCTCTGATTAGATCCTGAGTTGTAGTTGTCGTTGTGCTTCCTCTTGCGTCTCTCCACCTGCTGATGCTTCCCTTCAAGGATCCTAGCCTTGTCCATTAGCTCCTGGAAAGTAGGACAGTAGACCACAGACAGCTGAAGTGAGAGTTCATCACTTAGTCCATCAAGAAACCTCTCTCTCCTCTTGGCATCGGTATCAACATCCTCAGGAGCATAGCGAGACAGGTTGTTGAATTCTTCTATGTAGTCCGCCACCGTGCGATTGGTTTGACGCAGGTTGCGGAACTCCTTCCTCTTCAAACTCAGCACTCCAGATGAGACATGGTTGGTTTTGAAACCTTCCTCGAACATGGTCCAGGTGACAGTGTCAAGGGGGTGGGTGATCTGAAAAGTTTCCCACCAAGAAGCAGCCGGTCCTTCCAGTAGGTGAGCAGCAAATCTCACCTTCTCTGCATCAGTGCATCCCACAGTTACTAGATCCTTGTTCACAGAACGGAGCCAGTCAAGAGCAACCATTGGTTCAGATGCACTTGAGAACTTAGCAGGCCTCAACCTCAGAAACCTTGTCAGAGCGTCCACGTGTGGAGGCGGATTGTTGTTGTTGCCATTGTTCCCGTTGTTGTTTGCCATGAACTGAGCCATAACTTGTGTCAGCTGCGCCTGTGCTGCTATCAGCTGTTCCATCTCAGTGGGATCACGACGGGGCGGCATCTGCGGTTCAGCATAGGTAAGTTTAGACAGAAAGATCTACGGAAACAAAATCTACCCATGCAACATGATCACACAATTAGCAATCAGCAAACAAGCAATCATCAAGCAACAACCATGACATTCAGCACATGCACAATATATTTTCAAAATATAGTTCCAGGGGTGTATAATCAGTGTTTAACATCCACAAAACAATTTAAAACAGTAGGTAATATAATTTGGGTCGAAATTTCAATTTATAAAGCAAAACAGAAATCTGGCAGAAAACTGCTACATCAGAAACGTATTTTTCCGGGCGACCAAAACTCATCAGAAATTTTTTCCAATTTTTATACAGGTAGTACATATAATTTCGCACCAGATCCTAAAATATGAGCTCAAACGGAGCTACCAGTAAAACATGAAAAATCGCGGAGTAAACAGAATTCTGCAGAAACTGCATAACGAAAAAAAAATATAACTTTTAACCAAATTCTTTCACTAAATTGATATAAATTGTCACAAAATAACCTGGAACTTTAAAGTTTCGAAAATAACAGTACCACGATAATATAGTTGACATATCTCAAGTTTGATATAGCCAACACCCTAAACGATTACAATAACGATGAATAGAATGGTGGGCAACTAATCCATCTTCTTGAATAGCTTGCAATAGGTTGATGACGACATGCGCTTGCGTTTTCCACCACGGTTGCAGTATGATGGAGGTGTGTACTCCTCCCCTGAGTCTTCATCTCTTGAGATCTCAAAGACTATCTCCTCGGGATCTTCCTCCTCACTTTCCTCAGCGATGGCAGCGGCTTCATCTCCACCATCGTCATCATCACCATCATCATCATCATCATCATCATCGTCTTCATCTTCATCATCTTCCGGTGGGTTCAGTTGCGCCTGTAGTGCTGCAATCTGAGCATCCTTTGCTGCTATGAGAGCATCCTTCTCAGCGAGCTGAGCCTCCAGATCATTCACTGTTCCTTCTAGTACATCCACAGCATCGTGTGCGGTAAGTAGCTCTTCATTCTGCTGGTTGATCACCACATTGGCTTGTGCATTCACCTCTATCTCATCTCGAAGCATGTTTTCAACATCCACAATATGAGCCCCCATGTCTTGCATATGAAGGGTGTGCATAGGCAGATCCGCTCTGTTATTCATGAATAGCACAGGAATTTCTTCAGCATCACGTCTTGGAAAGTGGCGGAAAGGCGACTCAGGTGGCATCTCTCCACGGTATGTGTAGCACAGACGAGACAGTGCTCCAAACATAGCCATGTCAGCTCCCTTAGTCCAATTGGGGTACTCCTTGGTGTAGACGATATCCTCTGTGTAGGTGAAAGATCATATCGAGCCCCATGTGTGGTTTTGGTAATTAATGACAATCCCTATGGACTAATGGTTGCATTGAGTTATATGTGTAGGACTTGTCCTTAGACAATGCTTGAACCATTTGTTGGAGTCAAGGTTGTAAGAAGAAGATTATGTGTTGACCAAGGTGTTATTCAAGGAGTGATCCAAAGATTGGTCTTAAGGGAGTTGAGCTTATGTCAAGTGTGTCTTGAATAATAAGATTGAGTGAGCTCTCTTGTGTATCCTCAAGACACCATCATTATGGAGAAAGAAGATTTGATTCGAGGATTGATCAAGTCAAAGCGCAAGTTCAAGATGAGCAACTAGAAGAGAACATATGCTTGAAGCTTGCCATCTATATTGTGATCATGGATATGTGAAGATATGCTTAAAGAGAGTCTCTTCCATAGTAGAGTATGGGGGAGCAATCCGCAAGACTTCACCAAGCAAGCTCAATCAAGAAAGGTGGTCCAACTTGAGAAGATCAAGATCGTCTTTATCCACCTCAAGTGGAATGCTCAAGGCAAAGGTATGATAGTGTTAGGGTTTCTTTCTTACCGGTCTCATGGTGTTTGTTGTGAGACCGGGTTATAGGATCGGTAGCCGTACTATCAAGAGGGGCTCTCGAGTGAGTAACTTAATTGTATCGTTCGGAGAGAGCTCAAACCTTTGCATACTTGGCATCATCTTTCTTGGTTCTTATTTGAGTTTTATCCATGTGAGGTTCTAGAGCTTGTGGTTATTTCCATGACAAGCTCTAGCTCATCAAAAACGGATTTCGCATGAAGCTCTTATTGCGTTTTTGATGTTTGGAGGTTTTTCCGATTTGCCTTCAAAGAGAGGTCAAACCTTTCATTATTTGGTTTTATACTCCCTTGTTGGACTATGATGTTTCTATGGATGAAGTTGTAGAGCTCATTATGGTGATTCCAACGAGCCCAAGATCATCGAAAACGGAGTCCGGATGAAAAAGTTATCACCGTTTTCGTATTGCAATTTCTGCTCGGCGTCACCCAGTAAGGGGGGCGGATATTCCGGCCAGGGAGGGGCGGATTATCCGGCCTGGGGCGAAAATTTTGTTTCGGAATTTCTGCTAAGGACCTGAGTCGGCGTCACCCAGTATAGGGGGCGGATAATCCGGCCTGGGGGCCGGATTATCCGGCCAGACGGATATTCCGGCCATATTTTGGCCGGATAATCCGCCCCTAAAATCCTGCAACGGCCATATTTCGAGGGGGGGCTATAAAAGGCCCCCCTTCTTCTTCCTTGGGCTGTTAGCTACTCCCTCTCTCTCTCCTCCATTGTTGACCTTGAGTAGCTTGCTCTCCCTCTCCATTCCTCCCATAGTTCTTGCATCTTTTTGAGGGAAAAGAGAGAGGAGATCTAGATCTATCTTTCCACCAATCAAAATCTTCTCTTAGTGAGGGGAACCTCTTGTGGATTTAGATCTTGGAGTTCTTTGTGGATTTCCTTTGTTCTTCCTCTCATATCTCTCCATAGCATTAGTTGCTTTGGTAGGATTTGAGTGAGAAGGATTTGAGCACCTTGTGTGCTCTTGCCATTGCATAAGTTGCATCGGTTTGAGTTCTCCCCGGAGATTTGAGTAAGTGAAAGTTTGTGAGCTTATTACTCTTGGGTTCTTGGAACCCTAGACGGCTTTGTGGCTTTGTGGTGCCTTTGTGGCTTTTCTTGGGAGCCTCCAATTAAGTTGTGGATGCGTGCCCCAAGCTTTGTGTAAAGGCCCGGTTCCGCCTTGAGGAACCCCTTAGTGGAAGAGTGAGCTAGGCCTTTGTGGCGCAAGCTCACACCGGAGAATAGGGTGAGGCCTTTGTGGCGTTGGTTAGGCCTTTGTGGCGATACCACACCCCTCCAACGAGACGTACTCCCTTTCAAGGGAGGAACTCGGGAATACATCATCGTCTCCGCGTGCCTCGGTTATTTCTATACCCGAGCTCTTTACTTATGCACTTTACATTGTGATAGCCTTCGTGCTTGAAGTCATATATCTTGCTATCACCTTGTTACTTGTATTGCTTAGCATAAGTTGTTGGTGCACATAGGTGAGCCTAGTTTATTTAGGTTTTTTGTGCTTGACAAAATAAACGCTAGTTTAATTCCGCTTTTGTTCAAGCCATTCGTAAAATTTGATATCGCCTATTCACCCCCCCCCCCTCTAGGCGACATCTGTGTCCTTTCAATTGGTATCAGAGCCCGGTCTCTCATTTTAGGCTTCACCGCCTTGAGAGCAAAGATGTCGGCTAGGGGATTAGTGCACAATAACACTTTTATATTTGATGGCACAAATTATGATACTTGGAAAATTCACATGCTTAATTATTTTCGGGTCATGGACCCATCTATGGAGCGAATTGTAGATGCGGGTTTTTCTCCTCCAAAGGATACTCAAAATCTATCTTTAGAGGATGAGAAAAACTTGTATCTCAATGCTCAAGCTACTCATGTGATTGTTAATGCTTTGAGCGATGTAGTTACCTTCTCCATCACGCCTTTTCCGAGCGCTCATGAGATATGGACAAAGCTTCAAGAAAAATATGGTGTGTCCAAGATTATTGAGGATGATTGTATTCCTTCCACTTCCGGCCGCAATGAACTTTCATCCACTTCACCAAAGTGTGGCAAGACACAAGGTAATGATATGGTGAGTGGTGATAAAACTTGCAATGGTGATAGTATGCTTACTTTTGATGATCCTTCATCTCTATCTCATTGCAATGCTTCATCTTTGGACTTAAACACTTGTAGCCCCATAAATGTTTTACATGCTTGTGTTGATAGTCCTTGCATATCATGTGTAAATTTCTTGAATAAATCTCATGATGATATGCTTGCTTTGTCTTGTTGCCATGATACAAATGCTTCTATTTCCTCTAGTATTTGTGATGCTAACCATATAGAGGAAACCGAAGAGTCTTTGGGCCAAGACAAGGTCTTGAATGGAGCTTCAAGTATTTCTTCATCTTCTTCTTCTCACGGTTCCCACATATGCCTTATGGCTAGGTCTTCAAATCATAATGATGTTGAGGACAATGGTGAGGATGAGGAAAATGAAGAAGACTATATTGAGTACTTAAACAAGAAGGGTAAGGTGGTCTTTGATGCTTTGCATAACCATAAAAATGTTTTGCCCAACTTCTTTGAAATCATGAGTTGTGCTATTGAGAGCACGAAACTCATTGAGATGAAGGAAGAACAAATTGATAAAATGTTTTCTCTTGAGCGTGAGTATGCCAATGATATCCATGATTTAAAATATGCTCTAGAGGAAGAGCAAGAGCTTCGGGTTTCTCTTGAGGAGAAGCTTGAATCCATTGAGGAGTCATGTAATGAAATTATTTCTAAACTCACTAAAGAACGTGACCTCGCTCTTGCCAAGTTGTCTTCTCCCATTCATAATGATAATGATGCATGTGCTACTAACTCTACTTCTTGTGAAGCATCTATTTTGAAGGAGAATGTTGAGCTAAGGGCTCAACTTGAATTGCTAACTAGCAAGTATGGGAAATTGGAAGAAATTCATGAAAAGCTATCTAGCTCTAATGAGGATCTTCTAGTGTCCCATGCTCGCCTAAAGTTAGCTCATGAGGCTATATCTACAAAGGTAACATCTTGTGAGCCTCATGTGGGCACTAGCACTATTTCCCAAAATGCAATATTGCCATGTGCTAGTACTAGTAATTCATCCACTCATACTATTTCTACATCTAGTGATGAATTACCCTCCTTGCCTTGTTGCTCTAACAATGTAGCTTCTACTTCCACTAGTACTTGTGTTGTCACTAACCATGTAGAGGAAATCAAAGAGCTCAAGGCCCAAGTTACTTTGTTGAAGAAAGACTTGGAAAAACGTCATGAAGGGAAGTCCACACTCAATAAGATCTTGAGTGTGCAAAAATCCCCCAATGACAAGAGTGGACTTGGATTTATCTCTAACAACAAGAAGAAGTCCAAAATATACAAGAAGAAGAAGGGCCAAGAACAAGTCAAGAATTTGGTCAAGATTGTTTGCTTCAAGTGCAAAATTGAAGGGCACCATGTTAGATCTTGCCCTTTGAAGAAAAAGGCACTTAGTGAGAAGCAACAAGGGAAGCGGCCTCAAGTTCAAGCCCATGCTCAACCTCAAGTTGAAGAAAGGTCACTTCCCAAGAAAAATCAAGCTAATGCTCCCCTTGTGGAGAAATCAAGTGAGAAGAAGGTGAAGAAAAGAACTTGCTACATATGCCATGAGAAGGGTCACCTATCTTCTTCATGCACTAGTGGTAACTCATCCAACCCTATCATAATTGAAGATGCTTATTCACTTTGCAAGGATAAGGTTGGCAATGTGTTTGCCAAATTTGTTGGTGCTCAAAGTGGTGTCAAGAAAAGAACCATTTGGGTTGCCAAACCTATTGTTTCTAACTTCTTAGGACCCAACTTGGTTGGGGACCAACAAGCCATTACTTGAACAATAGGTGTTGATGGAGGGCATTGGAGACTTGGCTATATCATGAAGAATTAAGGGATCTTCATCAATTATATTTTCTCAAGTCAAGTCATTTGGATTATCTTATTTCTATCATATATCCAATGTTCCTCCTTGCGGTAACATGTATTCAACTTATCTACCTTGAAAGTTACTCGCCCCTTTGCATGTGTTGAGTTTTGTATCTTGCATGTGTTTGTATATGTTGTGCTTCCTACTTGCTTCATTTTGAGTAATCAAGTATGTGCATGTTGGTTTGCACACCATGTACGGTTGTTCTTGTTGAGCCTATTGCATCTCGTTTTATCTTACTTGGCTCTTGTGAGAGATTACTGGACTATCCCATTTTGGGGGAGTGATATGCTTTGCACTTCACAATCCTAAAAATGTGTGTACATGAGGAATACCACTTAGTGTTGATATTTAAAGATTATCTAGTCTCTATGTGGTATGTCATTCTCATGAGAAATTCAAATTCTATAATGTCCATTAATCATCTTGTCGGATTTTATTTGACTCTTGTGAAAAATAAATGTTTTATCACATTATGGGGGAGTAATATGCTTTGTGCATACTACAAACCAATATAATGTGTATATTTGAGGTTGTGTCACATAGTGTTGATATTGTAAATTATCTTGCTTCTATGTGGCATGTTTTCTCAAACAAATTCCAATTTGCCAAATTATTTTATTCCTCTTGTTTTGGATCTTGTTTGTGAGATACTTTCTTGGTAGGGTTTTCCTAAAATGTGGAATTCTACATCAAAGTTGGAAAACCATTTGCTTCAAGTTATCCTAATCATTGCCTTGCGCGATTGTTTAACTATTTGAGTCTATCAAGAATATCTTCTTTTGCATGGTTTTTAATTCTTATCCTTTTACATATGCTTCTTTGTTGTGAAGATGATCTTGGATTTATATGTACACTACCACCGGGAAATAAATCCAAATACCTCTTGTTCTTGGACAATTGGTACTATATCATGTGGGACATGTATATTGATCATCTTTACATTGGCTATTGCTTTTAATTGTCTTATCTCTAGCCAAAATGTATTTGTTTTAGCTCCCATTGTCTTCCATGACTTTTGTTATTCCATTTGATTTTGTTGAACTTGTTTTGTGTTATTTATATGTAGGTAGATGTGATGATCCCACTTGTGTGCATTTTGTATTCAAATGCAAAATCATTAATAATGCACTAATCTCGGGGGAGCTCTCCTATATTTGTTATAACACACTCTTTGTGCTTATTTCAATCGGTATTGGTTTTTTGTTGGAAGACAAATCTTTTCTTTTTGGTACTTAGTGTGCCATCATAAAAAGTGTGGAGAGTTTGGTTTGTTTGTTTGAACCTTGCTCTCTTTGGGAGTTGGTGATCTCATTCCTTATTATTTATTTCTTACTCTTAAAATGAGATATGTCTTTGAGCATGTGTGTTTTAGTTATATTTTATGCTCATTGGCTTTTGCTTGGTTCACTAGTTGAACTTTGGAGTCAATCTTGTGTTGATTTGATTCTTCGATATAATTTGGACAACCTTTTGTAGCTTCACAATTTTGTGTGCTCGCTTGTCCTTCTTGGTGTTTTGTCCAAATTGTATCTCCTTTGGCTCTTGAAGGTCTTGTGCATGCATATTTACTAAATGTATATTGTATGGCATGCTTTTGCTTTCTTTGATCAAATATATAGGAGAAGCTCCATCAAATCCTAAATCGGCTAAGATGTGCATGAAATTCAATTTCATATATATATGCACATATTTATGTGGAGTTTGTCCTATATGTTGTAGTTTCTAACTACTTTGGACCCAATGAGTTTGGGGACCATCTTGTACTTGAACTTTGTTTTAGGTACATGGAGATATATTGGTGCTTGTCTCAATAATAAAGATGAAGTGGTGACTAAATGATAATTTGAGGCAAGCTAGGATTATTGAAGAACTCCTATCTACTACATCCTACCATTATATCTCGGTAACAAGTATCTTCTTCATGCATACTTCTCTAGTATCCAACCTTGTGTAGGTTGTTTTATGGCATTGAAATCTTTATTTGCAAATGTTGTACTTTTTGCAAGGATTCTAATGAAACCTCTTTATTGCAAATGTGAGCAAGTTGAGATGAGGACATATTATTGGGAACATATAAAAATCATGCTCGTGATTCTCCTATCCCATATATGTCAACTTAGCAATCTTTTTGCATATCAATTCCTCAATAAGCTCACATGTGCAATATTGATGAAATTGCAAATTTATTTCTTCCATTTGGTATCCTTCATTTTGATACTTGTTGTTTTTATCAAAGCATCCCAACTATCTTCTTTCCCTTGTTGATATTTGTGATGTCTTTGACATGTTGGTGGTTGAAGTTTGTCAATATACAATAAGATAAATTGAGCCTTTGGCCATCCTTTAAAAGCAAAAATCTCATTGGTATATTGCATGCCTTCATTTTGGATATCATGTTCTATTCTTAGTATCTATTTTGTGTGTACATGGTTCTTTGTGATAATTATCTTTGTGATATTGTCTACTTAGAATCTTATACACATGAGAGATGATATCTCATTATTTGATATCTTTTTTGAACCTTATGTGTTGGGATGGAATGCTAAGCAACATCATTCATTGAAGACTATGTGGATGCTCTATGCTAATTCTTGTATTAGTCTTATAATATGTTGTGTCATTTCTCTCACACATTCCTTGGTTGAGCCTTTTATATGTTATCCCTTACTTTTTGCTCAACCATTTCTTTGATGCAAGTGTTAAGCTTAATTTCTTCTCTATGATCTCTTGCAAATGGTTGCGTTTTAAATGTTATTGAGGGAGTGATGATTCCATGTTGTGCAAATTGTATTCAAATACAAACATTCCAATTTTTGCACGTACCTTGGGGAGCTTCCTCATTTCATTTAAAGCACCATTTTGCGGTTAGCATAGTATTTAATTTCACTTGGTATCATTTTGTGTTGAATAATATTGAGGGAGTGATGATTCCATGTGTGTGCACCTTATCTTCAACTCAATAGAATATTTTGTGCACACACCTTGGGGAGCTTCCTCATATTATTTGGAACACCTTTTCGATCTTATCATAATATCTCTATTCAATTTGTTCTTTGGATTGTTTGATTGCTCTCTTCTTTTGTTGAAGTTTATCCATCGTGTTATCTTATTTTTTTTTGCAATCTTTGATCCTCAATATAGTTTCATTTCCTTCAAAAAATTTGCCTTTGTATATGTGCATGTATTTTCACTCATTTATTTTGGATATGCACACCATTTTGGAGGAACTCTCACTATATTGGCCTTCTAAGCTTTTTTCGCCCATTTTGGCAATGGATGCCAATGGGGGAGAAGTTTCGAGGGTTTAAAGGGAATTGGCTTTTATGCTTTGGTTTGTTCTTAAGCATTTGCCTTGCATGCTTTGCATGGTTGAGTATATAGTGGAAACTCCTCCAATAACCTTGGTTGGCAATATATGCAATGAAATCAAGATCATTCACACGTGCATAGATTGTGGGGGAGTTTGCTCTATATATGGTGGTTTTACTAACATCACATACTTTTATAGTATTTGATGTTAGTACAACCATTTTGGTTCTTTTAATTCATTATATAAACCCTCTCAAAGAGATTGTCATCAATTACCAAAATGGGGGAGATTGAAAGATCATATCGAGCCCCATGTGTGGTTTTGGTAATTAATGACAATCCCTATGGACTAATGGTTGCATTGAGTTATATGTGTAGGACTTGTCCTTAGACAATGCTTGAACCATTTGTTGGAGTCAAGGTTGTAAGAAGAAGATTATGTGTTGACCAAGGTGTTATTCAAGGAGTGATCCAAAGATTGGTCTTAAGGGAGTTGAGCTTATGTCAAGTGTGTCTTGAATAATAAGATTGAGTGAGCTCTCTTGTGTATCCTCAAGACACCATCATTATGGAGAAAGAAGATTTGATTCGAGGATTGATCAAGTCAAAGCGCAAGTTCAAGATGAGCAACTAGAAGAGAACATATGCTTGAAGCTTGCCATCTATATTGTGATCATGGATATGTGAAGATATGCTTAAAGAGAGTCTCTTCCATAGTAGAGTATGGGGGAGCAATCCGCAAGACTTCACCAAGCAAGCTCAATCAAGAAAGGTGGTCCAACTTGAGAAGATCAAGATCGTCTTTATCCACCTCAAGTGGAATGCTCAAGGCAAAGGTATGATAGTGTTAGGGTTTCTTTCTTACCGGTCTCATGGTGTTTGTTGTGAGACCGGGTTATAGGATCGGTAGCCGTACTATCAAGAGGGGCTCTCGAGTGAGTAACTTAATTGTATCGTTCGGAGAGAGCTCAAACCTTTGCATACTTGGCATCATCTTTCTTGGTTCTTATTTGAGTTTTATCCATGTGAGGTTCTAGAGCTTGTGGTTATTTCCATGACAAGCTCTAGCTCATCAAAAACGGATTTCGCATGAAGCTCTTATTGCGTTTTTGATGTTTGGAGGTTTTTCCGATTTGCCTTCAAAGAGAGGTCAAACCTTTCATTATTTGGTTTTATACTCCCTTGTTGGACTATGATGTTTCTATGGATGAAGTTGTAGAGCTTGTTATGGTGATTCCAACGAGCCCAAGATCATCGAAAACGGAGTCCGGATGAAAAAGTTATCACCGTTTTCGTATTGCAATTTCTGCTCGGCGTCACCCAGTAAGGGGGGCGGATATTCCGGCCAGGGAGGGGCGGATTATCCGGCCTGGGGCGAAAATTTTGTTTCGGAATTTCTGCTAAGGACCTGAGTCGGCGTCACCCAGTATAGGGGGCGGATAATCCGGCCTGGGGGCCGGATTATCCGGCCAGACGGATATTCCGGCCATATTTTGGCCGGATAATCCGCCCCTAAAATCCTGCAACGGCCATATTTCGAGGGGGGGCTATAAAAGGCCCCCCTTCTTCTTCCTTGGGCTGTTAGCTACTCCCTCTCTCTCTCCTCCATTGTTGACCTTGAGTAGCTTGCTCTCCCTCTCCATTCCTCCCATAGTTCTTGCATCTTTTTGAGGGAAAAGAGAGAGGAGATCTAGATCTATCTTTCCACCAATCAAAATCTTCTCTTAGTGAGGGGAACCTCTTGTGGATTTAGATCTTGGAGTTCTTTGTGGATTTCCTTTGTTCTTCCTCTCATATCTCTCCATAGCATTAGTTGCTTTGGTAGGATTTGAGTGAGAAGGATTTGAGCACCTTGTGTGCTCTTGCCATTGCATAAGTTGCATCGGTTTGAGTTCTCCCCGGAGATTTGAGTAAGTGAAAGTTTGTGAGCTTATTACTCTTGGGTTCTTGGAACCCTAGACGGCTTTGTGGCTTTGTGGTGCCTTTGTGGCTTTTCTTGGGAGCCTCCAATTAAGTTGTGGATGCGTGCCCCAAGCTTTGTGTAAAGGCCCGGTTCCGCCTTGAGGAACCCCTTAGTGGAAGAGTGAGCTAGGCCTTTGTGGCGCAAGCTCACACCGGAGAATAGGGTGAGGCCTTTGTGGCGTTGGTTAGGCCTTTGTGGCGATACCACACCCCTCCAACGAGACGTACTCCCTTTCAAGGGAGGAACTCGGGAATACATCATCGTCTCCGCGTGCCTCGGTTATTTCTATACCCGAGCTCTTTACTTATGCACTTTACATTGTGATAGCCTTCGTGCTTGAAGTCATATATCTTGCTATCACCTTGTTACTTGTATTGCTTAGCATAAGTTGTTGGTGCACATAGGTGAGCCTAGTTTATTTAGGTTTTTTGTGCTTGACAAAATAAACGCTAGTTTAATTCCGCTTTTGTTCAAGCCATTCGTAAAATTTGATATCGCCTATTCACCCCCCCCTCTAGGCGACATCTGTGTCCTTTCAGTAGGGCACTATACCACGTCCATCGATGCGGGTCTCTATCTCCCATCTTCCACTAGGCAAAACTCTTCCTCTACAACGTGGCATGGGAAGCCCCAACTGAATAGCAGCAAGTGCCAGCGGCCTGCTGAAAAACTCCTCAGAGGCAATGTGGGCATAGAAGACATGAGTGTAGTCTCCCATCTACAGTTAAACAAGGAAAGTGTGAGAATTGATGATGATAAGAATAAAAGAATGAAAGAGCAAGAAGTAGAGATAGAGTTAAAATAGGTAATTTTAAATCCTATGGGCTTCCTATCATCTAGCCAAATCCTAAGGTCACGAACCTACAGCCAACGCATAGGCTCTGATACCATCTGTGACGACCCAACCCGTTAAAAACGGATTGAATCCTGTGCATATAAGTGCTAGTCCCTGGATCAATAGCTAGCACACACAGTAGATGTATAAAAGAGTACCAATGCATCAAATTTATTACATCGTATGATCCAAGAGTATAATTATTACAAAATGGCTTAGCATCGATGGCTAGCTCACAAATAATAGTTCAACATAGCAAATAAATAAAGCTCCATTACTCCACAGGCACCGCTGGGTGGAGACTCGCGACCTAAACGATATAAATCAATCGTCCTCAGAATAATAACCTGCAACATAAAAGGTTGCAGCCACGAATGGTCAATACACTTGGAATGGTATTGGCAAGATGTCACTATGGTGGATATCAATGGAGACCTATCATACATGCATATTTGGCTGGTGGAGTTCAGGCTCTTTGCATAAAGCGATATATTTTCTTCCTACTTTTCAAATCATTTTTGTTTCTTCAAAAACAACTAAGAACACATTGAATCACTCAAGTGCTCCTATTAAAATCTAAGGACACATTGATTCACTCAAGTGCTCCTAACCCATTGTTCACCCATCAAGTTTTATTAAAGAAATTAGAGTGATGAGATCCTTCAACTGCTTCATGAGAAGTTGCTCAAATTGTCCGTTACCGGGGACACGACTAAGTACTTAGTTTTTGACACTCTGCAGAGGTTAGTACACTTTCACCACATGGCTCGATCGAAGACCAAGCCGAGACCTTTGGGAGACAAAACAATGAGCCTAGCCCCGGACCCATACCACCTATCTTAGCTACATCAGCTGGTCACGGTAGGTCACGGTTTCATCACTTAATCAGTCAAGCCAGAGCCCATTGACATGTGGTTGTACTCGGAAGCCACTAAACATGAACGTCTATCAATCTCTTTAAGCCTGGGTGGCTTTCCCCACCATAAAACACACTCGATGACCCAATCAAAGCCATTCCACCCAGGTGATTCATTGATTAGTGGTTTTCATTAAGGTAAACAAAACTTTCAGTACTCATATCATGAAAACCACCCACGCAACTAATAGCATGGCTAAGCAATTCTACAGTACGATGACTATCAAGGAATCAACTAGGGGTTCTACGGCTCATCTATTGGGTCTACAACAAAGAAAAATAAAATAAACTTGAAAACATCCTACACATGCAAGCTACTGAAAAACAAATACATGCATAGGAAAAAGTAGAAGATTTATGATGTGACACTTGCCTTGATTGTTGTTTCCGCTAAAACACTCCTCGCAATCACAAGGTTCGCAGTCCGGATAATCTATCGTGGCAAACAATTCCAAATCAATACACAGTAGTACAACACACAACAATGCAATATGCATGATTTACAGATGTGAAAATAATTATTAAAACCATTTATAAATCATTTTCCATAATAGAAAAGAGACATAAACTTGCATTAATGCAATCTGAAAACTTTCAGTATGAAAATAGTTTGTAAAGTTATGAAATAGGTGTTCCTGGATAGGAAATTTAATTAGCTTTCAAATGCCGTTGGAAACATTATTTTCTAAATTACAGTAATTAAAATATGCACAAAATACTCTTTATAAGAGTTTTAAATTAAATAAAAATTTCGTACTGCAACAATTAAAAATAATGGTACAGAAAAATAGATATTATTTTTCTCTTTCCAACGGTATATTATTTGCAAAAATCCGAGTTACGAAACTAAAGTTATGAATTTTGCAAGTTTCGTACGTAACTGACTGTTAAAACGTAATTCGGAAATAAATAGAAAAGGACAGCGCGACGTGGCGAGATCTGATTTGCTGATACCCCTTCACACGGATCACTGATTTGGGCTGTTGGATCTTAGCGTAATCTACGGCCGGGATTGCATCTTTCATGGGAGCTCACCGGAAAAGAGGACAGCGGCGGCTCGACGGCGGCGATCACCGGCGACGATCTTCGGCGAGCTTGGCAACGGGAGAACACTGGACGGCGAGCGGCGTTCGACGGAGATCACAGTGGCGGTCTTCGGCGGATCTCCGGCGTCCCGGTTTGGCGGCAATCGGCGGATGGAGGTGGACAGCGGCAGTGAACTCCGGCGAGCAATTCCACTCTATTGCGGCTCTGCGAGGGGAAAGTAAGGGGTGAGGGGGGGGGGGGGGGGTCGGCGGAGCAGGAGGATCGAAGGGGAGGGAAAGGAGGGCTCGGGGATGATGAAATCGAGCTCCTACCGAGCTCCAATGGTGGCGGCTGTGACGAACTCCGGCGAGAAATCCGGCGATTTTTCGATGATATTTTTCTAGGGTTTCAAAGGGGGAATAATAGAAGGGGTCGTGAGATATTTATAGGTAATTTTTCGTAGCAAAACCGCAACAAAAATGGGCGAATTTGGTGGAACCGGATCGGATCTGGTTTGCAGAACGCGTACGCGTTCAGTACTCGTGCTGGAGGTTGAGGACGCGCTGACGAGGGGGTCCCACCGGCAGGAAAAGAAAAGGAAAAGGATGGGGCGCGCTGCTGGGCTGGCTGCTCGCTGCTCGGCCGTGCGGCGCCTACTATTCGCCGCACGGTGCGGCATGCGCGCGGAGCGCTGCTGGCCGGCTGGGCCGAAATCGGTCTGGCAGGTCTGCGGCTGTTTTTTTTTTCTTTAATCTTTTCGAATTTAACTGAAAACTGTTTACTGTTTTGTCTATAAATTCAGTTTTAAGGCTCCAAATTGAGCAAAATCAAATTCTCCGGATTTGTAAAAACAAGGGCTATATTCCTAGATATATTGGAACATTGTACAAGCCCATCAAATAGTATAAAATATATTTTAATGCAATTGAGCCACGCTAAGCTAGAAAACACAATTCAACACAAAATCGGGTTTTTGTCCAAAACAAAATCTTTTCAGTTTTGAGAAATATGTAGAGGTGCATATGCATATGAATGACATGATGAAATTCCCAAATCTAAAATCCGGGATGTTACAATGTGGCTCATGATAGGGATATTTTATGTGATAGTTATATTGTTAGTTCTATTCATGATGTTACTGAAGGTTATGATGAGAGAGGGAAACATGGTTTGAAGGATCTCAACAATATTGAGTTTCCCCTCCTTATGTCGCAATTCTTGAAGTCGTACTTGTTTTGCCTTCCTATGCTTTTTGCTTTACGCTTTCATGACTTGTCTCTCTACAAGACTATTTTTCATAGGAAGTGGTTTAGATTTAAATGTGTTCCATACTTGCTTTTTGATGCTCTCTATTGCTTTAAGTTCCTATATGGCGCCTTTGCCTCAAGCTCTTATATGGCGCCCACATGAGCATCTTTGCAAATTACTGCGCCTAGCTCAAAGGCGTTAAAGAAAAGCACTCTTGGGAGATAACCCATTGTTTATTTTCAGTACTTTATGTTTTATTTGAGTCTTGGAAGTTATTACTACTGTAATAACCGCTCCTTATCTTGTTTATTTCGTTTTTGTGCTAAGAGAAGCCTCTAATTTGAGTGAGGTAAAGATTTGGGGATGTTGCTGTCCTGAAACAGTTTTCGGTGCTGCACCGTAAAAATTCGTGAAAATT
The DNA here is from genome assembly GCA_007115705.1 of Dactylis glomerata. NCBI lineage: Eukaryota > Viridiplantae > Streptophyta > Magnoliopsida > Poales > Poaceae > Dactylis > Dactylis glomerata. Next base: position 3,592,866 of record QXEO01000545.1, on the reverse strand, counting down.
CTCTGTATATCTTTTGGACCTGCGATTTCTTGTGAATATGCCCCAGGTTATACCCAAACTTTCATTAGTTGAACACTTTTTGATTTGAGCAACAGAAAACCCCTCAAAAATTCGACCTTTATCAGCTGTTCAGTTTTGACAGATTTCTGCCAACATTTGTGTTTGCCACTTTATCGCTTTCTTTTGAGTTCTTTTAATCACGGAACTTTAGGGGAAGTTGCTACAGTATTATATGCTATATATGTGGTGGTTTTGAGTTGAAACCTGAAGCAAAAAGAGGTTGAATATATGTTATGCTTAAACTAATGTTGCTAATAGAATTGTGTTTAGTTTTGTATGAAGGAAGTTTTCAAGTGTAGGGATTGGAGAATGATGAGATGAGTTGAAGAATGGACAAAAGCTCAAGCTTGGGGATGCCCGTGCATCACCCCAAGAAATATCCAAGAAGTACAAGCATCAAAGCTTGGGGATGCCCCCGAGGCACCCCTTCTTCATCGGCAAAAATCAGGTCACCTTTCAAAACACTATATTTTTATTGCTTCATGCACTATGCATTTTTCTTGGAGCGTCAGTTGTTTTAGTTTTCATTATTAGTTTAGTTTTGTTTTCTGCAATAAATGGTTTGATCACATCATGTTGTTTTGGAGGGAGATGAACTCCGTTTTTCATTTGCCAAGAACACTCTTTTTTCACTCTTATCGTTTCAATGAGTGTTCTCTTTTTTTGTTACTACTTTTGGTTTTTGTTTTCACCTTGATTTGCGTTCAGATCTTCTTATATTTATTTATCAAGGTGTATTTTTGCCTCTGGACCATGTTGGTTTTCCTCAAAAGAGTTGGATTAAAAAAGTTTGAATGGTGTTGGAAAAGAGAAAAAGCTTTATGCAAAAAAGTGGTACAAGAAGGAGCTTGTGTAGACTGCGGCTAAGGCTTTTTCATATCATGCTTGATGTCTTTTTGATAGTATGCTTAGTGGTTTTTCTGTAGCATGACTTGTCTCAAATAACTGAGATTGCTTAATGAGCATTTGAAAAAATCATGCGTTGTTTTTATTGTATGGAAGCATTATTTTGGTTTTCTCCTTGATGCTTTATTTGGGTTGACTTGGCGCATGCTCACACATGTTAGACTCTTACAAAGTCGCCAATAGCCTTCATGATCATTTAGTTTTTGACTTTTGATGCCATCTTGTGCTTCTTTTAATGTCGCTTTGTCGCTTTGCATGATTATGGCCGTTATTGCTCTCTTAGTTGGTCGCTCCCAGTCTTTTGCTAGCCCTCATTTTGTACTGAGTATGAGCTCTACTCGTGCATACAACTCCTAAAAACCAAGTTTGCCATTGTGTCCACTATAAATTCCTATGCATGGTATTTGTAAGCCATTCCAAAGTAAATTTTCATGTGCTACCTTTCAAAAAACCTTCAAAATACTTCTCATTTTGTGACACTGTTTTCAGCTCATGGGGACGTAGTGGTCAGATTTGCTATCTTCCATATTGTTTATTCCAAAAAAAGGAAAAAAAGAAAGAAAAAAGGCACTCCTCCATGGAATGTGAATGTTGGTGGGCACCCGATGGAATCGGTTAGCCATGGTTTGTGAAAGGAAAAAAAAGGTGGGGAGGAGTGCCAAGCTTTATAAAAGAGCATAAAAGTGCCAATCTCTCTCTCAAAAACTTGTTTCATTTTTGTATGGAAGATAGTAAGAACCCCATTGCCAGTCGTTGACAAAAGCAACCACCTCTCAAAACCAAGATTTATCTCTCTGTTTTACAAATGAAAAGCTCTAGCACATGTTTAATCACTGCTTCCCTCTGCGAAGGGCCTTTCTTTTACTTTTATGTTGAGTCACCACCTTCTATCTTTATGCACCATTAAGAGAGCATAGTTGTCATTCTGAGTATAATGTGCATTGTCCCAAAGTTTTCATTGATTGATTCATGATCATGGTTTCACTTGTTCTTAAATTATTTGTATCTAGTCGCCCTCTTAAACTTGTACGTGTCCTATGCATTTATGTTTTGCTCTCTCATTAAGGACAAGCTGAAAACCATTTGTATGTTTTTCCTTATGATTTGAACACACATTTGACTTTCATTGTTTCATTTTCATGATCTTTTGTTTGTGTTCATTTGCATGTTTACAACATGGTTGCTAAGTTCTTATTGTCATGATTATATCTTTCATGCCCATGTTTTAAGTTCTTATGATCCCAGCTCACAATGCTTACATATATGATCAAGTTTGTGATGATGCATGTTACCTCAAAAATTATTTCTTTTGTTATCACTTACCTACTCGAGGACGAGCAGGAGTTAAGCTTGGGGATGCTGATACGTCTCCAACGTATCTATAATTTTTGATGCTCCATGCTTGTTTTTACACCATTTACCCGATGTTTCGTTACACTTCGTGGCACTTTTATGCATTTTCCGGAACTAACCTATTAACAAGTCGCCACAGTGCCAGTTCACTGTTTTCTGCTGTTTTTGTGCTTCAGAGTGATACACAGGAAATATTCTCGGAATTGGACGAAACAAAAGCCAGAAGTCTTATTTTCCCGGGAGCATCTAGACATCCGAAGAGAGGAAGGAGAGGGGCCAGAGGCCGCCCTCACACAGGGCTGGCGCAGCCCAGGCCCTGGCCGTGCCGCCCCTGTGTGAGGAGCCCCTGGCTGCCCTCTGACATCGCCCCTTCGCCTATATAGGTCCCCTTCTTTTCAGCTTATTTTCCAGATTCTCCCAGAAGCTACCCTCCACCAGCTTCTCCCAGAATCTCGTTTCTAAAAATTTTACAACAATCTAGATAAGTATTGGGAAGACTAATCTAGATTGTTGTGAAAATTTTAGAAACGAGATTCTGGGAGAAGCTGGTGGAGGGTAGCTTCTGGGAGAATCTGGAAAATAAGCTGAAAAGAAGGGGGCCATAAAGCCTCGGGACGGAAAACCCTAGGGGAGTCGGTAATTTTCCAGAAGCAGTTCCGCAGCTCCGCCGCCACCGTCGACGAATTTTGGGGGACAGAAGTCTCTGTTCCGGCACCCTGCTGGGACGGGGAAGTGCCCCCGGAGCCATCTCCATCGGTCTCCATCGCCGTCTCCGCCGTCTCCATCGACCTCACCGCCATCTTCATCAACCTTGCTGTCTCCTATGATGAGGAGGGAGTAGTTCATCCCCGGGGCTAAGGGCTCTACCGGTAGCTATGTGGTTCACCTCTCTCTCCCATGATGTGATCTTTATGTGATCGTGAGCTTTGTATCATGTTGAACAAGTAGATTTTATTATTCAGATATAATGCTACTCCTATGCTTAATTATTATAGTGTACTCTAGTGATGTTATTAAAGTAATCTATTCCTCCTGCCATGGTGTAATGGTGACAGTGCGTGCATCATGGTGGTACTTGGTTTAGGCTATGATCGTGATCTCTTGTGGATTACGAGAGTAATTATTACTATGATAGTATTGAGTGATCTATTCCTCCTTTCATGGTGTAAGGTTGACAGTGTGTGCACCGTGTTAGTACTTGGTCTAAGTCGCAATGATTTCTATCTTGAATTGTGATCTGATTTGGATGTCTCTATGAGTGGTGTTTGTCAAGTACTTGATGAACTTTAAGGGGTGCTTTTGTAGCCACTACGCGATGATTAGTGTTATTCAATAGGAGAGTAATTCAGAGTACCATAGTGGAGAGAAGTTGTTTATTTGTTCATTCATGTTATATTGTTGGGAGTGTGTCCACTAGTGAAAGTATGATCCCTAGGCCTTGTTTCCAAGCATTGCACACCGTTTACTTGATGTTTTGTTACATGTTTGCTCGCAACGATATTTACTTCAAATCTCATTTGCTACTTATAATCATCACTACTACTTGTATTTCACTATCTCTTCGCCGAACTAGTGCACCTATACATCTGACAAGTGTATTGGGTGTGTTGGGGACACAAGAGACTTTCTGTATCGTAATTGCAGGGTTGCTTGAGAGGGATAGCTTTGACCTTTTCCTCCCTGAGTTTGATAAACCTTGGGTGATCCACTTAAGGGAAACTTGCTGCTGTTCTACAAACCTCTGCACTTGGAGGCCCAACAAGTGTCTACAAGAATAGAAGTGCGTAGACGTCACTCATCAATTGCATAATGAGATAACCGGCTGAAATCACGGATGTACTTCATAATAGGTGCATTCCCCTATTCTAGCTTCTCAAACTCTTGCCTCTTGAGCTCCATGATGCTTTCTGGAACATGATGTTCATGAAACTTTTCCTTAAACTCCTCCCATGAGAATACGTGTGTGGGTGGATGTATAGCTATAATGTTCTCCCACCATGATGCCGCTAGCCCTATCAACAGATATGTTGCATAACGTACCATTTCCTCCTCACTACAGCCAACAATCTTTAGCTTCCTTTCAGTGTCAGTCAACCAGTCTTCTGTGTCCATAGGTTCAGGTGCTATTGCAAATGGCAAAGGTCTTGTATTCTGAAACTCAGACAGATTTACTCCTTGCCTGACATTGTCTCTTCCCACTATTCCGGCTTGTCCAGCCAAGTCTTGCATGAATTTGTTTTGTTGCTCCTGATCTTGCCTCCTATTTTCCTCCACAAACTGCATATACTGGAGAAAACTTTGCTCCGAGATAGGACAAGGTGGTTGTGGTGGTTCCATTGCCACTGCATCTGCGTTTGCCTTCTGCTTGGCCTCCCTTTCTTGATGCTACTGCTAAGTCTCACGGTCTACGCCTGGATCCATGCCCCTCTAGTCCTGTTGCACAAAGTGAATTCTCATAATTACAACATGCATATATTTTCTGAGTTCAACTTCATGCACAGTACTAGTCACACAATGAAATCTAGAGAAAATCAGAATGAAAATCATATATATTAAACATAAACAGTATTAACCTTTACACTCAAAGTGATTTTTTTGTGAGTGTGCATACTTACTTATTAATTCTAGCCTCTCTCATTAAGATATGTACTTCAATATTCTTACATGATTAACTCTCTCCCATGAATAGTAATATTTAACCCTCTACTAATAATGTTACTGCATCACCCTTGTTCTTAACACAACCAGGTATGCATGAAAAATGTTTGGGTCTTTCTAGTTGTGGTTCATTGTACACTGAGTTATAATAATAGCAATGCTTAATAATAAAGAATCATCGCACTAAAATATATGGTAGTGTTATTTTCAAGTGAATAACCACCATACTTCTAGAGAACTCTTTACTATTACGATAAGACTTCCTACAGGTTCTACCCATTTAATAGGTTTCCAACCTAAGGTCAAAGCAATTGCTCTGATACCAGCTGCGGTGACCCAGCATACCACTGCATGTTTTAGTATGCAAGTTGTTGATATAACACTTATGAAACTCCATTCCACAAATATTACATCCCTTAGAGTGGTACAATAGAAACATTGCGGGTCCGCATACAAATTTTATTATTACAAGCCCAAATATACAACAACTTCGAGGTCCTCTTAGGTTCATCGAGGATACCCCATTGACGCACACTTACAATACCTATTCTGGAGTAACTAAAAGTACAACTAAGAACTATGGTAGCTCAGCAACTTATTTAGTAGTGTTTTAGGTTGCTCGGCTAACTAACGGTACGATCTTGTCTACTGCTCGGCTTCCTCTTCTGCACTGTAGACAATCTTGTAATCTACACCTTCTATGCCACCGGACAGATCTGGCTCCTCATAGAAGATCTCCTCCTGGGTTGCATTTGCGTAGAGAGCCTCCTCCTGGTCTTCAGAGTCTAAGCAAGGGTTAAGAGGGAGTGGGGTGAGTAACGAGCGTTACCCAGCAAGTTCATTTAAAAGGGATAAGTGTTTGATGCACTAGCTACGACCATAGATCAATGATCATAGGTCATGCAGGTTTTCCTAAACATTTCTTCAGGAGGTTGCTTTTATTTTGAAAACTATGCCCAACAGCCTTCACAGGTTGACTATAACTTCATGGAGTCCCTTTCCTGACATGTTCGCAGTTCCTTCCCGGAACAAGGAGTGACAAGCCACATTTCATACACTCTGCAGAGGTGCGTTGCTTTACCCATAAGAGATCAAAACCTTGTTGCACAACCGGGCAAATCTTTCTCGTCCATACACTTTAGTATGGGCCCCAGTCATTGACCCAAGCCAATCACTACCCTTCTTCACGACCCCGCATGCCCACCCTTTTGTAAGCTGGCTGGTCCACGGTAGACATCTCCCGAATACACGGCTTTACCCACGACCAGATTCTTACAATCCATCATAGACACCTGGTACCAGGGGAACTTGGGGGTCCCACCCCTGTTGCTCCATCCCCCGTGGAATGGCAGCTCCGGCACGGTACATCCGATGGCATGCAGAAGGAAGAAGATCTAGCTGACTTTCCCGTCCCATTCCAAGTCTTATGGTTAACGCGTAATTTACGGCACAATAATTACTAATGACATTGGTTGTTAAGTCCTAGAGTTCACTTTCCCGTGCAAATGGAACCTCCACCACATCAATCATACTGTGGTTCCATCTGCTAGCCATCCTAGGTTACCACCACTCGGGTCGATAACCAGCTAGTCATATTAATTGTAAAAGAGAACCTTTTGATTTTCAATGCAGTAGTAATACCACATTTATATGTTTGCAAGTAATTTGCTAAAAATAATCAAAAGGCATGAGCAAGAGTGAACTTGCCTTGAGACTGCAAGGTATTGCAATCGAAAGCTTTGGTTGAATCCTGAATCCCGGGTTCTGGAAAAATAGCATCATTTTCTGGTAAGACAATGTTTAAAGAGGCAAATCACGCTATGATGCATATAGATGCTATGCATTAGGGTTTAGGTGATTTACCCCCTTCTGTGTGTTGTATTCCAGTATTAATAAAGATTTAATTGCTCAGAAATTTAATTAGATGTTAAGTCATACTAATGCATATGAATAGTAAAACTATCACTTATGATGTTATGGAACTATTTAGGCATGATACCAACTATTCAAACTTGTAGTTACAAATTTTAGGTCATTTAAGATATAGCAGTTTTATTCTCCACAAAATAACCAAAGCATCATGAATAAAATTTATTCAACTTTTTGGGATTATTATCATCCTTTAAAATACTATATTATTGGTAGTACTAAAAAATCATTTTTACTTCCTTTTTAAGTACTCATAGGGTATTATTAATAATTTCTAGAAATTCTAGAATCTAATAAACATTTTTTCTTTTTAAACAGGGCTAGGCTGAAATCTATTGGCTAATAGGTCGAAGCCCAATTGGCCTGGCCGGCCCATCCCGGCCCGGTCGGCCTGCTGGTCATAACCGGACCGGATCGGTCCGGTTGACCGATCGGTCACACCGACCAACACCTCCGGTCCTCGCCTCCCTTCTCTCTCGTGAGCTCCAGACGTCCCTGGCGTCGCCCTCGCTGCCGACTGCCGGCTTCGGTGGCGCTCTCCGCTGCCACCAGCCTCAATCGATATGCCGCTGCCTGATCTACTCTGCCAGCCCCTTGATTCGCCCGGCCTCCTTCTCCGACGGCCGTGCCGAGCACCTCCTGCGGCTAGGGTTTCGACCCCCTCGCCACCGTGCTCTGGTGCTCCTCCGATGTTGCCCATCCGGCTATCCTCAATTGCTGACGCCAGTGGCCTCCCAGCCCTCGAGCTGGCGTGGCTCACCGCGGGTGGTGCTGTGGCACCCTCGTGCAGCCACTGCTGTCTCTGCCGCTGCCACCTCCTCGACATCGCTGCCTCTCTGAGGTTCCCTGGCTACTGGTATTACTCCAACCCCATCATCTCTACTACCCGGCTACTCCATGCGAGCTTGTTGCTGTTGCAATTGATGGTATCCTAGTCTTCTACACTCTGGCACCAAATCGGCTCACTCCCCTGTAGCTTAGAGCACTAGCAGATACCTGTTTGTGGTGATTAGTTGGCTTAGTGAAATCAGTTTATTCGATTGCTGAAGTGATGATATGCATGCACTATCTAAGGTGGAATTTTTGTTAAGTGTTAACTGAACCTTGGGTTTAGTTTGACAGTTAACTATTACTGTCCCTATGCTCTGTGAATTGTGAGGTGCACAAGCATTCTTTGCCTATGCTGGTGATACCTAATTGACTATGATGCAGTGATGCTTTGCTTATGTGCCGCTGTTAGCTACTTTATATCATTCAATTAAGGTGCTAAACTGAATCTTTGATTCAGTTTCTTTGGTGTGAGGGAATGGATTCATGTGATGCTCTGTTGGACTTAGTGATGGATTTAACTGAATTCATTTCAGATATATGAACTGAATATGTCAGTGATGATTTAATCAAGCCCTACTTCTAGATGCTTCTAGAATTTTACGCTTTTACCCAAGTGACTGCTGCTATTCTTTTATATAACTCCTGTGGTGCCTCCAGGAGAGTATGCATACTAACGGGTTATAATGTTTGGCTGGCTACCTTGATCTGCTGTGCATATCTGATGCTTGTGATGACCTTGGTGGCTGTGGTGTGTAGAAAATAAGCATTTGCTTATTGATTTACTGATAAGAATAGAGACCTGCTGGTTTGCTTTATTTGGCCAGTGATGCAAAGGCTGAGGCAACTATTGGATAAGAACAGATATTAATTTAATTTGATTTCTACCCTGTGATGAGTCTAGCATAGCACCACTATGCCAGCCTGAGGGTAATCCTGTTGCCCCCCTTATTTTCTTTGATGGATGATAATAACAGATATTACTGCTTGTTCTAGCTTGTTCACCTTGTTGCTGAGATTTTTGGAGAAGAGAAGTTGGTATCAGACTTTGATCTGGTGCCCTTCTACTTCCTCTCATTCCTATTCTTGTGGTGGTCTTGTCCTGCTTGATCTGGTTTGGCTGGACACCTTGCTGCCCTCTTGCTCCTCCTTCCTGGCAGCCCTGCTCCTCCTCTTGATCAGCCTCTGGTGCTCCTTTAAGTGACCATGGTCACTGGTTGCCTGAGCTGGGATCTTTGTGGTGATGTTTGGGAGTGGTTCTTGGTGTTCTTTAGATAAGGTGAGAAGATGGTGAGTAAAGTGAATGAGGTGGTGGTGTGGTGCGGCTGCCTCTCTGATGTTTATCTGTTACTAGTGCACAATCTATACTTGAGTTGCTTACCTTCTGAAGCAAGCCACGGACGAGTCCATGTTTATCTTGATTGGTGAATTCTTTTGGTGCTGCCACTTGTAATTCGGCTGTCCAATAATACTAATCTTGCTAAATAGATTTTTGGTGACCACCAATTCTGCTTAACTAATACCATGTTAAGTATGAATTTAATATAAATTGACTTGGATTACTTTAAACTTAGCTAGAATCTAGAGGGTATCATAATTTGCCTACTACTATTGCTATCTGTATCCGATCTGATTTGGTTGCCTGACTTTGAAATGCCTATCACTTCAAGTGTATGATTTATGGACCCTTTTCCAAAATTGGTTATTTGTTAAGGTGATGCCCTCAGATTCTAGGACATAGAATTTAGGAGTTCTTCCTAAATTCTCTAACTAAGTTTAATAAATTAAATTGCCTCCAACAATATGGAGGCAAACATTTTAATCAAAACAAACATATTTCCTTGTCTTTGTTATTTCTTATTTGCAGGAATGAAGATAATGACAAGATTAGATATTAGTTAGGATTTTTATTTATTCCTTTTCTAATATTTATTCCTTTTTGCAATTAATCTCATTATTTGAGATTTGTAATATAATACTCTATTCAATTGTAATAAAGACATTATTCCAAAACTAATTTCTACATTCAATTTGTGTGATGTTTATTATTCAATTGTTTATTTCAAATTTATTAGAATTATTCTCAAGTTCAAATTTAAATGTTGAATCCAAATTCCTTCCCCCCAAATCAATGACTCAATAAAGGTCACGCCGAAATTCATCGCACTCACTCCGATGTACTAAACTAAATATCAAAACGAGAGGAACTTCAGTCGCTTTGCGTTTTAAATAATTTGGACAAAAATTTTCTAGGTTTTCCGATGCATGAATGCAATGCACAAACCCTGATTCTACCCCCATTTGGTCCTAAACGCTAGGATGTTATAGCGGGCCTGGGCCGCGCCCCCTGGTGGTGAGCCTGGCTCGTGGCCCCCCTCCATCTCATCTTCAGTCTTCGCGAAGCTTCGGTAAAAATAGGAGGTTCGGCTTTTGTTTCGTCCAATTCTGATAATATTTCATGTGTAACTTTTATGAAACATAAAAACAACAGAAAATAGGGAACTGGCACTGTGGCATCTTGTTAATAGGTTAGTTCTAGAAAATGCATAAAAATGCCATGAAGTGTAACAAAACTCATTGTTTGAGACGTATCAAGCATCCCCAAGCTTAACTCATGCTCGTCCTCGAGTAGGTAAGTGATAACAAAAGAATAATTTTTGAGGTGACATGCACCATCACAATCTTGATCATCTATGTAAAGCATTGAGTGCTGGGATCAAAGAACTTAAAACATGGGCATAAAAGACATAATCTTGATAATAAGAACTTAGGAACCATGTTATAACACGAAAAGGAACACAAATAAAAGATCATTAATAATGAAACAATGAAAGTCAAATATGTGTTCAAATCATATGGAAAAACATAGCAAATGGTTTTCAGCTTGTCCTTCATGGAATAGCAAAACATAAATGCATAGGACACCTCCATGTTTAAGAGGGCGACTAGATAAAAATAATTTAAGAACAAGTGAAACCATAATAATGAATCAATCAATGATAACTTTGGGACAATGCATATTATACTAAGAATCACAACTATGCTCTCTTAGATGGTGCATAAAGGTACAAGGTGGAGACTCAACATAAAAGTAAAAGAAAGACCCTTCACAGAGGGAAGCAGTGATTGCAAGTTTTATAAACCTTCAAAAATTATGGTACTTACTAGATTTGAGCTCTCATTGCCCCCATCATAAGCATCTTGAATGGTTAAAGTTAATGCAAGAACAATTATGAGCATATGCTTGACAAATCATAAGTTGAAAACCTCATGTCCCATGAAGTACGAATTCCCAAACCTCATGCTACTTCTCTTATGTCCCAAGCAAGTTCTTCTCATTGTAAGTATACACGTATCATCGGGAACCGCCAATGGGGTACCTCTTTGCCCAATGATATGGAACAAGCCCACATCAAAATGATAGGACAAACAGACAATGAACACCTCGGCATCTCTTTTATTTACCATTTGTTTAGCTTTTTATTTTGAGATGCGTCATCGAATGTCCACTATGGGCATGCTGTAAATTTCCACCATGCATGATGCATGGCTTAGATTAGCGGCCCAAGCATTTCTCTAACACATATACAAACTCCATGAACTCCACAAGATTCCAATTTATTTCACACCGCGAGTATCCATAAACAAAAGATTATGATATCAACTCAAATAAGAGAAGTGCAATGTTGAAAGCCTACCCAATGACGACATGGTTTGGCTAATTTCCAACTTACAAATTGCAAGCATAACATCAACATAAAAGAGCCACAATGTCAAAATTTTAAAAATGAGAAAAGTAAAGTGTCCCATCAGTTTTGTGAGAGCTTTACTGACTAATTTTTGCATAACACTGAAAAAGTTTAATTTGAAGGATAGATAAAAGCAAGTCAAATGTACTTTGGAATAGAAAATTGCTAATAGGTATGTATGGTGGACACATTGGCATATCTTGGTTTTTGGGAGTTGGATGCATGAGTAGAGCTCATACTCAGTACAAAATGAGGGCTAGCAAAAGACTGGGAGCGGCCAACTAAGAGAGCAATAACGGCCATAATCATGCATAGCGACAAAACATCATTAAGAGAAGCATAAAGTGGCATCACAAGTCAAAAACCAAATGATCATAGAGGCTTATGGCGACTTTGTAAGAGTCAAACATATTGTAAGCATGCGCCAAGTCAACCCAAATAAAGCATTGATACATCCAAAACGTATCTACTTTCCTGAACACTTTTGCTATTGTTTCCCCTCTAATTTGTGTGTTTTGAATACAACTAACACGGACTGACGCTATTTTCAGCAGAATTGCTCTGGTGTCTCGTTTTTGTGCAGAAATTCAACTTCTAGTAAAAATTCGGGAAAAATCATGAAAAATCCTATTTCACCAGAAGACCCACGGAGCCAGAAGACAGGAGGCAGAAGGGGCTCGAGGGGCCATCACACAGTGGTGGCGCGGCCCAGCCCTGGCTGTGCCACCCCTGCGTGAGGGGGCCCCAGGACCCCTCTCGACCTTCCCTCTCGCGTACATATACCCCCTGATGACATAATATCGGGGAGACGGTGTTTTTCCCAGATAGACTTCCGCTGCGCCGCCGCCATCAGAAACCGCGATTCAGAACCAGAAACTCCGTTCTGGCACCCTACCGGGACGGGGATTCGGAGGAGATCTTCATCACCATCATCACCGACGCTCCTCCATCGACCATCCATGACTCCCCCATCCATGTGTGAGTAATTCCCCTGCTGTAGGTGAGGGGATGGTAGGGATTGGATGAGATTGTTCATGTAATTTGATATGAGATTGATAGGGCATAGTGCCTAGTATCTTTATTTAGTGCCTATGACATTGTTGCAACTTGTTGTGCGTAATGCTTGTCACTTTGGGCCTGAGTGCCATGATTTCAGATCTGAACATGTTATTATTTCTATGATGATACTTGTTGTTTATGGTCTTACCTACAAGTTGTATACACATATTGTTGCCCAGAACCCGAGGCCCCAAAGTGACAGAAATTGGGATAACCGGAGGGGATGGCTATGATGTGAGGATCACATGTGTTCACCGAGTGCTAATGCTTTGCTCCGGTACTCTATTAAAAGGAGTACCTTAATTACCAGTAGTTTTCCTTGAGGCCCTGCTGCAACAGGCTGGTAGGACAAAAGATGTCGTGCAAGTTTCTCCTTGCGAGCACGTACGACTATATACGAAACACATGCCTATGATTGTTTGTACTAGGATGCTTTATCATTATTTATCTGCAATGCCCATATCTCATTGATTTCATGAATTATCTTATCCATGCAACGCCCGTAATCCATCCCTATGCCTACAGTATTTGTTCCTACTGTTTACAACTGTTACTATTACTGCTGCTATTTTACTACTGCTGTTAAGGCTTACATATATTCTTTGGCTCCCCTTGTGTTGAATCAATAAATTTGGGTAATACTTCCCTCGAAGACTATTGCGATCCCCTATACTTGTGGGTCATCAAGACTATTTTCTGGCGCCGTTGCCAGGGAATCATAGCTTTATTTGTAAGTTCACTTGGTATTCATATTGTTCACTGCAATCCTTTCATCATGGGTAAACCTCGTGATGGAAAAGTTCCTATATTGCCATCCACTACAAGAAGAGGTACGACTCTCAACACCTCTATTGCTCTTGATTCGCCATCTGTTATGAGTAAGTTGCTTACACCACCACATCCACACGCTACTGCTACTACTTCTGCTGAGATTGAAAATGCCACTGATAATTTTGATGATGCTTCCACTGTGCTTGATGAGAGAGGTTCACTAGGTTCCTATTTAGATGCTACTATTGCTAGAGCTAAGTTGGGAAACACCACTGTTACACCTGTTAGTTCACCAGAGTCTAGGAAATGTTCTAGTGATGATTATGATGATGATGCTTACATTGAGCTTAATGATGATTTTATTGCAGAAGCACGTGCTGCTCGTAATGCAGGTAATGTTAAAGAACTTCTTGCTAGACGTTCTGTTAGATATAATTTTTCTCCTGATCCTAAGTTTGCTGCTTCTCCCATAAATATTAGAGATAAGGATTATGATTTCTCTTTGGATTTATCTTACATATCTATTGTTGAGAAAACTCCTTTTTGTGGTACTAAAGATGAGAGTGCTATGGAGCACATGAATGAGCTTTCTACTTTGAGTAATTTGTTTTCTGATGATATTAAGCTCCGCACTTATTTTGTTGCTAAGATTTTTCCTTTCTCATTGAAAGATGCTGCTAAAATTTGGTTTAATAGCTTGTCTCCTGGATCTCTTACTAGTCCTATTGCTTTGGTTAATGCTTTCTTTCAGAAATATTTTCCCGCTAGTGCTCAACATGTTGCTGTGCAGAAAATCTTTGATTTTGAACAGGGAAAAGGAGAGATATTACCTGAATCTTGGACAAGGTTTTGTTCTTTAATTAGAGCTTTGCCTAAAGAACCATTGCCTAAAAATGAACTCCTTGATATATTTTACAATGGACTAATAGATGAATCTAAGTCATATTTGGATAGTTGTGCTGGTTGTATTTTCAGGGCAAGAACTCGGGCTGAAGCTGAAGAATTAATGGCTAAAATAAGCCGGAATCATGATGATTGGACTTTAGTTGAGCCAACACCAGCACCAACTCCTGCGCCATCTACAGAGCCTACGCCGAAGAAGAGAGGGATGATTGAATTAAATGATGAAGTTATGAAGGAAGCTAAGAAATCTCTTAAGGAGAAAGGTATTAAGGCCAAAGATGTGAAGAATTTACCTCCTATTGAAGAATTATGTAAGCCAATCCCTCGTTCATCTACTATTGAGGTACACTCTCTCCAACGCTTTGATGAAAGAGATATTCCTTATACTAAACCTCCTGATCAATGCTTAGATGAGTTTGATAATTTTATTGTTAAGCAAGAAAATTTTAATAGAATGGTGCATAATCATCTGTTGGAGAATTCTAGAGTTATTAACAAGTTGCAGGATATTGTGGAGAGAACCGCCAATGATGTGAAGATACTTGCTAAACATTTTCAAATGGTTCAAACATAAATTGATCAGCTTACCAAGGTGCAAAAAGACTTGCTAGTTAATGCTGCAAGAGAGAAGCAAGCATGTGAAATACGCACAAGAAGTGGTGCTGCTACTCAAGATCCATTATATCTTGAAGGACATCCTAAGAGGGTCGAGCAAGATTCTCAACGAACTTCAAGTGATGATATTCATTCCAAGAAGAAGAAGAAGAAGCATAAAACAACTGCAGAATCCTCTGATGTAGGTAAATATCCTAACAGTGTTTCTATTTGTGATGCTGAAACTGAACCAGGAGATGCTTCCGATAAAGAAGAAGATAAAGAAGAAGTTGAAGAAGAACCGGAAAAGAGTGATAAAAATGCAAAGTACACCAAAGAAGAATTCATTGCCAACAAGCATGGTAAGGAGAGGGAACCTTGGGTATAGAAGCCAATGCCTTTTCCTAGTAAGAAACACAAGTCCAAGGAAGAAGAACATTACAACAGGTTTTGTGAATCGATGAGACCTTTATTTTTGCAAATTCCTTTGACTGATGCTATTAGAATGCCTCCTTATGCAAAATATATGAAAGATATTGTCACTAACAAAAGGAAAATTCCTAGTGAGGAAATTTCCACTCTACTTGCTAACTATTCTTTTGATGGTAAAGTTCCAGAGAAGCTTGGAGATCCAGGGATACCTACTATTCCTTAATCCATTAAAAATAACTATGTTAGAACTGCTTTATGTGATTTGGGAGCTAGAGTTAGTGTCATGCCTTTTTCTCTTTATAAGAGACTTGATCTAGAAAATTAGTATCAACTGATATATCTTTGCAGATGGTTGATAAGTCTACTACTATTCCTATTGGTATATGTGAAAATGTTCCTGTTCAAGTTGCTAACAGTTGTTTAATATTAACTGATTTTGTTGTGTTGGAAATGCCTGAAGATGATAATATGTCTATTATTCTTGGGAGACCTTTTCTAAACACTGCAGGTGCTGTTATTAATTGCAATCAAGGAAAAGTCACTTTTAATGTTAATGACAAAGAATATACGGTTTATTTTCCCAAGAAGATTGATAGGAAGAATGCTCTAAATTCAATCAAGCATGTTGAGACCATCAAAGTTGGTCAAATTATTTGTTCAGAGCAAAAGCCCAAGGAAGAATATCAAATTGTTATGGTTGGGATGATACCTATCAAAGTTGAGGTAACATAAGCATTAAGTGAAGTGCAAAGTTTTGCCTCATAAAAAGTTAGTTTGGTAACAAGACTTGATCAACCTTGTTAACAAAGTGATTTTATATGAACGAAACTTCGTTTTCACCGCATCCACTCCACCTCACTTGCATTTACTTTCATCAAATTTTATTCCTTCAGTTTAGTTGCATGATTAAGAGTATCTCAGAGCTGCTGCATGCTTAGTTTTGATTTGCTTGAAATCTTTTCATCCTCATTTTTCTGAGTTTTATGGATATGCCAATTTCTGAAAAATCCTCGAAAATAAAGTTTCTCGAAAAATTCCAGAAAATTCTTTATAAATTTTTATGTCAAAAATGGGGCAGAGAGACACCTGGGAGGCACCAAGTGGGGCAGCCACGCCACCTCACACACAGGTGGCCCGGCCCAGCCCTGGCCGCGCCACCCATGTGTGAGAGGGCCCCACCAGGCCCCTCACTCATCTCTTCTTCCCCTGCTCTTTCTCTCTCCCGAAAAACACCGCCCCATTTGCTCAAGCTCGAGTTCTTGTTGTTCTTCACCTGGATTTTCGATCTCCTTGTTCAGCCCAACATTTCTGCTGAAACTTGGATCATTTGCTCTCCGGTATGTGACTCCTCCACTTGTCCAAGTAGATTTTCTTCTGGTAAAGTATTTCTTGAGAATTTTAGCATTGTAGGTGACAGTATAAATGAGTATGCATGCTTGTTCTATTGTTTAGAAAGGTTATTTTGATGTATGATAGCTCTCTAGTAACTCACTATAGTAGTCTCCTACATTTGCTTGTCTTTAAATCACTTTTTATGAGTTTGTTGAAAAATTTCAGAAATGGAGGAGAATGTGTATCAACTCTCTCAACATGAACTAGAAGTGCATGATGTTATGAAAAATCACCATGAAGAGAAGGTTTTTCCCTCACTCTATCCATGCTCAGTATTCTTGAGTGCTGCTGGAATCCTACAAGGTTTTCAAACCTTGCTTTCTAATGCAGGATTAGAATATTTTGTTGAGGGTGAACCTCCCCAATATGTTAAACTAAAATGTCTGTGGTGCAGGATTTTAGATTTAGTTGGTCCACTTCTAATCCCATGGTTCATTATAAAATTTATAACAAATCTGTGAACTTGCCTCTCGATGTTTTCTGCACAACTATTAGAGTACCACAGTGGGGATCGCTCGAGAAGATAAGGGGACAACCAAGGCAATTGTTAGAACTATACGAGGAGATTTGTGAAGGAAGAAGCTTCATAGGAGAGGGTGGTAAAATTCGAAACATTCATTTCCCATCCATTCGATATTTTGCCTTCTTCATTACCAAATGTGTTCTTGCTAGGAAATCTGCAAGTAAATTGTCTCTCCATGATCTAGCTTTTATTGCTGCTGTTTTAAGGCGTGATAGAACTTACAATTTGGGTGCCTTAATAGCTTTCCATCTTGATATTAACCATGAGGAAGGGGGAATCTGTGGGGGGCTTTTAGCTTCACGCCTGTTAGCTTTTCATGGTGTTGTGCCTCATTTTCGAGATCTGTAGTTCCCCGAAGAGAAACTTGGTCTTGATGCTATGGTTCAACATAAGTTTATTTCTCCTCCTGCCAGTTTGATTAATTTAACATTTGAGCTAACCTTTTTCAAGAAGACTACCTGGAAGGTAGTAAAGACTGAACGATCAATCCATTTGCCTGCACCTCTTTTGTTTAACCTTGATCGCAGGAATGGATGGTCGCTTACAGAAGATGAGCTTGATGCGTACGTGGAGGAGCACCCGCCGCCTGTGCATGATGAGGAGGGCACCGAAGAGTCGGGGCAGCCCTCCAACACTATGAATTTCCCATATGAGCAGCCTTATTATGATTATGCGCCATCAGCTTCATCTTCACGAGAACCGAGGTACAATTACACCTATGATGACCCACCAGCTTGGAGCAGCTACCAGAGCCGGAATTGATCTCCACTTAGGCCAAAAGCCTAAGCTTGGGGGGAGGTACACCGATGATTCACTCATCTACATATCATATTTAGTCGGTCCTTTGTATATTCATGTTTCGCTTTCTTTATTGTTCTCATTCTTGTTTTCTTTTCTTCCAAAACACAAAAAGACCAAAAATATTTCCGTTGTTTCTCTCTGTTTGGTTCTTTAGTTTTCTACCTTTGGTTTGTTTTGCTTGCTATTTTCGGTTTGCTACTTGAAAAACCCAAAAATATTTTGCTTTGTTTGCTATTTCCTTCCGCTTTTGCTTCAAAAATCGAAAGCCCCAAAAATATTTGTTGTTCTTCTTCGGTTTTGTAAAGTTTGTTGCAGAGTTCAGTCTCCCATTACTCCATTGGAGCTTGGTATTCACTTTGTATTATTCAAGCCACACAAGTGAAGAGCAATAATGACGATATATGACAATCCGAGATGTGGTAAGAGGCTGGTATGAACTCTATTTGTTTTCATTTTTGTACATATACTCATCTATGTGGACATGCTTAGTCAGTTCATGTAAGATATATGTCATCTAATGGATGCTTCATAGTTCTTGCTTTCATATGATTAGTTCCAATTTACTATTAGCCTGTAGCATGTCATGTAGACACTTGCATGCATTTGTTTTATTCATAGTATGGTATGATATTGTGGTATCCACCTCTGAAAGCTTCATTTGAATCGACTTGGCACATGCTCAAGCATGCATATGACTGAACAAAAAGTCAATTAAGCCTCGATGATCTAAATTGCCTCAGAGTTCTTGTATCATTTTTATGTCTATATTAATTTTGTTTTGTCGCAAGCATGATTATGACAGTTTTTGCTCTCTCGATTGTCGCTTCCCAGGCTTTTGCTAGCTTTCACTTGTAATGAGTATGAGCTCTACTCATGCATCCAATTACCAAAAACCAAGTCTTCCAAAGAGTCCACTATAAATTCCTATGCATGGTATTTGTAAGCCATTCCAAGTAAATTTTCATGTGCTACCTTTCAAAACTTTCAACTACTCATTTTGTGCCACTGTTTTTAGCTCATGGGGATGTAGTGGTTGGAATTGCTATCTTCCATATTAAATTAAGTACCCCTCGACTAGGCAGCTTCATCTGCTCGTCATTAATTTTGCATGAGAGCTGGTCAGACCATTATAATCTTAATTCTAAAAGAAAGAAAAAAATGCACTCCTCCAAAGGAATGAGAAAGTTGGTGGGCACCCGATGGAATCGGTTAGCCATGGTTTGAGAAAGGAAAAGGTGGGGAGGAGTGCCAAAGCTTTATAAAAGAGCACCAATGTGCCAAATTTCAAAGAACTCGGAACCACTCTCACTTATTTATTATGGAAGATAGTAAGTCCCCATTGCTACTCGTTGACATAGAACAACCACCTCTCAAAGAAACTTTTATCTCTGTTTTACAAATGAAAAGCTCTAGCACATGTTAAATCACTACTTCCCTCTGCGAAGGGCCATTCATTTACTTTTATGTTGAGTCATCATCTTCTAACTTTAAGCACTTCTTGAGAGCATAGCTGTTATTCTTAGTGTAATGTGCTTGTCCCAGAACACAGTTGATTGTGGTATAACTTTGATGCTTGTATCTTTGATATTTCTACTTCTAGTCTTCCCTTGGACTTTAGAGGTGCCTCAGCATTTATGTTTTGCTCTACAAATAAAGGCAAGTGGGATACCATTCTTTCATATCATTTATGCATATTACAATCTTGTAGCTTCGCATGCACATGTTACTTGTTATTAGTGCATTGGCACTCTTTCATAGCTTGCTTGACTATGAGGTGACATTAGTTGCATATTTCTTATTATGAATTGCCTGAGTACTTGATCACATAGTTAGTATATATACATCATATGAGCAAATGTGTTCGTGAAAGTTTCTTTTATCGCTCTCAGTTGTTAACTCAATTGCTTGAGGACAAGCAAATAGCTAAGCTTGGGGGGAGTTGATACGTCCAAAACGTATCTACTTTCCCGAACACTTTTGCTTCTGTTTCCCCTCTAATTTGTGTGTTTTGAATACAACTAACACGGACTGACGCTGTTTTCAGCAGAATTGCTCTGGTGTCTCGTTTTTGTGCAGAAATTCAACTTCCAGTAAAAATTCGGGAAAAATCATGAAAAATCCTATTTCACCAGAAGACCCACAGAGCCAGAAGACAAGAGGCAGAAGGGGCTCGAGGGGCCGTCACACAGTGGTGGCGCGGCCCAGCCCTGGCCGCGCCACCCCTGCGTGAGGGGGCCCCAGGACCCCTCTCGACCTCCCTTCTCGCGTACATATACCCCCTGACGACATAATATCGGGGAGATGGTGTTTTTCCCAGATAGATGATACGTCTCAAACGTATCTATAATTTTTGATGCTCCATGCTTGTTTTTACACCATTTGCCTATTGTTTCGTTACACTTAGTGGCATTTTTATGCATTTTCCGGAACTAACCTATTAACGAAGTGCCACAGTGCCAGTTTCCTGTTTTCTGCTGTTTTTGTGTTTCAGAAGTGATACATAGGAAATATTCTCGGAATTGGACGAAACAAGTTCCTGAAGTCTTATTTTACCCGGAAGCTTCCAGAGATCCGAAGAAGTGTCGGAGGGGGGCCACCAGGGACCCACACGCGTGGGTGGCGCGGCCAGCCCCCTGGCCACGCCGGGCCCACGTGAGGGTGCCTGGCCCCTCTTCTGATGACGCCCCTTCGCCTATAAGTACCCCCCGACGGAAAAAACCTAAGTGCCCAATTAGATTTCCAGAACACATCGCGATACGCCGCCGCCGTCGACCCGAAAATCGGGAGGGTCCAGAAGCTCTTCCCGGCACCCTGCCGGAGAGGGGAATCGCCACCGGAGGTCTCCTTCTTTGCCATGCTTGCCTCCGGAGCGATGAGTGAGTAGTCTACCTTGGACTATGGGTCCATAGCAGTAGCTAGATGGTTGTCTCCTCCACCATGTGCTTCATGTTTAGATCTCATGAGCTGCCCTACATGATTGAGATCACCGTTATGTAATTCTACATGTTTGGTTTGTTGGGAACCGATGAATATTGGTGTTTATGATTAAGTTGCTGTACTGAATTATATCTTTTGTTATCTCTATGTTGTTTATGATTATGCTCTCCGTTGTTAGTAGCTATCTTGGCCGAGTAGTTGCTAGTGACTCCAAGAGGGGGTATTTATGCTCGATAGTGGGTTCATGTCTCTATTTCACCTGGGGGAGTGACAGAAACCTCTAAGGTGGTAGATGTGTTGTTGCTACTAGGGAGAAAACAACATTCATATGCTCAAGGGCATATGCTTTGTTTACATTACACACTTTGCTGAATGCAATTATCTGTTGTTCGCAACTTAATACTTCTAGGGTGTTCGGATTGATATCCCAGGGAGTGGATTATTAGTCATAGATGCAGTTGGATGGCGGTCTATGTATTTTGTTGTAATGCCCAGAGTAAATCTCATAGTGATCTTCTTGACATATCACGTTATCTTTATTCTATCAATTGCCCAACTGTAATTTGTTTACCCAGCATGTGTTATTTATCTATGGAGAGACACCACTAGTGAACTGTGGACCCCGGTCCTATTTACATCATATTGCAATCACCTGTTTACTTTACTCGCACTGTTTACTTTACTCGCGTACTATACTGTTTTCCACTCGATACGCTCATAACCTTTGTTTCAAGCAAACCGGTGAGATTGACAACCTCATCGCAAGTTGGGAACAAAGTATTTGTTTGTGTGTGTGCAGGTTCCACAAACACCTTCAGTCGTCATTGTCTCTCCTCTCCTGATCGATAAACCTTGGTATCTTAACTAAGGGAAAACTAGCCGCTACACTCATCATACCTTCCTCTTGGGGTTCCCAACGGGCTGGTTATTCACCACGCACAAGGACTTACTGCTCCACGCCGGCAGCCTCTTTTCTGGCGCCATTACCAAGTAGCAGCTTCTTTTCTGGCGCCATTGCCGGGGAGGAAGAGAAGACTTCTGTGAGGGGAGTTCTTCGCACACACATTCTTTACTTTGTTATTGTTTTGCTTTACTTTATTTATTTTACCTGCATTGCTTTTTATATAAAAAACCCAAAAAAATTAGAATCCTTGGTAGTTGTTTTTACTTATCTGCTTTTAGTTTTGTTAAAATGAGTAATCCTGAAGTAGAAGTTCGTAGTTTTAAGCAACAAGGGGGAGAAAGTTTAAAAGATGCTTGGTACCGTATTAACAATGCTCATCATAGGTGTACCAAAAAGCACTCTACCACGATCCTCCTTAGAAATTTTTATGTTGGTATATCCAGTTGGAATAGGTATGTTCTTGATACTCTTACAGGAGGTAATTTTCTGGGTACTCCCGCTGGAGAAGCATGCGCTATAATTGAAAGTTTGGTGGGAATACCACCTATTCATGTTGCTAAAACTGAGACCACCCTGGAGGAGGTGATAGAAAAGCTCAACTCTTTAGAGAAAAGTTTGCCAAGTATCCTAGAAAATGCTAGCCGAGTTAATGAATTAATAGATAACATCGGTAAGAGAATTACCATTTTAGAAGCTAGCACTACTCATGACAATCAAAACTTAAGGATTGGTAAACTAGAGGAGTCTATGGAAACTCTTAGCTTAATCTTCTCTTCTCTTAAATTTAAGAAGGAGAAAGTGTTTGTTGGAAAAGGGCAAAAATTTATGTATGTTCCCAAGGTTTCTGCGCTTAAATCTCAACATGTTCTTAAGATTGGTAAGACTCTTAGTTCCACTAAGGGGGACTTGCAGGTTGAATCATCTTCGGGAACCTTCAAAGAGCCTACTGAGGTAACTAGCACTTCATCTATTGATATTACTTGATTCGCAATTTTCTGCGCCTAGCTCAAAGGCATTAAAGAAAAGCACTCTTGGGAGATAACCCAATGTTTTCTTTTCAGTACTTTTTCTTTTATTTGAGTCTTGGAAGTCATTACTACTGTAATGACCGCTCCTTATCTTGTTTATTTCGTTTTTGTGCCAAGAGAAGCCTCTAATTTGAGTGAGGTAAAGATTTGGGGATATTGCTGTCCTGAAACAGTTTTTGGTGCTGCACCGTAAAAATTAGTGAAAATTCTCTGTATATCTTTTGGACCTTCAATTTCTTGTGCATATGCCCCAGGTTATATCCAAACTTTTCTTAGTTGAACACTTTTTGATTTGAGCAACAGAAAATCCCTCAAAAATTCGACCTTTGTCAGCTGTTCAGTTTTGACAGATTTCTGCCAATATTTGTGTTTGCCACTTTATCGCTTTCTTTTGAGTTCTTTTTATCATGAAACTTTTTGGGGAGTTGCTACAGTAGTATATGCTATATATGTGGTGGTTTTGAGTTGAAACCTGAAGCAAATAGAGGATTGAATATATGTTATGCTTGCACTAATGTTGCTAATAGAATTGTGTTTAGTTTTGTATGAAGGAAGTTTTCAAGTGTAGGGATTGGAGAATGATGAGATGAGTTGAAGAATGGACAAAAGCTCAAGCTTGGGTATGCCCATGCATCACCCCAAGAAATATCCAAGAAGTACAAGCATCAAAGCTTGGGGATGCCCCCGAGGCACCCCTTCTTCATCGGCAAAAATCAGGTCACCTTTCAAAACACTATATTTTTATTGCTTCATGCACTATGTGTTTTTCTTGGAGCGTCAGTTGTTTTAGTTTTCTTAGTTGGTTTAGTTTGTTTGTTTGCTGCAATAAATGGTTGGACCCCAACAAATTTCTTTGGAGAAGTTACCTTGTTTTTATTTGCAAAGAACGCTCTAGTTTTCACTCTTATTAAAAATCGAGCGTTCTACTTTTTCTGCTACTGCTTTTGGTTTTCGTTTTCGCCTTGATTCACGTTCAGATCTTGTCATATATTTTCATCAAGGTGTATTTTTGCCTCTGATCTTCATTGGTTTTCATCAAAAGAGGTGTCTTTAAAAATTTCAAATGGTGTTGGAAAAGAGAAAAAGCTTTGTGCAAAATAGTGGTACAAGAAGGAGCTTGTGTAGACTGCGGCTTAGGCTTTTTCATGTCATGCTTGATGTCTTTTTGATAGTATGCTTAGTGGTTTTGCTGTAGCATGACTTGTCTCAAATAACTGAGATTGCTTAATGAGCCTTTGAAAAAATCATGCGTTGTTTTTATTGTATGGAAGCATTATTTTGGTTTTCTCCTTGATGCTTTATTTGGGTTGACTTGGCGCATGCTCACACATGTTAGTCTCTTACAAAGTTGCCAATAGCCTTCATGATCATTTAGTTTTTGACTTTTGATGCCATCTTATGCTTCTTTTAATGTCGCTTTGTCGCTTTGCATGATTATGGCCATTATTGCTCTCTTAGTTGGTCGCTCCCAGTCTTTTGCTAGCCCTCGCCTTATACTGAGTATGAGCTCTACTCGTGCATCCAACTCCTAAAAGCCAAAGTTTTCCATTGTGTCCACTATAAATTCCTATGCATGGTATTTGTAAGCCATTCCAAAGTAAAATTTTCATGTGCTACCTTTCAAAAACCTTCAAAACACTTCTTGTTTTGTGACACTGTTTTCAGCTCATGGGGACGTAGTGGTCGGATTTGCTATCTTCCATATTGCTTATTCCAAAAAGAAAAAGAAAAAGAGAAAAAGAAAGAAAAAAAGGCACTCCTCCAAAGAATGTGAATGTTGGTGGGCACCCGATGGAATCGGTTAGCCATGGTATGTGAAAGGAAAAGGTGGGGAGGAGTGCCAAGTTTTATAAAAAGAGCACAAAAGTGCCAATCTCTCTCTCAAAAACTTGCTTCATTTTTTGTATGGAAGATAGTAAGAACCCCATTGCCAGTCGTTGACAAAGACAACCACCTCTCAAAATCAAGTTTTATCTCTCTGTTTTACAAATGAAAAGCTCTAGCACATGTTTAAATCACTGCTTCCCTCTGCGAAGGGCCTTTCTTTTACTTTTATGTTGAGTCACCACCTTCTTTCTTTATGCACCATTAAGAGAGCATAGTTGTCATTCTTAGTGTGATATGCATTGTCCCAAAGTTCATTGATTGATTCATATTGTTGGTTTCACTTGTTCTTAAATTATTTGTATCTAGTCGCCCTCTTAAACTTGAAGGTGTCCTATGCATTTATGTTTTGCTCTCTTTGAAGGACAAGCTGAAAACCTTTTGTATGTTTTTCCTTATGATTTGAACACACGTTTGACTTTCATTGTTTCATTTTCATGATCTTTTGTTTGTGTTCATTTGCATGTTTACAACATGGTTGCTAAGTTCTTATTGTCATGATTATATCTTCATGCCCATGTTTTAAGTTCTATTGATCCCAGCTCACCAATGCTTACATATATGATCAAGATTGTGTAGATGCATGTCACCTCAAAAATTATTCTTTTGTTATCACTTACCTACTCGAGGACGAGCAGGAGTTAAGCTTGGGGATGCTTGATACGTCTCAAACGTATCTATAATTTTTGATGCTCCATGCTTGTTTTTACACCATTTGCCTATTGTTTCGTTACACTTAGTGGCATTTTTATGCATTTTCCGGAACTAACCTATTAATGAAGTGCCACAGTGCCAGTTTCCTGTTTTCTGCTGTTTTTGTGTTTCAGAAGTGATACACAGGAAATATTCATGGAATTGGACGAAACAAGTTCCTGAAGTCTTATTTTACCCGGAAGCTTCCAGAGATCCGAAGAAGTGTCAGAGGGGGGCCACCAGGGCCCCACACGCGTGGGTGGCGCGGCCAGCCCCTGGCCACGCCGGGCCCACGTGAGGGCGCCTGGCCCCTCTTCTGACGATGCCCCTTCACCTATAAGTACCCCCCGATGGAAAAAACCTAAGTGCCCGATCAGATTTCTAGAACACATCGCGATACGCCGCCGCCGTCGACCCGAAGATCGGGAGGGTCCAGAAGCTCTTCCCGGCACCCTGCCGGAGAGGGGAATCGCCACCGGAGGTCTCCTTCATCGCCATGCTTGCCTCCGGAGCGATGAGTGAGTAGTCTACCTTGGACTATGGGTCCATAGCAGTAGCTAGATGGTTGTCTCCTCCACCATGTGCTTCATGTTTAGATCTCATGAGCTGCCCTACATGATTGAGATCACCATTATGTAATTCTACATGTTTGGTTTGTTGGGATCCGATGAATATTGGTGTTTATGATTAAGTTGTTGTACTGAATTATATCTTTTGTTATCTCTATGTTGTTTATGATCTTGCATGCTCTCCGTTGTTAGTAGCTATCTTGGCCGAGTAGTTGCTAGTGACTCCAAGAGGGGGTATTTATGCTCGATAGTGGGTTCATGTCTCTATTTCACCTGGGGGAGTGACAGAAACCTCTAAGGTGGTAGATGTGCTGTTGCTACTAGGGATAAAACAACATTCATATGCTCAAGGGCATATGCTTTGTTTACATTACACACTTTGCTTAATGCAATTATCTGTTGTTCGCAACTTAATACTTCTAGGGTGTTCGGATTGATATCCCAGGGAGTGGATTATTAGTCATAGATGCAGTTGGATGGCGGTCTATGTATTTTGTTGTAATGCCCAGAGTAAATCTCATAGTGATCTTCTTGACATATCACGTTATCTTTATTCTATCAATTGCCCAACTGTAATTTGTTTACCTAGCATGTGTTATTTATCTATGGAGAGACACCACTAGTGAACTGTGGACCCCGGTCCTATTTACATCATATTGCAATCACCTGTTTACTTTACTCGCACTGTTTACTTTACTCGCATACTATACTGTTTTCCACTAGATACGCTCATAACCTTTGTTTCAAGCAAACCGGTGAGATTGACAACCTCATCGCAAGTTGGGAACAAAGTATTTGTTTGTGTGTGTGTAGGTTCCACAAACACCTTCAGTCATTATTGTTTCTCCTCTCCTGATCGATAAACCTTGGTATCTTAACTGAGGGAAAACTAGCCGCTACACTCATCATACCTTCCTCTTGGGGTTCCCAACGGGCTGGTTATTCACCACGCACAAGGACTTACTGCTCCACGCCGGCAGTCTCTTTTCTGGCGCCATCACCAAGTAGCAATAGACTTCTGCTGCGCCGCCGCCATCAGAAACCGCGGTTCGGAACCAGAAACTCCGTTCTGGCACCCTACCGGGATGGGGATTTGGAGGAGATCTTCATCACCATCATCACCGACGCTCCTCCATCGACCATCCATGACTCCCCCATCCATGTGTGAGTAATTCCCCCGCTGTAGGTGAGGGGATGGTAGGGATTGGATGAGATTGTTCATGTAATTTGATATGAGATTGATAGGGCATAGTGCCTAGTATCTTTATTTAGTGCCTATGACATTGTTGCAACTTGTTGTGCTTAATGCTTGTCACTTTGGGCCCGAGTGCCATGATTTCAGATCTGAACATGTTATTATTTCTATGATGATACTTGTTGTTTATGGTCTTACCTACAAGTTGTATACACATATTGTTGTTCGAAACCCGAGGCCCCAAAGTGACAGAAATTGGGATAACCGGAGGGGATGGCTATGATGTGAGGATCACATGTGTTCACCGAGTGCTAATGCTTTGCTCCGGTACTCTATTAAAAGGATTACTTTAATTACCAGTAGTTTCCCTTGAGGCCCTGCTGCAACAGGCTGGTAGGACAAAAGATGTCGTGCAAGTTTCTCCTTGCGAGCACGTACGACTATATACGGAACACATGCCTATGATTGTTTGTACTAGGATGCTTTATCATTATTTATCTGCAATGCCCATATCTCATTGATTTCATGAATTATCTTATCCATGCAACGCCCGTAATCCATCCCTATGCCTACAGTATTTGTTCCTACTGTTTACAACTGCTACTATTACTGCTGCTATTTTACTACTACTGTTACTGTTTCACTACTGTCACTGCTATAAAACTATTGCTACTGATAAACCGCTGTGAGTGAGACTGTTTCCAGGTGCAGCTGAATTGACAACTCATCTGTTAAGGCTTACATATATTCTTTGGCTCCCCTTGTGTCGAATCAATAAATTTGGGTAATACTTCCCTCGAAGACTGTTGCGATCCCCTATACTTGTGGGTCATCAAGCATCACAGGAGAAAACCAAATAAATGCTTCCACATAATAAAACAATGCATGATTTTTTCAAAGGCATTAAGCAATCTCAGTCATTTGAGACAAGTCATGCTACAGCTAAAATCACTAAGCATACTATCAAAACAATATCAAGCATGGCATGAAAAAGTCTAAGCCGCAATCTAAACAAGCTCCTTTTTGTACCACTTTTTTGCATGAAACTTTTTCTCTTTTCCAACACCATTCAAACCTTTTTGAAACAACTTTTTTGATGAATACCAACATAGACCAGAGGTCCAAATACACCTTGATGCAAATATAAAACAAGATCTGAACAAAAATCAAGGCGAAAACCAAAAGCTAAACGATGTTCTAGAAAACGAGTACATCTCCTCCAAAAGAAATTTGTTGGGGTCCAACCATTTATTGCAGCAAATAAAACAAAACTAAACTGAAAGCTAAAGTAAAGACGCTCCAAGAAAAATACATAGTGCATGAAGCAATAAAAATATAGTGCTTTGAAAGGTGATCTAATTTTTGCCAATGAAGAAGGGGTGCCTCGGGGGCATCCCCAAGCTTTGACGCTTGTACCTCTTGGATATTTCTTGGGGTGACATGGGCATCCCCAAGCTTGAGATTTTGTCCATTCTTCATCTCATCTCTTCATTCTCCAATCCCTATACTTGAAAACTTCCTTCATACAAAACTTAATACAATTATATTAGCAATGTTAGCATAAGCATAATAGTAAATCAACCCTTTTTTGGTTCAGGTTTCAAATCAAAAACACCACATATAAAGCATATACTACTGTAGCAACTTCCCCAAAAGTTCTGTGATCAAAAGAATTCAAAAAGAAAGCAATCAAGAGGCAAACACAAATAGTGGCAGAAATGTGTCAAAACAGAACACCTAACAAAGGTCGATTTTTTCGACGACCTTGTGTTGCTCAAATCAAAAAGTGCAAAACTAATGAAAGTTTGGATATAACCTGGGGCATATGCACACGAAATCGCAGGTCAAAAAGATAATCTGAGAATTTTCATAAATTTTTACGGTGCAACACCAAAATCTGTTTCAGGACATCAACTTCCCCAAATCTTACCTCACTCAAATTAGAGGTTCTTCTTGGTACAACAATAAAATAAAAAGGATAAGGAGTGGTTATTACAGTAGTAATAACTTCCAGGACTCAAATAAAAGATAAAGAACTGAAAGCAAAACAATGGGTTATCTCCCAAGAGTGCTTTTCTTTAACGCCTTTGAGCTAGGCGCAGAAAGGTGGAAATCAAGTAATATCAAGCGATGAAGCATCAAGTTCATAATTTGCTCTAAGAATAATCAAAAAGTAATTTCTTTCTCTTCCTAGGGAAGTGTTCCATACCTTTCTTGAGTGGAAAATGATATTTGATGGTGCATTCCTTCATATCAATGATAACACCTACAGTTCGAAGAAAGGGTCTTCCCAAAATAATAGGACATGAAGCATTGCATTCAACATCCATAACAAGAAAATCAATGGGAACAAGGTTATTATAAACCATAATAAGAACATCATTAATTCTTCTCAAAGGATTATTCTTAGCGACATCAGCAAGAGGAACATCAAAATAACACTTTTCAAGCGATGGTAAACCAAGCATGTCATAAATCTGTCTAGGCATAATAGAAATACTAGCACCTAGATCACATAAAGCATGGCAATCAAAACCATTAACATGCATATCAATGATGGGTTCCCAACCGTTTTCTAATTTCTTAGGAATAGAAGCTTTTTGTTTCAACTTTTCCTCCCTAATTTTCATGAGAGCAGTTGTCACTAGTAGAGATTTGCTTATAGCCAGCATGACTATCGCCGGCGCATAGGAAATATATTCGCCGGTGATAATATTACCCCTGGCGCATCCACCTTTATTCGCCGGTGATACGAGATTACCGCTGGTGCATAAGTCCCATATTCGCCAGCAAAAATAGCTGGCGGTACCACCCCAGATGGGCCGGCCCCTATCCATTGTTATCCCCGGCGAATACACTAGATATGCGCCGGGGATAAGTGGGCTTACCACCGGTGAATAAAGAGCAATGCGTCGGGGATAATAATCTAGAAATTAACACCGGCGAACATGCCCTTATGCGCTGGGGATAAGGGGGCTTACCCCCGACGCACATAGTTAATGCGCCGGGGATAAGGCCCAGAGACAGCACCCCCACCACCCCTCCTGTGGATCGCCATTCTAGTTTTACAAAATTTAAAAGAAAATGATAAAAAATTCAAAAAAATAAAAAAACTTTGAGATTTCCATATATTATGTGTTCTAGTTATTATGAAAAATTAAAAACTCAAATTTCGATAGATTTTGCAAAAAAATGTTATGCCACAGTAAAACCGCAATAACTTTTGCATACGATGTTGGATTAAAAAGTTTTTTATATGAAAAAGTATCAAAACGAAAAGTTACATCCGAATTTAAGGACCCAAGGTTGTTTTGACAATTTTTAGATTTCTCAAATTCCAAAGGGAAAATGGACTTTTTTGCACTTTTAAATTCATGAAAATTTCAGATTTTACGGATTTTTAAAAGATTTTAAGATTTTTTGGATTATTTATCATTTAAGTGGGTTTTTTGAGATTTATAAATGTTTTGAGATTTTTTGAATTTTTTTGTATTCTTTGAGATTTTTTGGATTTTTTCACACACATATACTCACATACGCACACACACACATACTCACACACACATACTCACACACACTCCTACACTCACACACTCACATACACATGCTCCTACACTCACACACATAAGGATCGAAAGGGTAATAGTATCAATAAGCTATAACAAGTGTAGGGGTAACTCATGCAAATGGAACTCGGAAGTTAAGCGTGCTAGAGCTATAACAAGTGTAGGGGTAACTCATGCAAATGGAACTCGAAAGTTAAGCGTGCTAGGCCCGGAGCACTTTTAGGATGGGTGACCAAGCGGGAAGTCACCGTTTCGGTGTGAATTGAGAAGGTTCCAGGTGTGATAAAATGGTCAAAAAATCATATATGCATAGTTTTTCATATTATTTAGGTTTTTATAATTTTAAAATATTATGGAAAAAATTCGAATTTTTTTGAATTTTTTTAGATTTTTCAAAATTTTATCCTCGGCGCACCGATTACAAAATTGCCAGGGATAACATGTTATCCCCGGCGGACATGCCAAATGCGCCAGCGGAAAAAAAATATCCCCGGTGAACTGCATAATTCACCAGCGGTAAGCATTACCGCCCGATATATAAGTCGCTGGCGAACCAAAATTCGCCAGGGATAAGCCATTTTGGTGCGCCAGGGATACCCTTGTCTCTACTAGTGTGTAATATGATTTGTAAAAGCAATATTCAAAGAACTAGCATTAGGAATCAAAGCAAGCTTTTGTAAGAATAAAATAACTTCAGATATATTGCAGCCATCAACATCAAAATCATAAAAGAAATAGAGCTATCATCTCCCACACTCTGAAAAATTTCAGCACTTTTATTAGAATTTTTTTTTGTAGTTTTGGGATTTTTAGTACAAGGAGTAGGAGTTTTCTCTACACCAATCAAAGTAAGAGGATTTCTAGCATTTGGAACAACATCATTAGAGGTGGTAATAGTAAAAACTTTCATGTTTCCAGCCATCTCATCTTCTCTTTCCCACCTAGCATGCAATTCTGCTAACATCCTAACATTTTCATCAATTCTAACTTGGATAGCATTAGTAGCGGCAAAAGTATTGCTTTCTTTCATGTCATTAGGAAACACTTTTAGTTTCAGAAGTTCAATATCAAGAGCAAGGCTATCAACTTTAGAAGCAAGAATATCAATTTACCCAACTTTTCCTCAACTGTTTTATTAAAAGCAGTTTGTTTTACCATGAAGTCTTTGAGCATGACCTCAAGTTCAGAGGGTGTGCCCCTAGTGTTGTTGGAGGAATTACTATAACCATTACCATTGGTAGAAGGATATGGCCTATAATTGTTGCTAGCAAAATTGTTCCTATAAGCATTGTTGTTGAAATTATTATTTCTAATGAAGTTTACATCAATATGCTCTTCTTGAGCAACCAAAGAAGCTAAAGGAACATTATTAGGATCAACTTGAGCTCTATCATTAGCAAGCATAAGCATAATAGCATCAATCTTATCACTCAAGGAAGAGGTTTCCTCAACAGAATTTACTTTCTTACCTTGTGGAGCTCTCTCGGTGTGCCACTCAGAATAATTTACCATCATGTTGTCGAGAAGCTTTGTTGCGGCGCCTAAGGTAAGGGACATAAAAGTGCCTCCAGCAGCCGAATCCAATAGGTCCCTTGAAGAAAAATTTAGTCCTGCATAAAAGTTTGGGCAATCATCCAAGTAGTCAGTCCATGAGTGGGACAATTCTTTATCATAGATTTCATTCTTTCCCAAGACTGAGCAACATGTTCATTATGAAACTGTCTAAACTTCATAATATCACTACGCAAAGCTATAATCTTAGCAGGAGGATAGTATTTTCCAATAAAAGCATCCTTACACTTATCCCATGAATCAATACTATTTTTAGGCAAAGATAGCAACCAATCCTTAACTTTTCCTCTTAAGGAGAAAGGAAACAACTTAAGTTCAATAATATCACCTTCTACATCCTTATATTTTTGTATCTCACATAGCTCAACAAAATTGTTGAGATGAGCAGCAGCATCATTAGTAGTAGCACCAGAAAATTGCTCTTTTCTAACAAGGTTCAACAAAACAGGTTTAATCTCATAAAAATTTGCAGCAGGAGGAAGTGGCGCAATAGGAGTGCAGATAAAATCACTATTATTAGTGCTAGTAAAATCACACAACTTGGTGTTCTCATGAGTACCCATTCTAGCAAGACTAAGAGTAAACAAGTAAAAATAAGAACTATAAAGAAACTAAATTTTTTGTATTTTTGATAAAATGATGCAAGCAAAAATAAAATAAAGCAAAACAAAAACAAAGTAAAAGATTGTGCGTGCGAGACTCCCCTTGCAGAAATCTTCTTTCTCCCCAGCAACAGCGCCAGAAAACTTGTTGATGGTGCGGTGTTGATATATAGATGACCGACCAATTCGGAACCCCAAGAGAAGGTGTGATGAGCACAACAGCAAGTCTTCCCTCAGTTGTGAAACCAAGGTAAATCGAACCAGTAGGAGAAAGCCAAACTTCAAAAGGTGATGCTTGCTAGCTTCGTGACACTCCAGACAAGGGCACCATATACAACTGCTTGTCGGCGTATAGCTTTTCACCAGCAGCAACATGAAACCTGCACACAACACAACCAAGAACTCTTCTCCCAACTTACGATGAGGTTGTCAATCTCATCGGTTTGCTATAAACAAAGGTATGAGCGTATCGAGTGGAAAAAGGATAATAGTATGCAAGAAAGTAAACAGTGTGAGTAAAAGTAAAACGGTATAGCAATGTAAAGGAAATTGGACCGGGGTCCATAGTTCACTAGTGGTGTCTCTCCATAAGATAAATAACACATGTTGGGTAAACAAATTATAGTTGGGCAATTGATAGAGCAAAGATAACGTACATATGTCATGAGGATCACTATGAGATTCACTCTGGGCATTACGACAAAATACATAGACCGTAATCCAACTGCATCTATGACTAAAAATTCACTCATGGGGAATCATCCGAGGACCCCTTGAGTATTAAGTTGCGAACAACAGATAATCGCATTAAGCAAAGTGCGTAATGCAAACAAAGCAAATGTCCTTGGACACAAGAATGTTGTTTTCTCCCTAGTGGCAATATCACATCTACAACCTTAGAGGGTGATGTCTACACATGCTTCTGTTCTTGTAGACAGTGTTGGGCCTCCAAGTGCAGAGGTTTGTAGAGCAGCAACAAGTTTCCCTTAAGTGGATCACCCAAGGTTTATCGAACTCAGGGAGGAAGAGGTCAAAGCTATCCCTCTCAAGCAACCCTGCAATTACGATACAAAAAGTCTCTTGTGTCCCCACACACCCAATACACTTGTCAGATGTATAGGTGCACTAGTTCGGCGAAGAGATAGTGAAATACAAGCGGTAGTGATGATTATAAGTAGTAAATGCAATCTGAAATAAAAATGGCAGCAAGCAAACATGTAACAAAACTGAAAGTAAACGGTGTGCAAAAAGTTTGGAAACAAGGCCTAGGGATCATACTTTCACTAGTGGACACACTCTCAACAAATATAACATAATTGAACCAATAGATACTATCATCAATATGCAACTCAAAACAATTCTCCAATTGAAAACATACAGTAATCATGCATAGGGCTACGAAGCACTCCTCAAAGTCCGTATGTACCCAAACTAGATTATCCCACACTATCACCGTGAACACACTAGATGGTTCCAACAAACACCAACATTTCATAGAGACATTAACCAAAAAGATACACATGATGCACACACTAGTCACCTTTACACCATGATACGAGGTATCTCCGGAGAGTACAATAATAAAGCATAAGAGTAGCATAATATCTTAATAATAACATCTACCAATTCAACAAGATACAAAGGTCACGATCACATAAAGATCACATCATGGGAGAGAGAGAGAGGTGAACCACATAGCTACCGATAGAGCACTCAGCCCCGGGGGTGAACTACTCCCTCCTCATCATAGGAGACATCAAGGTTGATGGAGATGGCGGTGAGGTCGATGGAGATGGCGAAGACGGCGATGGAGACCAATGGAGATGGCTCTGGGGGCACTTCCCCGTCCTGGCAGGGTGCCGGAACAGAGACTTATGTCCCCTGAAATTCGTCGGTAGCGGCGGCGGAGCTACGGAACTCATTCTAGAAAATTGCCGATCCCCTAGGGTTTTCTGTCCCGAGGCTTCTTATATGCGAAGGGGCATCGTCAGGAGGCGACCAGGCGCCCTCACAATGGGTGGGTGCGGCCAAGGGCTGGGTCGCGCCCCCCTATTGTGTGGGCGGCCTCTGGCCCCCCTCTGGCTCTCTTTCGGTCTTCGGTACTCTTCCAGGAAAAATAAGACTTCTGGAACTTGTTTCATCCAATTCTGAGAATATTTCCTGTGCAGCTTTTCTGAAACACAAAAACAGCAGAAAACAGGGAACTGGCACTGTGGCATCTTGTTAGTAGGTTAGTTCTAGAAATCACATAAAAACGCCATGAAGTGTAACGAAACACAAGGCAAATGGTGTAAAAACAAGCATGGAGCGTCAAAAATTATAGATACGTTTGAGACGTATCAGCATCCCCAAGCTTAACTCCTGCTCATCCTTGAGTAGGTAAGTGATAACAAAAGAATAATTTTTGAAGTGACATGCACCAACACAATCTTGATCATTTAGGTAAAGCATTGAGTGCTGAGATCAAAGAACTTAAAACATGGGCATGAAACACATAATCTTGACAATAAGAAACTTAGCAACCATGTTATAATATGTAAAAGAACACAAAGCAAAGATCATGAATAATGAAACAATGCAAGTCAAACGTTTGTTCAAATCATATGGAAAAACATAGTAAATGGTTTTCAGCTTGTCCCTCATGGAATAGCAAAACATAAATGCATAGGACACCTTCAAGTTTAAGAGGGTGACTAGATACAAGTAATTTAAGAACAAGTGAAACAATAGTCATGAATCAATCAATGATAACTTTGGGACAATGCACATTATACTCACAATGACAACTATTCTCTCTTAGACAGTGCATAAAGGTAGAAGGTGGTGACTCAATATAAAAGTAAAAGAAAGGCCCTTCACAGAGGGAAGCGGTGATTAAACATGTGCCAGAGCTTATCATTTGTAAAACAAAGAGATAAAAATTGGTTTTGATAGGTGGTTGTATTTGTCAACGACTGGCAATGGGGTTCTTACTATCTTCCATACAAAAATGAAGCAAGTTTTTGAGACAGAGATTGGCACTTTTGTGCTCTTTTATAAAGCTTGGCACTCCTCCCCACCTTTTTTTCCTTTCTCAAACCATGGCTAACCGATTCCATCGGGTGCCCACCAACATTCACAAAACATGGAGAAGTGCCATTTTTTCTTTCTTTTTTCGGAATAAGACAATATGGAAGATAGCAAATCCGACCACTACGTCCCCATGAGCTAAAAATAGTGTCACAAAATGAGAAGTATTTTGAAGGGTTTTTGAAAGGTAGCACATGAAAATTTACTTGGAATGGCTTAAAAATACCATGTATAGGAATTTATAGTGGACACAATGGCAAACTTGGTTTTTGGGAGTTGGATGCACGAGTAGAGCTCATACTTAGTACAAAATGAGGGCTAGCAAAAGACTGGGAGCGACCAACTAAGAGAGCAATAACGGCCATAATCATGCAAAGCGACAAAGCAACATTAAAAGAAGCATAAGATGGCATCAAAAGTCAAAAACTAAATGATCATAGAGGCTATAGGTGACTTATTTTTGTAGTCAACATGGTGTAAGCATGCGCCAAGTCAACCCAAATAAAGCATCAAAGGAGAAAACCAAATTAATGCTTCCAAATAATATAAACAACACATGATTTTTTTCAAAGGCTCATTAAGCAATCTCAGTCATTTGAGACAAGTCATGCTACCGCAAAAATCACTAAGCATACTATCAAAACAACATCAAGCATGACATGCAAAAGACTAAGCCGCAGTCTAAACAAGGTCCTTTCTGTACCACTTTTTTGCATGAAACTTTTTATCTTTTCCAACACCATTCAAACCTTTTTAAAACAACTCTTTTGATGAATACCAATATAGACCAGAGGTCCAAATACACCTTGATTCAAAGATAAAACAAGATCTGAACAAAAATCAAGGTGAAAATGAAAGCTAAACGCAGTAGCAGAAAAAGAGAACACTCATTGAACGATGAGAGTGAAAACTAGAGTGTTCTTGGCAATGAAAAATGGAGTAAGTCTCTCTCCAAAGCAAACATGATGTGATCCAATATTTATTGCAGCAAAAAAACAACAAGAAAACTAAAAGCAAAAACAACTGACACTACAAGAAAAACACATAATGCATGAAGCAATAAAAATATAGTGTCTTGAAAGGTGACCTGATTTTTGCCGATGAAGAAGGGGGTGCCTCGGGGGCATCCCCAAGCTTTGATGCTTGTACTTCTTGGATATTTCTTGGGGTGACGCGTGGGCATCCCCAAGCTTGAGCTTTTTTCCATTCTTCAACTCATCTCATTATTCCCCAATCCCTACACTTGAAAACTTCCTTCATACAAAACTCAACACAATTCTATTAGCAACATTAATCTAAGCATAATGATGAATCAACCTCTTT
Source organism: Dactylis glomerata (assembly GCA_007115705.1). Lineage (NCBI taxonomy): Eukaryota > Viridiplantae > Streptophyta > Magnoliopsida > Poales > Poaceae > Dactylis > Dactylis glomerata. Next base: position 3,555,566 of record QXEO01000545.1, on the reverse strand, counting down.
TGCTTCAGGTTTCAACCCAAAACCACCACATATAAAGTATATAGTACTGTAGCAACTTCCCCAAAAGTTCCATGATCAAAAGAACTCAAAAAGAAAGCGTTCGAGAAGCAAAAACGAATGGTGGCAGAAATCTCAGGTCCAAAAGATATACATAGATTTTTTATGGGGTTTTCTGTTGCTCAAATCAAAAAGTGTTAAACTAATGAAAGTTTGGATATAACTGAGCAATAAGCACAAGAAATCTTAGGTCCAAAAGATATACATAGATTTTTCTTGAATTTTTACGCTACAGTACGAAAATCTGTTTCAGGACAGCAACATCCTCAAATCTTACCTCACTCGAATTAGAGGCTTCTCTTGGCACAACAATGAAATAAAAATGATAAGGAGCAGTTATTACAGTAGTAATAACTTACAAGACTCAAATAAAAAAAGAACTGAAAGTAAAACAACGGGTTATCTCCCAAGAGTGCTTTTCTTTAACGCCTTTGAGCTAGGCGCAGTAATTTGCAAATGTGCTCATGTAGGCGCCATGGAAGAGCTTAAGGCAAAGGCGCTATATAAGAACTTGAAGTGAGAGAGAGCATCAAAAAGAAAATATAAAACACATTTAAATCTAAACCACTTCCTATGAAAAATAGTCTTGTAAAGAGACAAGTCATGAAAGCGCAGAGCAAAAAACATAGGAAGGCAAAACAAGCACAACTTCAAGAATTCCAACAAAAAGAGGGCAAACTCAATATTATTAAGATCCTTCAAAACATATTTCCCTCTCTCATAATAACTTTCAATAGCATCATGAATAGAATTAAAAACATAACCATCACATAAAGCATCCCTATCATGAGCCACATGCGTAAAAGAATCAATACTCCCCACATGAACAATCGTAGTAGGAGCAGATTCAACAGAATAATTATTCTCATCACCATAATCATCAAAAATAGGAGGCATATTATAATCATAACTAATTTTCTCCTCTAAAGTAGGTGAACTAAAAATATTATACTCATCATCATAACCATCATAAACTAGCGGTTTAGTATCATCATGAACGAGAGAACAACTATTTCGCATAGCATACTCATCAAACATATCATCATAAGAAGGAACATGGATAGTACTAATGGTACAACAATTATTAACCTTAGAATTGGTACCAAAAAGATTTTCAATATCAAAAGTAGAGTGCTTTTCCCAATCATGATCACTAACATAGGTAACAGGCATGGGAACATCATCCCAATCAGAATTATCATAATCTATAGTAGGATCATAATGCTTAGGGGAAGATACCGTGTCCTCTCGCCTTTTACTCCTCTTGTTCTTCTTCATACTCTTCTTACTCTCTCCTTTAGGAGGGAGAGACTTGAAGGGCATCTTCTCCACATATCCTTTAGGAGGGAAAGGCATCTTCTCCACATAATTTGGTTTACTGATAGAAACAACAGAAGAAACTTTGGAGGATTCTTCCTCTCTATTAATAAGATAGAAACATCTATGGGTCCTGTCATAGCTTGGCAAAATATCATGCTTTATAAGATTTTGTATGTAAGTATTTGCGAGGCAATCTTTAGCACAATAGAGATGACAACCATGAAGGGTGCTATTAATATCAACATCTCTCATATCAACCAAAGAAATCTTTCTAGATATCTCTTCACACTCCAAAAACAAAGTAAGATCATCATGCTGATTGAGAGTAATCTTGTCATCACAATACAAATTTGTGGTACTCGTTCAATTAAATGGGCATTGAAAATTAAAGTGACCCATTTTATTGCAAAGTTCACAAAGAAAAGGATAAAGCTCACAAACCTTTTCTCCAAGCTCATCTAGAGCCCTGAGCCACATTCGGGTTTCTTCATTTGCGTGGTGGACACAATAATCTTCCTTGTTGTAACTCTGTTCACAAGGTCTGATCCATTACCTTTGTCACTATCCCAACCTTCAATATTGTTTTCAATTGTTTCAAGCAGATTCCACTTGGTGTCAACATCCTTGCTTGTGAAAGACCCATCAAAGCATGCATCTAGATAGTCCTTGTAATATCCTAAAAGCCTTGCATAAAAATTATTAATAACAATATTATGGGGAAGATCATGAATAGGACATTTGTGCATTAGTAACTTCAATCTTCCCCACGCTTGGGCAATGCTTTCTCCCTCATGGGGATGAAAATTATAAATGTAATTCCTATCTTTATAAACCTCACTAGAAGGATAGAATTTAGAATAAAAGAGAGGTACAATTTCATCGCACTCAACAGGCCAGCCATCCTTCAGTGTTTTATACCATTCTGCAGCTCTACCCTTCAGTGATAAAGAAAATTGCTTCCTCTTAACTTGGTTCATTGAAATACCTACACACTAGAACAACTCACATAATTCATGTATAAAAAGCAAATGATCACCAGGATGGACAGTTCCATCTCCTAAATAGCAGTTATCCATAGCACATTCAACAATCTTCGTAGGTATTTTAAAAGGATGAGGAGCACAAGCATCATTAGAAACATCACATATGGGAGATAAAATATCATCAGAGCAAACTTTCTCCACTAAAGTTGGGGAACTAAAAATATCATGCTTAACAAAACCAGCTTCCCCAAGCTTAGACTTTTCTATAGCATTAGCAATAACGGTATTCAAAGCATTCGTACTAATAACATTGCTATGCGAAATAAGCTCCAAAGGTTTTTCAATTTTCTCTTCAAATCTAAACTTAGAAAAAAGAGTAAAGAACTCTTTATTTTCCATTAAGCCTAACTAGTGAAAATAAAAACAAGAAACAAAAAGATATAATTGCAGAATCTAAAGGAAATAACTCCGAGCACTCACCAGCAACTAAAAGACTTAGTAGCCAAAGAATGTGAGTACCTTTTACCTTACCTCCCCGGCAACAGTGCCACAAAAGAGCTTGATGTCTACACACGCTTCTGTTCTTGTAGACAGTCTTGGGCCTCCAAGTGCAGAGGTTTGTAGAACAGCAACAAGTTTCCCTTAAGTGGATCACCCAAGGTTTATCGAACTCAGGGAGGAAGAGGTCAAAGCTATCCCTCTCAAGCAACCCTGCAATTACGATACAGAAAGTCTCTTGTGTCCCCACCACACCCAATACACTTGTCAGATGTATAGGTGCACTAGTTCGGTGAAGAGATAGTGAAATACAAGCGGTAGTGATGATTATAAGTAGTAAACGCAATCTGAAATAAAAATGGCAGCAAGCAAACATGTAACAAAACTAAAAGTAAATGGTGTGCAAAGCTTGGAAATAATGCCTAGGGATCATACTTTCACTAGTGGACACACTCTCAACAAATATAACATAATTGAACTAATAGATACTATCATCAATATGCAACTCAAAACAATTCTCCAATGGAAAACATACACTAATCATGCGTAGGGCTACGAAGCACTCCTCAAAGTCCATATGTACCCAAACTAGATTGTCCCACACTATCACCGTGAACACACTAGATGGTTCTAACAAACACCAACATTTCATAGAGACATTAACCAAAAAGATACACATGATGCACACACTAGTCACCTTTACACCATGATACGAGGTATCTCCAAAGAGTACAATAATAAAGCATAGGAGTAGCATAATATCTGAATAATAACATCTAACAATTCAACTAGATACAAAGCTCACGATCACATAAATATCACATCATGGGAGAAAGAGGTGAACCACATAGCTACCGGTAGAGCCCTCACCCCCGGAGGTGAACTACTCCCTCCTCATCATAGGAGACAGCAAGGTTGATGTAGATGGCAGAGACGGTGATGGAGATGGCTCCGGGGGCACTTCCCCATCCCGGTAGGGTGCCGGAACAGAGACTTATGTCCCTCAAAATTCATCATCGGCGGCGGCGGAGCTACGGAACTCTTTCTAGAAAATTGCCGATCCCCCTAGGGTTTTATGTCCCGAGGCTTCTTATAGGCGAAGGAGCGTAGTCAAGAGGCGACCAGGGTGCCCTCACAATGGGTGGGCGTGGCCAGGGGCTGGGCCGCGTCCCCCTATTGTGTGGGCAGCCTCTGGCCCCCCTCCGGCTCTCTTTTGATCTTTGGTACTCTTCCGAGGAAAAATAAGACTTCTGGAACTTGTTTCATCCAATTCTGAGAATATTTCCTGTGTAGCTTTTCTGAAACACAAAAACAGTAGAAAACAGGGAACTGGCACTGTGGCATCTTGTTAGTAGGTTAGTTCTGGAAATTGCATAAAAACACCACGAAGTGTAACAAAACACAAGGAAAATGGTGTAAAAACAAGCATGGAGCATAAAAAATTATAGATACGTTTGAGACGTATCAGAGGGTTCTGTCACTCCCCCATATTACATAGAGGCATGAACCCAACTATCGAGCATAAATACTCCCTCTTGGAGTTACTAGCATCTACTCGGCCAAGATAGCTACTAGCAACGGAAAGCATGCAAGATCATAAACATCATAGAGATAACATAAGATATAATTTCAGAACATCAACTTAACATAGCACCAATACTCATCGGATCCCAACAAACACAACATGTATGATTACATAAAGATGATCCTGAACATGTAGGGCAGCTCACAAGATCTAAACATGAAGCACAAGGTCAAGGAGACAACCATCTAGCTACTACTATGGACCCATAGTCCAAGGTAGACTACTCACACATCACTTCGGAGGCGACCATGGTGGTGTAGAAGGCCTCCGGCAGGGATTCACCTCTCCGGTAGGGTGCCAAGAAGAGCTCCTGGATCCTCCCAATCTCGCGATGGTGATGGCAGCGGCTTGCAGTATGTTTCATGAAAAAGAGATCTGTCCCTTAGGTTTTCCCCGTCGAGGGGACTTTACAGGCGAAAGGGCATCGTCAGAAGTGGGGCCAGCTGGCCTCACCATAGGGCAACGCGGCCAGGGCCTGGGCCATGCCCCCCTTTGTGGTGAGCCTAGCTCGTGGCCTTCCTCTATCTCATCTTTGGTCTTCGTGAAGCTTCGGTAAAAATAGGAGGTCTGGCTTTTGTTTCGTCCAATTCCGAGAATATTTCCTGTGTAACTTTTCTAAAACACAAAAACAGCAGAAAACTGGGAACTAACACTGTGGCATCTTGTTAATATGTTAGTTCTGGAAAATGCATAAAAATGCCATGAAGTGTAACAAAACTCAAAACAAATGGGGTATAAACACTCTTATTTATCATTGGGTTTGACACTCTTATTTATCAAAAGTACTACGATACACCCCCTATACTTATGGGTCATCAAGACTATTTTCTGGTGTCGTTGCCAGGGAGTGAAGCGCTATTGAAGAGTGGAATTGGTGAAGGTAATTTTCGCTATGAGTATTGTTTTTATTTCTATCTTTTATTTTACTTTATTATGGAGAAGTCTCCATTTGGTTCCCTATTTGGTAATACTGCTGCCACTGTTATGGTAGTAGATGAACCACCGCCTACTCAACTGGATCCTTTTAAAATACCTATGAAAATTGTTGAACGTGTTATGAATAACTGCTATTCAGGAGATGGCACTATCCATCTGGGTGTTCATTTACTCTTTATACATGAATTATGCGAGTTGTTCAAGTGTGCAGGTATTTCATCAAGCCAGATTAAGAGGAGGCTATTCTCTTTATCACTAAAGGGCAGAGCTGCAGAATGGTATAGGCTGCTGAAGGATGGCTAATCTATTGGCTGGGAGGAAATTGTACCTCTATTTTATTCTAAATTCTATCCTCCAAGTGAGATTCATAAAGATCAGAATATAATATATAATTTTTGGCCTCATGATGGAGAAAGTATTGCCCAAGCATGGGAGATATTGAAGTCACTAATGCTTAAATATTCCATTCATGAGCTCCCCAGTAATATTGTTATTAATAACTTCTATGCAAGGCTTTCTCTTCACAACAAAGATTTATTGGATTCTTCTTGCTCTGGATCATTTACACGTGTGAAAGAAGAAGCTAAATGGGATCTTCTTGACCATATTTAGGAAAAGACTGAAGGATGGGAGAATGATAAAGGTAGAAAGTTAGGTATAGACTATGATTATGAATGCATTAAATCTTTTATGGGAACCGATGACTTTCATAATGTTAGTGCTATTTATGGTCTTGATTCTCAGATACTTGCCAACTATTTTAAGGCTTTTGCCTCTTATCTTGATGTTCCAAAGAAAGATTGGAGCAATTACCATGTGCCTTATAAAGATACTATTAGTTGTGTTCCTGTTAGAATTACTGAAGTTTGTACTGTTGATCGCATTTTGCCAGAGCCTTATTTTGAGAAAACACCTTTCCCTGCTAAGGTAAAGGAGCATTCTATGTTAACTAGTGTGCTTAATAAAAGTGCAAATAAAGCTTTACAACCTGATGAGCAAATAACTATTAAACCCGCAGTAGCAATAGTGAAGGACCTTGTTACTAAGAATGTAGAAGATGGACATATTATCTTTTGTGAAGATGCTTCTAACATTGTCGACATTGGTGCAAGTTCAAGTGCTATTCCTTACGAGCTTTACAAAGAAATCATGCATGAAATTAGTTCTTGTGAACTTGAAGATATTGATGTGGTTATTCAGCTCACTAATAGAGAAACTATCTCTCCAATTGGTATTGTTAGAGACATGGAAGTTTTATGCAGTAAGACTAAATATCCTGCTGATTTTCTAGTACTTGGTTTAGCTGCTAGTAAAACTTGTCCTATTATTTTTGGTAGACCTTTCTTGAATACTTGTGGTGCTGTTATAGATTGTAAAAAGGAGAAAATTTTGACTAAGTTTGATGGAGAATCTTATGAGTTTAATTTTTCTAAGTTTACTAGGGCTCCTTATGAAACTGATTTGCCTAATGAATATTTCAGTGTTGAACAGCTTGCCTCTATTGCTCTTGCTCCTAACGATGCTTTGCAGCAATATATGGAGGACCGCAAAAGTGAGATCTTCAGAGAGGAAAGAAATGATATTGATGAAATTCTTCTTCATCAACCCGAGATGCTTAAACACAATTTACCCATGGAGGATTTGGGTACCACTTTGCCACCAAAGGAGGATCCTGTTTTTGATTTAAAACCTTTACCTAATGATCTTAAATATGCTTATATAGATGATAAGAAAATATATCTTGTTATTATTAGCTATAAACTTTCAGGGAAGGAAGAGGAAAGGTTATTGGAAATATTGAGGAAACACCGAGGATCCATGGGATATACTCTTGATGATTTAAAAAGGATTTCCCCTACTATATGTTAGCATGCTAATAATATGGAGCCAGATGCAAAGCCAGTTGTTGAACATCAACGATGTCTAATTCATAAGATGAAGGAAGTGGTAAGAAATGAGGTATTGAAACTCCTTGATGCTGGTATTATTTACCCTATTTTTGATAGTAGACGGGTTAGTCATGTTCATTGTGTTCCTAAAAAAGGAGAAATTACTATTGTGCCTAATAAGAATAACGAGCTTATTCCTTAAAGGGTAGTAGTTGGTTATAGGATGTGCATCGATTTTAGAAAGGTTAACAAAGTTACTAAGAAAGATCATTATCCTTTATCATTTATAGATCAGATGTTAGAGAGGTTATCTAAGAAAACTCATTCTTGTTTTCTTGATGGTTATTCTGGTTTCTCTCAAATTGCTGTTAAAAGCAAGATCAAGAGAAAACCACTTTTACTTGTCCTTATGGAACTTATGCTTATAGATGTATGCCTTTTGATTTGTGCAATGCTCCTGCTACTTTTCAAAGATGCATGTCTGCTATTTTTCATAGATTTTGTGAAGAAATTGTGGAGGTATTCATGGATGATTTCTCCGTCTATGGAACTTCTTTTGAAAATTGTTTGCACAACATTGATAAAGTTTTGCAGAGATGTGAAGAAACTAATCTTGTTCTTAATTGGGAGAAATGCCACTATATGGTGAATGAAGGAATTGTTCTTGGACATAAAATTTCTGAAAGAGGTATTGAAGTTGACAGAGCAAAAGTTGAAGCAATTAAGAAAATGCCCTATCCTAGGGATGTTAAAGGTATTCGTAGTATTCTTGGTCATGCTGGTTTTTATAGGAGGTTTATTAAAGATTTCTCTAAGATTTCAAAGCCTCTTACTAATCTTCTTCAAAAAGATGTACCATTTGTTTTCGACGATGATTGTAAGGAAGCTTTCAAAGCTCTTAAGAAGGCTTTAACTACTGCTCCTATTGTTCAACCACCTGATTAGAATTTACCCTTTGAAATTATGTGTGATGCTAGTGATTTTGCTATGGGTGCTGTTCTTGGACAGTGCATAGATAAGAAGTTGAATATTATTCATTATGCTAGTAAGACTCTTGATGCTGCTCAGAAAAATTATGCTACTACTGAGAAAGAGTTCCTTGCTGTTGTCTTTGCATGTGATAAGTTTAGACCTTATATTGTTGATTTGAAAGTTACTATTCATACTGATTACGCTGCTATTAGGTATCTTATGGCAAAGAAAGATGCTAAGCCTTGGCTTATTAGATGGGTGTTACTTTTGCAAGAGTTTGATTTGCATATTGTAGATAGGAAAGGTGCTGAAAATCCTGTTGCTAATAATTTGTCTAGATTGGAAAACATTTCTTTTGATCCTATTCCAGTTAATGATAGTTTTCCAAATGAACAGTTGGCTACAATAAAGGTAACCTCGTGAGAGAGTCCTTGGTATGCTAATTATGCTAACTTTATTGTTTCCAAGTATTTGCCTCCAACCTTTACAACTCAGCAAAGAAGGAAATTCTTTTATGACTTGAGGCATTAGTTTTGGGATGACCCACACTTATACAAAGAAGGAGTGGATGGTATTATGCGAAGATGTGTTCCAAAATATGAACAGTAAGAGATATTGAGGAAATGTCATGGTAGTGCTTATGGAGGACATCATGCTAGAGATAGAACTGCACAAAAAGTTCTACAATTAGGTTTTATTGGCCTACTCTTTTTAAAGATGCAATAAAGTTTATTTTATCTTGTGATGAATGCCAAAGAGTTGGTAATATTTCTAGACGCAATGAAATACCTATGAATTATTCTCTTGTTTTTGAACCATTTGACTGTTGGGGATTTGAATTTATGGGTCCTTTTCCTCCTTCAGAAGGTTATACTCATATACTTATTGCTATTGATTATGTTACTAAGTGGGTAGAAGCCATACCTATGAAGAGTGTCGATGGTGAGACCTCGTTAAATATGCTTAAGGATATTATTTTTCCTAGGTTTGGTGTGCCTAGATATCTTATGACTGATGGAGGTTCTCATTTTATTCATGGCAGTTTTAGGAAGACTCTTGCTAGATATGATGTTAATCATAGAATTGCTTCTGCTTATCATCCCCAAACTAGGTGGCAAGTAGAGCTATTGAATAGAGAGATCAAGTCTATCTCGCAGAAGACTATTAATAGATCTAGGAAAAACTAGGCTAGCAAGTTGAACGATGCTTTATGGGCTTATAGAACTGCTTATAAGAATCCCATGGGCATGTCTCCTTACCAAATGGTTTACAGAAAAGCGTGTCACTTGCCTTTAGAATTAGAACACAATGGTTTTTGGGCAGTGAAAGAGCTTAATAGGGATTTTAAACTTGCCGGTAAGAAAAAGTTGCTTGATTTGAGTTCCTTAGATCAGTGGAGAAGTGAACCTTATGAGAATGCCAGACTTTTTAAAGAGAAAGTCAAGCAATGGCATGATGGTGAGAAAGTTCTATTTTATAGGTCTCATCTCAGATTTTTTGCAGGGAAATTACTCTCAAAATGGGAAGGACCCTTTATTATTGAAGAGGTGTATCGTTCAGGTGCAATAAAAATTGCTTCGATTAAAGATAACACTACACAAGTGGTGAATGGGCAAAGACTCAAGCATTATATTTCTAGAGACTCTTATAATGAAGATATCGATGTTATTCAAGTGGTGACTCCAGAAGAATTCATCAAAGAACATATGCAGGAAACTGCAGAGTCCATTTTCAAATAGGTAACAGTTCTAGTCAGAAAAGGTTCGTGTTAAAATTTTCTGTTAATACTTTTGTTGTTTTTATTAAATATGAAAAATCACAAGATGAAAACGAGTTAGAAATAGAGCCTGGAGGTCCCACACCACCTCGTGGCGCGGCCCCCCTGCTGGCCGCGCCACCTGGTGGTGAGGTCGCCTCGGAACTTGTTTCCATCCCGGTTTCCTCGTGTGCCTTCATTTCGTTGTTTAATTTTCACCTACATAGCCCCTCGGATTGCCTGAGGTCTATATATCATTTTCTCGTCATGTTTTGTTTTGATCTGTTTCTGTTAGGAGCTGTTCTCAGTTTTAGCGCCACCATGTCTTCGTCTGGCTCATCCGAGGAGAACTCCCTTATGGACATCATTAATCCGTACATGAGGGAGCTGAAGATGCATCCAAAGGAGTTGTCGCTCAAGGATGGGAAGGTACAGATAGAAGATGTTCTGGGCCCTAAAGGAGAAGGAAGTCTTGAAGCTAGGATGGAAGAGTTGGAGCATGAAGTCTTTAGATACAAGAACATGGCGGAATGCGAGGTGGACATCATCCATAGGATAAATCAAGAACTCATCGCCAAGCACAAGAAGGAGACTGCAGAGCTCTGGGATGGCATCTTGTCACTCCACGAGACCACCAACAAATTACAAGCACAACTCTATGAATTGCAAAATCAAAACTGTGAGTATGAGACTAGTTTTAAACAAATGAGTGCTCCTGCCAGTTTCAGGATATTGGAGACCAAGTCATCCTTTCTTGATGGGGAACCTTTTCCTTGGAAGTCTGAGATGATAAAGATTCACCACCACCACCGAAGGAGTAACTCGTCATTGGTATTGACATCCCCTTGGCTTGTTCCAAGCTTGGGGGAGTGCCGCGGTATCACATCATTACCTTTCACCCATTTACTTTTCAAGTAGAGTCATATCATGAATCGAGAAGTTATCATATAGGATAGTTTGCTGTGTGGAAGTATCTCTCCTTTAGTTGGTTATCTATGTATCCCTTGGTGTGAGTTGTGATTATGAAATATTAATGAGAAGTCTTATCATTTACTTTCTGTACACTTTATTTTAATTTGCAATGTTTCTTATATGATTAGGTTTGTTTATTAGCATTGGTATCACTTTGGGAGCATGAGTAAATCTAGTTGGTTTTGGCAAACTTAGCAATGATCAGTAGCAACAATACTTTGAGGCTTGAGTAGAAAAGAGGAAAATGCATGTAGATACATCATTTCAGCTTTCCTTCATGATTGGCTCATAAGCATTATTATTCTCAAGTTAAGATTGTTTGTACTTTCATGGAAGTTTGCATGATTGTTTTCTATCACATGTATGTTTGTTTGTTTCATTCAACTCTTATGCTTGCTACCCAGCCATGCTAGCCAAAAACCTGTACTGAGAGGGAATACTTCTCGTGCATCCAATTCCCAAAAACCAAGTTACTTCCAAAGAGTCCACTATAAATTCCTATGCATGGTATTTCAAGCCATTCCAAGTAAATTTTCATGTGCTACCTTTCAAAAATCTTCCAATACTTCTCATTTTGTGACACTGTTTTTAGCTCGTGAGGATGTAGTGGTTGAGTTTGTTATCTTCCATACTAAATTGAGTATGCCTCGACTTGCATGCTTCATCTGCTCATCACTAATTTTGCAAGGGAGCTGGTCAGACCATTATAACAAAAAAATAGAAAAAGAAAAGAAAAGGGCACTTCTCCATGGTTTGTGAAAGTTGGTGGGCACCCGATGGAATCGGGTAGCCATGGTTTGTGAAAGAAAAAAGTGGGGAGGAGTGCCAAACTATAAAAGAGCATATAAATGCCTCTTGCAACATTTCGGAACCACTCTCACTTGTTTAGTATGGAAGATAACAAGAACTCCGTTGCTAGTCATTGACAGAAACAACCACCTCTCAAAACAACTTTTATCTTTGTTTTACAAATGAAAAGCTCTAGCACATGTTTAATCCCTGCTTCCCTCTATGAAGGGCCCATCTTTTACTTTTATGTTGAGTCAACCTATTCCCCTCTATCTTAAGCAAGCATTTGAGTTGTTGTGTTCCAATCATCCATATGTTGATTTGTTCAATCATGTTTCCTGTCTTCCTTTGTTTAGTATGATGATTTTATCTGAAAGAATATACCTTTGAAAGTTATATATGATTGTAAAGAGATTGTTATGATTGAGGATGTGATTTTTGCTATATTAGCTCTGATATAAAAGACTCAGATCAAAATAGAAGTACAATCTGTTCATTGTTCTCTGACCAAGAACAAAGGTTTGCCATTACCAATCATGATTTACCTTGTGCATCTTCATTGTGATTCCTTTTGCTTATTGCAAGTCAAGTTATATAAAGGGAAGTTGCTATCTATTATGATTTGTGCCTTGGTAAGTGTGATGCTTCTTGTCCATATTTTGTTTATCGACACTTCACTCCATAAACTTGTGGTCATGTTTACCGAGTTTAGTTTTTGCTTGGGGACAAGCAAGGTCTAAGCTTGGGGGGTTGATACGTCCATTTTGCATCACAATTTTATATCATAATTTGCTGCTATTCATTGATATATTTCATATTTAGAGATGATACTTATGTTGTTTTCTCTATTTTCACATGTTTGATGATTATTGGAGAGCTTGCTGCTAGAGTTAGGATTCTGCTGGAAAAAGGACCGTCAAGGCACCATATTTCTGAAGACCAACAATTCCAGGAAAATACCCAGAAATTCATATTTCATCGGAGGATGGAAGTAGCCAGAAGGAGAGGGTGAAGTAGCCACCAGGGGCCCACACCACCTGGTGGCGCGGGCCAGCCCTAGGCCGCACCACCCTGTGGTGTGGCCGCCCTGGCCCACCTCTGCCAGCACTCCCTCGCGTATATCATCTCCCCAAAAACCTAAGACAGGGGGAGGTTCGTAGATAGAATCCGCCATTTTTGCGGGCAGAAAATATAGAGAGAGAGAGAAAGCTCTCCGGCAGGCAAAAATCTGCCGGGGAAATTCCTTCCCGGAGAGGGGAGATCGTCGCCATCGTTATTGCCATCGAGCTAGGATTCATCGAGATCATCATCATCACCATCATCACCAGCACCATCATCACCATCATCACCACGCCATCCCGCTGTAACATCTTGGGTTGAATCTTGCCAAATTCTTAGAGAAACTTTCCAGGTGTTGATTACTCTTGTAGTTGATGCTATTGTTTATGTTTAGATTGTTATTTACCATTATTTCACCTCTGGTCATGATCCATATGATGTCTTGTGAGTAGTTCATTTAGTTCTTGAGGACATGGGAGAATTCAAGATGTTAGTAGTGAAACTATGTTGAGTAATATTTAATGGTTTGATATTTATGTTGCGGTGCTATTCTCCTAGTGGTGTCATGTGAACATCGACTACATGATACTTCACCTTTATGGGCCTAGTAGAATGCATTGTGTATTTGGATATTAATTGTGGGGTTGCCGGAGCGACAGAAACCTCAACCTCCATTAGGAAACCATTGCACCAGGGAGTGTAGGATCTCAGAGTTTAAGGTTGTGGTTAGATTTATCTTAATTACTTTCTTGTAGTTACAGATGCTTGCAAGGGGTATAATCACAAGTATGTATTAGTACAAGTTGGGGAAGTACATTAGCATAGGTTCACTCCCATAACACCTATCAAACCAATGAAGATTACTTAGCTGCATGAAGCGAAAGCACTTGACAGAAACTCCCATGTGTCCTCAGGAACGTTTGGTAATCATAAGTTACACAACCGGCTTGTCCTTTGCTCTAGAAAGGATTGGGACACTTGTTGCAATTATTATTATTGTCTTTTATTTACTCATACTTTATTTACTTGCATTATCAAATACCTCTGAAAACCTGTTTGCTAGTATTTACAGTGAATCCTTGATCAAATCTGCTTGTCAACACCTTCTGTTCCTCATTGGGTTCGACACTCTTATTTATCAAAAGTACTATGATACACCCCCTATACTTGTGGGTCATCAATTACCTATATTACCCGTGCACAAGCAAAAAAAAGTAAAGAACCTTGAGGGTTGGGATGTCGTGTACAAGGTGTTGCCACATGGTAGAGCACCTGCCCCGAATGAGGAAGATTATCACCAAGATAGACCTCGATGCAAATGATATTGAATATTTCGTAGAACACGGGCTCATAGGGCACTTAGAGATTGAGTTGCCGAAATTCGATGATATGGAAGTAGACAATGATAGTGATGGTGATGATGTCGAGGAAGAAGAGGAGGTTGTGGATGAGGACGACATGTCAATGCTTGGGAAGTTACATTTAGTCGGTGGCACTAATGACAACGAACCCCTCCAGGATGACATAATCCATGATGGCATGAGTGATGGTGACTATGATGCTCCACCTGATCCCTATGATGATTCGGATTACGATTTGGATGATCCTGACCCTTGTTAGTTGTATGCATCCCAACAAGCTCCCCGTATTTTATTTTAGCATGCTAATATATTTAAATTGTCTTGTTGTCTTTATGCCATTTTCTTTATTATGTTGATATTATCTATTTTCTTATCATCCATACTAATTCATGTATTGTTTCACATGGCAGGTCGTTGAAGCACGGGGGGACGTGCACCACCTCGGGCTTCACTGAGAGCACCCACCATGAAAAAGCTCTCCATTGCAAGAGACATCTTGCCTGATATGGTGCGAGGTACTAGTACAAAAAATAGATATCATGGAAGATCTCGAGGAGGAAAGGGGAGAAACTAGCCTATAGGAGGGTGGGCATGGGTGTGGGCATGGTGGTAAGAGTTCCAGGCCATAGTTGAGACACAACATGAGGAGGAGGAAGATGGGGAGTGGAGGAGGAGGGGAGGGAGGGGGAAGAGGAGGTGGAGGGGGAGATGGACATGAGGGAGGACCAGGGCCACATGGGAGAGGAGGCCGAGTGTGTCTTTGAGAATTCTTGCAAGAAGCTTGTGCATGATATGCACTATGAGTTGTGCATCCAAGCCGTTGTAAACTATTACCATGAACATGAGAGCACGAAGCTTGTCAAGCCAGTTGCTAGGACAAAGACTCTTACAAAGGAACATTACATGAAGGTAGAGTACATCCATGGATGCAAATCGCTTATTAAAATGCTCAATTTATTCTCCATGTATTTTGATGTAAGAAATTAATTAGGTGCCACCGAGATGGGTCATCAATAAGGGCGCCTGTTGGGAGAAAATGGTGGACAAGTGGTGTAACGCTGAATGGGAGACAAAGCATGAAGACAGGTAGCTTCGGCGAGCATAAATGATAAGGATACCACACCATCAAGGCAACCGAAACCTCTGGAAGTACGGGAAAAAACTATTATGGTTTTCACAAACATCTTCACTATTCAAGATCATTCTATGATTTTTCTTTCAAGTGCACAAACCACTGCTAATAATATTGCTTTGTGTGACTGGAGGAGAAGTTTGGCACACCGGTCTCAGAGTTCCAAACATTTGCTTTGTCTCATAAGGGTTCGGTCAATACTATGGTGCCTTATAATGATAGTGACGGGCCTGATAAGTACACTAGCTTGGTCTCCCATGCAAATATGACTCAATACAAGGAGGTGTATAAGAGAAGCATGGGGCTGATTCTGATCCCACCACGCATCCACTTGATCCGGAAGTGGTTATGGTGGTAGGACGTGGCAAGAAACATTGCCATTTTTTTATGGGTGGCAGCCTCATCTCCCCAGCAAGCGTTCCCACTCTCCCTTAGATCAAGGCTCGACAGACAAGCTTGATACATCCAAAATGATGGGTTCATAGCATAAAAAACAAAAAAATTCCTACGCATGAACACATAAACTAGCCAAGAACATCTACGAGATGGTAGCAACGGAGACTAACCCTCAAAGACCGGTAGCAGGGATTACGTTCTGATGACCCACAAGTATAGGGGGTGTATCATAGTACTTTCGATAAATAAGAGTGTCGAACCCAACGAGGAGCAGAAGGTGTTGATGAGCAGTTTTGATCAAGGAATCACTGTAAATACTAGCAAACAGGTTTTTAGGAGTATTTGGTAATATGAGTAAATAAAGTGCGAGTAAATAAAAGACAGTAGTAACAATTGCAGCAAGTGGCCCAATCCTTTATTCAGCAAAGGACAAGCCGGTTGTGTTCTTATAATAACCAAATGTTCTCGAGGACACATGGGAGTTTTTTGTCAAGAGCTTTCGCTTCATAGAGCCAATAGTATTTATTGGTTTGGTAAGTGTTATGGGGGTGAACCTGTGCTAGCGCACTACCCTTGCTAGGATAAATACACACTTGTGATTATACCCCTTGCAAGCATCCGCAAATACAAGAAAGTAATTAAGATAAATCTAACCACAGCCTTAAACTCTAGGATCCTACGCTCCCTGGTGCAATGGTTTCCCAACGGAGGTTCAGGTTTCTGTCACTCCAGCAACCCCACAATCGGTAGCCAAATACACAATGCATCTCACTAGGCCCATAAATGGTGAAGTATCATGTAGTCGACGTTCACATGACACCACTAGTGAAATAGCACCACAACAATATCAAACCATTAAATATTTCTCAACAATAATTCACTACTAACATCTTGACTTCTCCCATGTCCTCAAGAACTAAACGAACTACTCACAAGACATCATATGGATCATGATCAGAGGTGAAATAATGGTAAATAACAATCTAAACATAAACCTTAATTCAACGGTTCCACTCAATAGCATCAACTACAAGAGTAATCAACACCGGGAAAGTTTCCCCTATGAATATAACAAGATCCAACTCAAGATGTTATAGCGGGATGGCATGGTGATGGTGGAGATGAAGGTGCTGGTGATGGAGATGATGATGATGATGATCCCGATGAAGTCCGGTGCGATGGTGATGACGATGGCGACGATCTCCCCTCTCCGGGAAGGAATTTCCCCGGCAGATTTCTCCCTGCCGGAGAGCTTTCTCTCTCTGGTGTTCTCCGCCCTGCTAGAGGCGGCTGTGTCTAACTCTGAACCCCCCTTGACTTAGGTTTTCGGGGACGATGATGTACGCGGAGGGGCGAGACCAGACGTGGGCCAGGGCGGCCTCACGCAGGGCTGGCCGTGCCACCCTAGCGTGTGGGGCCCCCCTGGATCCTCTCGACTCCCCCTTCTGGCTTCCTGAGTCTTCTGGGAAAATATAATTTCTGGGTATTTTTCTAGAATTTTCCCGATCTTCAAAATATGGTCTCTTGATGGTCCTTTTTCTAGCAGAATCCTGACTCCGGCAGCAACTCCTCTGATGATCATCAAACATGTGAAAGCAAAGGAAATAACATAAGTATCTTATCTAAATAATAAATATATCAATGAATAACAGTAAATTATGATACAAAATAGTGATGCAAATTGGACGTATCAACCCCCCCAAGCTTAGACCTCGCTTGTCCCCAAGCGAAAACTAAACTCGGTAAACATGACCACATGGTTTATGGAGTGAAGTGTCGATAATCAAAATACGGACAAGAAGCATCACATTTACCAAAGCACAAATTATAATAGACAGCAACTTCCCTTTATAAGATATAGACTTGCAATAGGTAAAAGGGAATCACATGTAAAGATGCACAAGGTAAACTATAATTGGCAATAGCAAACCTTAGTTCTTGGTCAAAGGATGGAGAACAAACTATTCTCTCTTTTAAACGGAGCCTTTTAAAACAGAGCCAATATAGCAAAGACTATATGCTCAACAAATTAAACTTTTGCATTCATAGAAAGCTTCAAAGATATATTCCTTCAGATAAAAGCATTATACAAAACAAGGAAGATAATAAACATGATTAAACGGATCAACATATGGATGAGTGAAACATAACAACTCAAATGCTTGCTTTAGATAGAGGGAAATAGGTTGACTCAACATAAAAGTAAAAGATAGGCCCTTCGCAGAGGGAAGCAGGGATTAAACATGTGCTAGAGCTTTTCATTTGCAAAGCAGAGGTAAAAAATTATTTTGAGAGGTGGTTGCTTTTCTCAACGACTAGCAACGGAGTTCTTGATATCTTCCATACTAAATAAGTGAGAGCGGTTCTGAGATGTTTGATTAATTGGCACTTTGGTGCTCTTTTATAGCTTTGCACTCCTCCCCACCTTTTTCCTTTCTCAAACCATGGCTAACCGATTCCATCGGGTGCCGACCAACTTTCACGTTCCAATGGAGGAGTGCCCTTTTCTTTCTTTTCTTTTTAGATTATAATGGTCTGACCAGCTCCCTTGCAAAATTAATGACGAGCAGATGAAGCTGCCTAGTCGAGGGGTACTTAATTTAGTATGGAAGATAACAAACCCATCCACTACGTCCTCATGAGCTAAAAATAGTGGCACAAAATGAGAAGTGTTTGAAGGTTTTTGAAAGGTAGCACATGAAAATTTACTTAGAATGGCTTGAAATACCATGCATAGGAATTTATAGTGGACTCTTTGGAAGTAACTTGGCTTTTGGGAATTGGATGTACGAGAAGTATTTCCTCTCAGTACAGGTTTTTGGCTAGCAAGGCTGGGTAGCAAGCACAAGAGTTGCATGAAACAAACAAACATACATATAATAAGAACAATCATGCAAACTCCCTTGAAAGTACAACGATTTTAACTTTAAGAATAACAATGCTTATAAGCCAAACATAAGGGAAAACTGAAGTGATGTAACTGCAAGCACTTCTTTATTCTTTTCTACTCAAACTTCAAGGTAAAGTTGCTATTGACCAAGCTAGGTTTGCCAAAACCAACTAAATCTACTCATGCTCCCAATGTGATACCAATACCAATCAACAAGACTAGTCACATAAGAGAGATTGCAGACTAACATAAAGTGTGCGAAAAGTAAACGATAAAACTTCTCATTAATATTTCATTACCGCAACTCACACCAAGGGATACAAAGATAACTGATTAAGGAGGATACTTCCAACTACAAACTATTCTATATGATAACTTCTCTATTCATGATACGACTCTACTTGAAAAGTAAACGAGCAAAAGGTAATGATGTGATACCGCGACACTCACCCAAGCTTGGAACAAGCCAAGGGGATGCCTATACCGATGACGAATTACTCCTTTGGCGGTGGCGGTGGGACTTCATCGTTGTCGTACTTCCAAGGCAGAGGTCCTCCATCAAAGAAGGATGTCTTGGTCTCCAAAATCCTGAAACTTGCAGCAGCACTCATTTGTTGAAATCTAGCTTCATACTCACAATTTTGGTTATGCACGTCGTAGAGTTGTGCTTGTAATTGGCTAGTGGTCTCTTGGAGTGAGAGGACATCCTTCCAAAGTTCTGTAGTCTCTTTCTTGTACTTGGCGACAAGCTCTTGATTAATTCTATAGATAATTTCCACCTCGCATTCCGCCATCTTCTTGTATTTGAAAACTTCCTGTTCCAGTACTTCCATCCTTGCTTCGAGACTCCCTTCTCCCTTGGGTCCTTGAACATCTTTAATCTGCAACTCCGCATCCTTGAGTGACAACTCCTTCAGATGCATCTTCAGTTCCCTCATATACGGATTGACGGAATCCGCAGGATGGTTCTCTTTGGATGAACCAGACGAAGACATTATAACTTCAAGGCCGAGGGCAATCCCTGACAGAAACAGCTCGAAACAAAACACGACGAGAAAATGATATACAGACCTCGGGGACTCCGGGGGGTTAAATAGGCGAAAATTATAAATCGAAACGAAGTCACAGGAGGAAACCGGGATGGAAACGAGTTCCGGTGTGTTCTCACACAGGGGTGGCGCGGCCAGGGGTGGGCCCGTGCCACCCATGTGTGAGACACACACGGACTCTTTTTCCTGCCCTTTTTCGTCTTGTGATTTTTCATATTTAGTAAAAATAGCAAAAATATTAAAAGAAGAACTTTTCGCGAAACTTTTCTGACTAGAACTGTTACCTATTCGAAAGTGAACTCTGCAGGTTCCTGCAGTTTGTCTTGGATGTAATCTTCCGGAGAAACTGTTTCAATAACATCAACATCTTCATTATAAGAATCTCCAAAAATATAATGTTTGAGTCTTTGCCCATTCACCACTTGTGTAGAATCATCTTTCAATGAAGCAATCTTAATAGCACCTGAGCGGTACACTTCCACAATAACATATAGTCCTTCCCATTTAGAGAGTAATTTTCCTGCAAAAAATCTCAGACGAGACCTATACAAAAGAACTTTCTCACCAACATGGAACTCTCTCTTAAGAATTCTCTTATCATGCCATTGCTTGACTTTCTCTTTGAAAAGTCTGGCATTCTCATACGCTTCGTTTCTCCAGTCATCTAGAGAACTCAAATCTAACAACCTCTTCTTACCGGCTAGTTTAAAATCTCTATTAAGCTCTCTCACTGCCCAAAAAGCTTTGTGTTCTAATTCTAAGGGCAAGTGACACGCTTTTCCGTAAACCATCTTATAAGGCGACATACCCATGGGGTTCTTATAAGCAGTTCTATAAGCCCATAAAGCGTCGTTTAACTTACTAGCCCAGTTTTTCCTAAATTTGTTAACAGTCTTCTGCAAGATAGACTTGATCTCTCTATTTGAAAGCTCTACCTGCCCACTAGTTTGGGGATGATAAGCAGAAGCAATCCTATGATTTACATCATACTTAGCAAGAGTCTTTCTAAAACTACCGTGAATAAAATGAGAACCTCCGTCAGTCATAAGATATCTAGGCACTCCGAATCTCGGAAAAATAACATCCTTAAGCATTTTTAACGAAGTCTCACCATCAGCACTTTTTGTAGGTATGGCTTCTACCCATTTAGTAACATAATATACAGCAACAAGTATATGGGTATAGCCTTTTGAAGGAGGAAAAGGACCCATAAAGTCAAATCCCCAACAATCAAACGGTTCAATAACAAGAGTGTAATTCATAGGCATTTCATTGCGTCTAGAAATATTACCAACTCTTTGACATTCATCACAAGATAAAACGTACCTCCTGGCATCCTTAAAGAGGGTTGGCCAATAAAAACCTGATTGAAGAACCTTTTGCGCGGTCCTATCCCCAGCATGATGCCCTCCATAAGCACTGCTATGGCATTTTCTTAATATCTCTTGTTGCTCATATTCCGATATGCATCTTCTCATAATACCATCAACTCCTTCTTTATATAAATGTGGGTCATCCCAAAAATAATGCCTCAAATCATAGAAGAATTTTCTTCTTTGCTGAGCTGTAAAGGTCGGAGGCAAATACTTGGAAACAATAAAGTTAGCATAATCGGCATACCAAGGAAGGTCTCGTGAAGTTATATTTATTGCAGCCAACTGTTCATTTGGAAAACTATCATTAACAGGAATAGGATCAAAAGAAATGTTTTCCAATCTAGACAAATTGTCAGCCACAGGATTTTCAGCACCTTTCCTATCTAAGATATGCAAATCAAACTCTTGTAAAAGTAACACCCATCTAATAAGCCTAGGCTTAGCATCCTTCTTAGTCATAAGGTATCTAATAGCAGCGTGATCAGTATGAATAGTAACTTTAGAATCAACAATGTAAGATCTAAACTTATCACAAGCAAAAACAACAGCAAGAAACTCTTTCTCAGTAGTAGCATAATTCTTCTGAGCAGCATCAAGAGTCTTACTAGCATAATGAATAACATTCAACTTATTATCAATGCGCTGTCCAAGAACAGCACCAACAGCAAAATCACTAGCATCACACATAATTTCAAAAGGTAAATTCCAATCAGGTGGTTGAACAATAGGAGCAGTAGTTAAAGCCTTCTTAAGAGTTTCAAAAGCTTCCTTACAATCATCATCAAAGACAAATGGTACATCCTTTTGAAGAAGATTGGTAAGAGGCTTTGAAATCTTAGAGAAATCTTTAATAAACCTCCTATAAAAACCAGCATGACCAAGAATACTATGAATACCTTTAACATCTCTTGGACAAGGCATTTTCTCAATTGCCTCCACTTTTGCTCTGTCAACTTCAATCCCTCTTTCAGAAATTTTATGTCCAAGGACAATTCCTTCATTCACCATAAAGTGGCATTTCTCCCAATTAAGAACAAGGTTAGTTTCTTCACATCTCTGCAAAACTTTATCAAGGTTGTGCAAACAATTATCAAAGGAAGTTCCATAGACGGAAAAATCATCCATGAAGACCTCCACAATTTCTTCACAAAAGCCATGAAAAATAGCAGACATGCATCTTTGAAAAGTAGCAGGAGCATTGCATAAACCAAACGGCATACGTCTATAAGCATAAGTTCCATAAGGACAAGTAAAAGTGGTTTTCTCTTGATCATCCTTCTTAACAGCAATTTGAGAAAAACCAGAATAACCATCAAGGAAACAAAAATGAGTCTTCTTAGACAACCTTTCTAGCATTTGATCTATAAACAGTAAAGGGTAATGATCTTTCTTAGTAGCTTTGTTTACCTTCCTATAATCAATGCACATTCTATAACCAACAACTACCCTTTGAGGAATAAGCTCGTTATTCTCATTAGGTACAACAGTCATACCTCCTTTCTTAGGAACACAATGAACAGGACTAACCCATCTACTATCAGCAATAGGATAAATAATACCAGCATCAAGGAGCTTTAATACCTCATTTCTTACCACATCCTTCATCTTGGGAATTAGGCGGCGTTGATGCTCTACAACTGGCTTTGCATCTTTCTCCATATTAATGGCATGCTGACATAAAGTGGGAGAAATCCCTTTTAAATCATCCAGAGTATATCCCATAGCTCCTTGGTGTTTCCTCAATATCTCCAATAATCTTTCTTCTTCCTTTCCTGAAAGTTTAGAACTAATAATAACAGGATATATTTTCTTATCATCAATATAAGCATATTTGAGGTCATCAGGCAAAGGTTTTAATTCAAACACATGATCTTCTTTAGGCGGCAAAGTGGTACCAAGATCCTCCACAGGTAGATTATGCTTTAGTAATGGTGGTTGATGAAGAAGAATATCGTCAATCTCTTCTCTTTCCTTGCTAAAAACATCACTTTCGTGATCTTCCATGAATGGCTGCAAAGCATTATTAGGGGCAAGAGCAATAGAAGCAAGCTGCTCAACTCGAAAATTTTCATTAGGCGTGTCATTTTCATAAGAAGTCTTAGCAAACTTGGAAAAATTAAACTCATAAGACTCTCCATTAAACTTAGTAAAAAATTTCTCCTTCTTACAATCTATCACGGCGCCACAAGTGTTCAAAAAGGGTCTACCAAAAATAATAGGACAAGTTTTACTAGCCTCCTTACCAAGTACTAGAAAATAAGTAGGGTATTTAGTCTTACTGCAAAGAACTTCCACATCTCGAACAATACCAAGAGGCCAAACAGTCTCTCTATTAGCAAGCTGAACAACCACATCAATATCTTCAAGTTCACAAGCGCCAATCTCGTGCATAATTTCTTTATAAAGCTCCAAAGGAATAGCACTTGCACTAGCACCAATATCACATAAGCCATAATAACAATGATCTCCAATCCTGACAGAAATAACAGGAACACTTGCTTTCCTGTGCTTTTTAGGATGTGAAAGAATGTTAGAAGCATCTTCACAAAAAAGAATATATTCATCCCCTACATCTTTAGTAATAAGATCTTTCAATATAGCTACAAGAGACTTAATAGTAATTTGCTCATCGGGTTCTGCAGCTTTCTTAGTACTTTTATTAGACACACTTACCAAAGTAGAATACTTCTTTACCTTAGCAGGAAAAGGTGTCTTCTCAAAATAAGGTTCAGGCACAAGGCTATCAACAGTACAAACTTCAGTAGCTGCAGCAGGAATATGGCTAATAGAATCTTTGTAAGGCGCATGATATTTGTTCCAATCTTTCTTTGGAACATCAATATAAGAGGCAAAGGCCTTAAGACAATTAGCAAGTATTTGGGAATCAAGACCATAAGCAGCGCTAACACTATGAAAGTCATTGGTTCCCATAAAAGATTTAATGCATTCATAATCATAGTTTATACCTGACTTCCTACCTTTGTCGTTTTCCCAACCTTCAGCATTTTCTTGTATACGGTCAAGAAGTTTCCACTTAGCATCTTCTTTCATATGAGTAAATGATCCAAAGCAAGAAGCATCCAAATAATCCTTATCAGGAAGAGTAAGCCGCGCATACAGATTATTAATAACAATATTATTGGGGAGCTCATGAATGGGGCATTTGAGCATTAGTAACTTCAGTCTCCCCCACGCTTGGGCAATACTCTCTCCATCATGAGGCCAAAAATTATATATCCGATTACGGTCTTTATGAATTTCACTTGGAGGATAAAACTTGGAATAAAAGAGAGGCACAATATCCTCCCATGCCATAGATGGACCATCTTGGAGTAGTCGATACCACTCTTCAGCTCTGCCTTTCAATGATATAGAGAATAATTTCTTCTTGACCTGGCTTGGTGAAATACCTACACATCTGAACAACTCGCATAATTCATGTATAAATAATAAGTGATCACCCGGATGGATAGTTCCATCTCCTGAATAGCAGTTATCCATAATACGCCCAACAATTTTCATAGGTATTTTAAAAGGATCAATTCCAGCGGGCGGTGGCGGTGGTGATTCCTCCGCATGTGCAGCAGCAGCAGTGGTAGATGTGTTTCCAAATAGAAAACCAAATGGAGAGTTCTCCATAGCAGAATAAAACAAAAGACAAAATAAAACAATACTCACAGTGACGGTTACCTTTTCCAATTCCGCTCTTCAATAGCGCTACACTCCCCGGCAACGGCGCCAGAAAATAGTCTTGATGACCCACAAGTATAGGGGGTGTATCGTAGTACTTTCGATAAATAAGAGTGTCGAACCCAACGAGGAGCAGAAGGTGTTGATGAGCAGTTTTGATCAAGGAATCACTGTAAATACTAGCAAACAGGTTTTCAGGAGTATCTGGTAATATGAGTAAATAAAGTGCGAGTAAATAAAAGACAGTAGTAACAATTGCAGCAAGTGGCCCAATCCTTTATTCAGCAAAGGACAAGCCGGTTGTGTTCTTATAATAAACAAATGTTCTTGAGGACACATGGGAGTTTTCTGTCAAGAGCTTTCGCTTCATAGAGCCAATAGTATTTATTGGTTTGGTAAGTGTTATGGGGGTGAACCTGTGCTAGCGCACTACCCTTACTAGGATAAATACACACTTGTGATTATACCCCTTGCAAGCATCCACAAATACAAGAAAGTAATTAAGATAAATCTAACCACAGCCTTAAACTCTAGGATCCTACGCTCCCTGGTGCAATGGTTTCCCAACGGAGGTTTAGGTTTCTGTCACTCCAGCAACCCCACAATCGGTAGCCAAATACACAATGCATCTCACTAGGCCCATAAATGGTGAAGTATCATGTAGTCGACGTTCACATGACACCACTAGTGAAATAGCACCACAACAATATCAAACCATTAAATATTTCTCAACAATAATTCACTACTAACATCTTGACTTCTCCCATGTCCTCAAGAACTAAACGAACTACTCACAAGACATCATATGGATCATGATCAGAGGTGAAATAATGGCAAATAACAATCTGAACATAAACCTTAATTCAACGGTTCCACTCAATAGCATCAACTACAAGAGTAATCAACACCGAGAAAGTTTCCCCTATGAATAGAACAAGATCCAACTCAAGATGTTACAGCGGGATGGCGTGGTGATGGTGGAGATGAAGGTGCTGGTGATGGAGATGATTATGATGATGATCCCGATGAAGTCCGGTGCGATGGTGATGACGATGGCGACGATCTCCCCTCTCCGGGAAGGAATTTCCCCGGCAGATTTCTCCCTGCCGGAGAGCTTTCTCTCTCTGGTGTTCTACGCCCCGCAGAGGTGGCTGTGTCTAACTCTGAACCCCCCCTTGACTTAGGTTTTCAGGGACGATGATGTACGTGGAGGGGCGAGACCAGACGTGGGCTAGGGCGGCCTCATGCAGGGCTAGCACGGCCAGGGGGCTGGCCGTGCCACCCTGGCGTGTGGGGCCCCCCTGGATCCTCTCGACTCCCCCTTCTGGCTTCCTGAGTCTTCTGGGAAAATATAATTTCTGGGTATTTTTCTGGAATTTTCCTGATCTTCAAAATATGGTCTCTTGATGGTCCTTTTTCCAGCAGAATCCTGACTCCGGCAGCAACTCCTCCGATGATTATCAAACATGTGAAAGCAAAGAAAATAACATAAGTATCTTATCTAAATAAGAAATATATCAATGAATAACAGTAAATTATGATACAAAATAGTGATGCAAATTGGACGTATCACGTTCCCGCAAAACATTGCCGATGGAGAGTCGAGGAAGATGCATGTAGTCGACATAGTTGTTCACTTGACATAGTCGACGTAGTGGTTCACTTGATGATCACGAGATCATGTACACGGTGCTAGAACCGGCAGTGCCCCCATGCTCGGTCACACGTATGGCTCGTCGTCGACTCCTCCACGCCTTTGGTCCAGCAGGGTAGCAGAAGAAGGGATCCGCCGGACACTCCAACACTCACTTCTCCAAGTGTGTGAAACTCGAACTAACAATCCGGCAGAGCTTCGCTAAGCCAAGATGGATTTGGGGCAGCAACTTTGAGGGAAGGGGAAGAACCAAAGTGTGTGCACCATGGAGGATGAGGGGGGGGGGGTTTATAGGGGAGGAGAGGGCAGCTCCCCTAGGGGGTGCACTGGCCCCTAGGAGGAGGTCCTCCTCCTCATCATGGTGGTAACCCCCCTTTCATGGTGGTAACCCCCTCATCAACATGAGGTAACCCCCATTTTAATTTTGCATGACATTGATACGTCCAAAACGTATCTACTTTCTCGAACACTTTTGCTATGGTTTCTCCTCTAATTTGTGTGTTTCGAATACAACTAACACGGACTGACGCTGTTTTTAGCAGAATTGCTCTGGTGTCTCATTTTTATGCAGAAATCCAACTTCCAGTAAAAATTTGGGAAAAATCATGAAAAATCCTATTTCACCAGAAGACCCACGGAGCCAGAAAATGAGACGGAGACAAGGCTCAAGGGGCCCTCACACAGAGGTGGCGTGGCCCAGCCCTGGCCGCGCCACCCTGGCGTGAGGGGGCCCCAGCACCCTTCTCGGCCTCCCCTCTCGCCTACATATACCCTCTAACGACATAATATCAGGGAGACGGCATTTTTCCCAGATAGACTTCCGCTGCACCGCCGCCATCAGAAACCGCAATTCGGAACAAGAAACTCCGTTCTGGCACCTTGCCGGGACAGGGATTCGGAGGAGATCTTCATCACCATCGCCACCGACGGTCCTCCATCAACCATCCATGATTCCCCCATCCATGTGTGAGTAATTACCCCGCTATAGGTGAGGGGATGGTAGGGATTGGATAAGATTGTTCATGTAATTTGATATGAGATTGTTAGGGCATAGTGCCTAGTATCTTTATTTAGTGCCTATGACATTGTTGCAACTTGTTGTGCTTAATGCTTGTCACTTTGGGCCCGAGTGCCATGATTTCAGATTTGAATGTGTTATTATTTCTATGATGATACTTATTGTTTATGGTCTTACCTACAAGTTGTATACACATATTGTTGTCCGGAACCCGAGGCCCCAAAGTGACAGAAATTGGGATAACCGGAGGGGATGGCTATGATGTGAGGATCACATGTGTTCACCGAGTGCTAATGCTTTGCTCCGGTACTTTATTAAAAGGAGTACCTTAATTACCAGTAGTTTCCCTTGAGGCCCTGCTGCAACAGGGTGGTAGGACAAAAGATGTCATGCAAGTTTCTCCTTGTGAGCACGTACGACTATATACGGAACACATGCCTATGATTGTTTGTACTAGGATGCTTTATCTTTATTTATCTACAATGCCCGTGTCTCATTGATTTCATGAATTATCTTATCCATGCAACGCCCGTAATCCATCCCTATGCCTACAGTATTTATTCCTACTGTCTACAACTGTTACTATTACTGCTGCTATTTTACTGCTGCTGTTACTGTTTTACTACTGTCACCACTATAAAACTGTTGCTACTGATAAACCACTGTGAGCAAGACTGTTTCCAGGTGCAGCTAAATTGACAACTCATCTGTTAAAGCTTACATATATTCTTTGGCTCCCCTTGTGTCGAATCAATAAATTTGGGTAATACTTCCCTCGAAGACTGTTGCGATCCCCTGTACTTGTGGGTCATCAAGACTATTTTCTGGCGCCATTGCCGGGGAGCATAGCTTTATTTGCAAGTTCACTTGGTATTCATATTGTTCGCTGCAATCCTTTCATCATGGGTAAACCTCGTGATGGAAAAAATTCTATATTGCCATCCACTACAAGAAGAGGTATGACTCTCAACACCTCTGTTGCTCTTGATTCACCTTCTGTTATGAGTAAGTTGCTTACACCACCACACCCACATGCTACTGCTACTACTTTTGCTGAGATTGAAAATGCCACTGATAATTTAGATGATGCTTCTACTATGCTTGATGAGAGTGGTTTACTAGGTTCCTTTTTAGATGCTACTATTGCTAGAGCTAAGTTGGGAAACACCACTGTTACACCTGTTAGTTCACCTGAGTCTAGAGAAAGTCCTAGTGATGATTATGATGATGATGCTTATATAGAGCTTGATGATGATTTTATTGCTGAAGCACGTGCTGCTCGTAATGCTGGTAAGGTTAAAGAACTTCTTGCAAGACATTCTGTTAGATATAATTTGTCTCCTGATCCTAAGTTTGCTGCTTCTCCCATAAATATTAGAGACAAGGATTATGATTTCTCTTTGGATTTATCTTACATATCTATTGTTGAGAAAACTCCTTTTTGTGGAACTAAAGATGAGAGTGCTATGGGGCACATGAATGAGCTTTCTACTTTGTGTAATTTGTTTTCTGATGATATTAAGCTCCGCACTTACTTTGTTGCTAAGATTTTTCCTTTCTCGTTGAAAGATGCTGCTAAAACTTGGTTTAATAGTTTGTCTCCTGGATCTCTTACTAGTCCTATTGCTTTGCTTAATGCTTTCTTTCAGAAATATTTTCCTGCTAGTGCTCAACATGCTGCTATGCAGAAAATCTTTGATTTTGAACAGGGAAAAGGAGAGATGTTACCTGAATCTTGGACAAGGTTTTGTTCTTTAAGTAGAGCTTTACCTAAAGAACCATTGCCTAAAAATGAACTCCTTGATATATTTTATAATGGACTAACGGATGAATCTAAGTCATATTTAGATAGTTGTGCTGGTTGTGTTTTCAGGGAAAGAACTCTGGCTGAAGCAGAAGAATTAATGGCTAAAATAAGCCGAAATCATGATGATTGGACTCTAGTCGAGCCAACACCAGCACCTACCCCTGCGCCATCTACAGAGCCTACACCGAAGAAGAGAGGGATGATTGAGTTAAATGATGAAGTGATGAGAGAAGCCAAGAAATCTCTTAAGGAGAAAGGTATTAAAGCCGAAGATGTTAAAAATTTAGCTCCTATTGAAGAATTATGTAAGCCAATTCCTCGCTCATCTACTATTGAGGTACACTCTCTCCAACGCTTTGATGAAAGAGATATTCCTTATTCTAAACCTCCTAATCAATGCTTAGATGAGTTTGATAATTTTATTGTTAAGCAAGAAAATTTTAATAAAATGGTGCATAATCATCTGTTAGAAAATTCTAGAGCTATTAACAAGTTGCAGGATATTGTGGAGAGAACCGCTAATGATGTGAAGATACTTGTTAAACATTTTCAAATGGTACAAACACAAATTGATCAGCTTACTAAGGTGCAAAAAGACTTGCTAGTTAATGCTGCGAGAGAGAAGCAAGCATGTGAAATACGCACAAGAAGTGGAGCTGCTACTCAAGATCCATTATATCCTGAAGGACATCCTAAGAGGGTCGAGCAAGATTCTCAACGCACTTCAAGTGATGATATTCCTTCCAAGAAGAAGAAGAAGAAGCATAAAACAACTACAGAATCCTCTGAAGCGGGTAAAGATCGTAATAGTGTTTCTATTTCTGATGCTGAAACTAAACCAGGAGATGCTTCCGATAAAGAGGAAGATAAAGAAGAAGTTGAAGAAGAACCAGAAAAGATTGATAAGAGTGCAAAGTACACCAAAGAAGACTTCATTGCCAACAAGCATGGTAAAGAGAGAGAACCTTGGGTTCAGAAACCAATGCCTTTTCCTAGTAAGAAACACAAGTCCAAGGAAGAAGAACACTACAACAGGTTTTGTGAATGGATGAGACCTTTATTTTTGCAAATTCCTTTGACTGATGCTATTAGAATGCCTCCTTATGCAAAGTATATGAAAGATATCATCACTAACAAAAGGAAAATTCCTAGTGAGGAAATTTCCACATTACTTGCCAACTATTCTTTTGATGGTAAAATTCCAGAGAAGCTTGGAGATCCAGGTATCCCTACTATTCCTTGCTCCATTAAAAATAACTATGTTAGAACTGCTTTATGAGATTTGGGAGCTGGAGTTAGTGTCATGCCTTTTTCTCTTTATAAGAGACTTGATCTAGAAAAATTGGTATCAACTGATATATCTTTGCAGATGACTGATAAGTCTACTACTATTCCTATTGGTATATGTGAAAATGTTCCTGTTCAAGTTGCTAATAGTTGTTTGATTTTAACTAATTTTGTTGTGTTGGAAATGCCTGAAGATGATAATATGTCTATTATTCTTGGGAGACCTTTTCTAAATACTACAGGTGCTGTTATTAATTGCAATCAAGGAAAAGTCACTTTCAATGTTAATGACAAATAGTACACGGTTTATTTTCCTAAGAAGATTGATAGGAGGAATGCTCTAAATTCAATTAAGCATGTTGAGACCATCAAAGTGGGTCAAATTATTTGTTCAGAGCAAAAACCCAAGGAAGAATGTCAAATTGTTATGGTTGGGACCATACCTATCAAAGTTGAGGTAACATAAGCATTTAGTGAGATGCAAAGTTTCTCCTCATACAAATTTAGTTTGGTAACAAGACTTGATCAACCTTGTTAACAAAGTGATTTTATATGAATGAAACTTCGTTTTCACCGCATCTACTCCACCTCGTTCTCATTTACTTTCATAAATTCTATTCTTTCAGTTTAGTTGCTTGATTAAGTGTATCTCAGAGCTGCTGCATGCTTAGTTTTGATTTGCTTGAAATCTTTTCATCTTTGTTTTTCTGAGTTTTATCGATATGCCAATTTCTGAAAAATCCTCAAAAATAAAGTTTCTCAAAAAATTCCAGAAAATTCTTTATAAATTTTTATGTCAAAAATGGGGCAGAGAGACACCTGGGAGGCACCAGGTGGGACTGCCATGCCACCTCACACATAGGTGGTGCAGCCCAGCCCTGGCCGCGCCACCCAGGTGTGAGAGGGCCCCACCTGGCCCCTCACTTATCTCTTCTTCCCCTGCTCTTTCCCTCTCCCGAAAACAACGATACACTCAGCTCAAACTCGAGTTCTTGCTGTTATTCACCTGGATTTTTCGATCTCCTTGCTCAGCCCAACATTTCTGCTAGAATTTGGATCATTTGCTCTTCGAAATGGATGAGAGTGCTTACCAACTCTCTCTACATGAACTAGAAGTGCATGAAGTTATTAAAGTTCACCGAGAAGAAAGGGTCTTCCCCTCGCACTATCCATGCTCGACGTTCATGAATGCTGCTGGAATTCTGCAGGATTTTCAAACCTTACTCTCTAATGCAGGATTGGATTATTTTGCTGAGGGGGAACCTCCTCAATATGTTAAACTAACAATGTCTATGGTGCAGGATTTCAGATTTACTTGGTCCACCTCTAACCCCATGGTTCACTAAAAAATTTATAACAAATCTGTGGATTTGCCTCTTGATGTTTTCTGTACAGCTATTAGAGTACCACAGTGGGGATTGCTCGAGAAGATTAGAGGACAGCTAGGCCATTGTTGGAATTATATGAGGAGATTTGTCATGGAAGAAGCTTCACTGGAGAGGGCGGTAAAACTCGAAATATTCATTTCCCATCCATTCGATATTTTGCCTTCTTTATTACCAAATGTGTTCTTGCTAGGAAATCTGCAAGTAAATTGTCTCTCCATGATCTAGCTTTTCTTGCTGCTACATTGAGGCGTGATAGGACTTACAATTTGGGTGCCTTAATAGCTTTCCGTCTTGATATTAACCGTGAGAAAGGGGGAATCTGTGGAGGACTTATAGCTTCACGCCTGTTAGCTTTTCATGGTGTAATGCCTCATATTCTAGAGCTGCAATTCCCCGAGGATAAACTTGATCTCAATGCTATGATTCATCATAAGTTTATTTCTCCTCCTGCTAGTTTGATTAATTTAACATTTGAGCTATCCTTTTTCAAGAAGACCACCTGGAGGGTAGTAAAGACTGATCGATCAGTCCGTTTGCCTGCACCTCTTTTGTTTAATCTTGATCACAGGAATGGATGGTCACTTACGGAAATTGAGCTTGATGAGTACATAGAGGAGCACCCGCCGCCTGTGCACATTGAGGAGGGCGCCGAGGAGTTGAGACAGCCCTCCGACACTGCGAACCTCCCTTATGAGCGGCCATATAATCATGATTATGCGCCATTAGCTTCATCCTCATGGGAGCCGAGGTATGATTATGTCTATGATGACCCACCGGCTTGGGGCAGCTACCAGAGTTGGGATTGATGTCCACTTAGGCCAAAAGCCTAAGCTTGGGGGGAGGTACACCGATGGTTCACTCATCTACATATCATATTTTGTCAGACCTTTGTATATCCATGTTTCGCTTTCTTTATTGTTCTAGTTCTTATTTCCACTTTTCCAAAACGCAAAAAGACCAAAAATATTTCTATTGTTTCTCTCTATTTGGTTCTTTGGCTTTCTATCTTTGGTTTGCTTTACTTGCAATTTTCGGTTTGCTACTTGAAAAACCCAAAAATATTTTGCTCTGTTGGCTATTTCCTTCTGCTTTTGTTTAAAATTGAAAACTCCAAAAATATTTGTTGTTCTTCTTTGGTTTTATAAAGTTTGTTGCAGAGTTTAGTCTCCCATTACTCCATTGGAGCTTGGTATTCACTTTATATTATTCAAGCCACACAAGTGAAGAGCAATAATGACGACGTACGACAATCCGAGATGTGGTAAGAGGCTTGTATGAACTCTACTCGTGCATCCAATTACCAAAAACCAAGTCTTCCAAAGAGTCCACTATAAATTCCTATGCATGGTATTTGTAAGCCATTCCAAGTAAATTTTCATGTGCTACCTTTCAAAACTCTCAACTACTTCTCATTTTGTGCCATTGTTTTTAGCTCATGGGGACGTAGTGGTCGGAATTGCTATCTTCCATATTAAATTGAGTACCCCTCGACTAGGCAGCTTCATCTGCTCGTCATTAATTTTGCAAGGGAGCTGGTCAGACCATTATAATCTAATCCTAAAAAGAAAGGAAAAAAAGCACTCCTCCAAGGAATGTGAAAGTTGGTGGGCACCCGATAGAATCGGTTAGCCATGGTTTGAGAAAGGAAAAAAGGTGGGGAGGAGTGCCAAAGCTTTATAAAAGAGCACCAATGTGCCAAATTTTCGAAGAACTCAGAACCGCTCTCACTTGTTTATTATGGAAGATAGCAAGTCCCCATTGCTAGTCGTTGATATAGAACAACCACCTCTCAAAATAAATTTTTATCTCTGTTTTACAAATAAAAATCTCTAGCACATGTTAAATCCCTGCTTCCCTCTGCGAAGGGCCATTCGTTTACTTTTATGTTGAGTCTTCACCTTCTAATTTTTAAGCACTTCTTGAGAGCATAGTTGTTATTCTTAGTGTAATGTGCTTCTCCCAGAACACGGTTAATTAATTGTGGTATAACTTTGATGCTTGTATCTTTGATATCTTTAACTTCTAGTCTTCCCTTGGACTTCGGAGGTGCCTCAGCATTTATGTTTTGCTCCACAAATAAAGGCAAGCTGGATACCACTCTTTCATATCATTTATGCATATCACAATCTTGTAGCTTCTTATGTACATGTTACTTGTTATTAGTGCATTGGCACTCTTTCATAGCTTGCTTGACTATGAGGTGACATTAGTTGCATATTTCTTATTATGAATTGCCTGAGTACTTGATCACATAGTTAGTATATATACATCATATGAGGAAATGTGTTCATGAAAGTTTCTTTTATCGCTCTCAGTTGTTAACTGAATTGCTTGAGGACAAGCAAATAGCTAAGCTTGGGGGGAGTTAGTACGTCCAAAACGTATCTACTTTCCCGAACACTTTTGCCATGGTTTCTCCTCTAATTTGTGTGTTTTGAATACAACTAACATGGAATGACGCTGTTTTTAGCAGAATTGCTCTGGTGTCTTGTTTTTGTGCAGAAATCCAACTTTCGGTAAAAATTCGGGAAAAATCATGAAAAATCCTATTTTACCAGAAGACCCACAGAGCCAGAAGACGAGACAGAGACAAGGCTCGAGGGGCCCTCACACAGAGGTGGCGTGGCCCAGCCCTGGCCGCGCCACCCTGGCGTGAGGGGGCCCCAGCACCCCTCTCGGCCTCCCCTCTCGCCTACATATACCCTCTGACGACATAATATCGGGGAGACGGCGTTTTTCCCAAATAGACTTCCGCTGCACCGCCGCCATCAGAAACCGCGATTCGGAACCAGAAACTCCGTTCTGGCACCTTGCCGGGATGGGGATTCGGAGGAGATCTTCAGCACCATCGCCACCGACGCTCCTCCGTCAACCATCCATGATTCCCCCATCCATGTGTGAGTAATTCCCCCGCTGTAGGTGAGGGGATGGTAGGGATTGGATGAGATTGTTCATGTAATTTGATATGAGATTGTTATGGCATAGTGCCTAGTATCTTTATTTAGTGCCTATGACATTGTTGCAACTTGTTGTGCTTAATGCTTGTCACTTTGGGCCCGAGTCCCATGATTTCAGATCTGAATGTGTTATTATTTCTATGATGATACTTGTTGTTTATGGTCTTACCTACAAGTTGTATACACATATTGTTGTCCGGAACCCGAGGCCCCAAAGTGATAGAAATTGGGATAACCGGAGGGGATGGCTATGATGTGAGGATCACATGTGTTCACCGAGTGCTAATGCTTTGCTCCGGTACTTTATTAAAAGGAGTACCTTAATTACCAGTAGTTTTCCTTGAGGCCCTGCTGCAACAGGCTGGTAGGACAAAAGATGTCGTGCAAGTTTCTCCTTGTGAGCACGTACGACTATATACGGAACACATGCCTATGATTGTTTGTACTAGGATGCTTTATCTTTATTTATCTGCAATGCCCGTGTCTCATTGATTTCATGAATTATCTTATCCATGCAACGCCCGTAATCCATCCCTATGCCTACAGTATTTATTCCTACTGTCTACAACTGTTACTATTACTGCTGCTGTTACTGTTTTACTACTGTCACCACTATAAAACTATTGCTACTGATAAACCACTGGGAGCAAGACTGTTTCTAGGTGCAGCTGAATTGACAACTCATCTGTTAAGGCTTACATATATTCTTTGGCTCCCCTTGTGTCGAATCAATAAATTTGGGTAATACTTCCCTCGAAGACTGTTGCGATCCCCTATACTTGTGGGTCATCAGACATTCATGCTAATAAAAATTCACACTTATTGATTTAATAAAACATTTTTATTTCTTTAATATTTGTTACTTCATTCAATTAACAAACATTAACAAATACACCATTGAGTTATTTTGATATCCCAAAATAGTTTTGGTGCTTTTCTGAAACAACCCTCATGCTGTCCTATAATTCAATCGGAGTATCGTATCCACTCAAAAACGATGACAAACCTTAAGTGTGTCACCCTATGGTTCGTGAATAACGTGGACATGATCGAGACTCCTCTCTGATCAATAATCATCAGCGGGATCTGGAAATCCATGATGACTCCCACTTACTCAATGATGAACTAGTGATCGTGTGAACCAATAACGAACATAGTTGATTCTTTTGTCTCACGATATTATTACTTGTCCGAGATCCGATCATTTGGTATCAACCATACCTAGTTCGATCTCGTTCCCGACAAGTCTCATTACTCCTTCCGTGATAATGCATTCCCGTGACCTAGTCACATGCTTGCAAGCAATTCCAATGCAATATCACCGAGAAGGGCCCAGAGAATATCTTCCCGTCATCAGGTCGGACAAATTCCACTCTTCATCCATGAGCCTCAACTAATACTTTCAGAATACCCAAATCAACCTTTATAATCACCCTATAACGGTGTGACATTTGATATCATCAAAGCACTCTTCCGGTGTTAGTGATTAACATGATCTCATGGTCTGAGGATTAGAACTATTTCGTATGAGTTTGATATAGCAATGAACTTGATGACTTGATCATATTGTTAGTTGTATTATGGGTGTGAGTGTTCATCACATCATTCTTCTAATGATATGAGCCCGTTATTAACAACATCCAATGTTCATGATCAGGAAACCTTGATTGTCAGTTAATCAACGAGCTAGTATAAAAGAGAGGCTTTATTAGGAACCCTTTTAGTTTATTATTCACACAAGTATTAATGTTTCTGATTAATACAATTCTAGCATGAGAAATAAACATCTATTATGAACATGGGATAATATAATAACAACTTTATTATTGCCTCTCGGGCATACTCCTTTCAGTCTCTCACTTGCACTAGAGTCAATAATCTAGATTACATAGTGATGAATTTAACACCCATTGAGTTCTGGTGCTGATCATGTTTTAACTTGGGGAGAGCTTTAGTCAACGGGTCTGCCACATTCAGATCCGTGTGTACTTTGCAAATCTTTACATCACCATCCATGACATGTTCACGGATGGAGTGAAATTGGCGCTTTACATGCTTGAATTTCTTGTGAGACCTTGGCTCCTGAGTATTGGCTATGGCACCATTGTTGTCACAATAGATAACCATTGGATCCAATGCACTCGGAACCACACCTAGTTTGGATATGAACTCCTTCATCCAAACTGCTTCCTCTGCCGCTTCTGAAGTAGCAATGTATTCTGCCTCTCTAGTTGATCTCGCCACCACGCTTTGCTTGGAACTCCTCTAGCTTACTGCTCCTCCATTCATAACAAATATGTACCCAGATTGAGACTTAGAGTCATCCGGATCAGTGTTGAAGCTAGCATCGACATAACAACTTGCGATGAGCTCTTCTTCACTGCCATATACGAGAAACATATCCTTAGTCCTTCGTAAGTACTTAAGGATATTCTTGACTGACGTCCAATGTTCCAAACCTGGATCAGGTTGGTACCTAGTAGTCAAACTAATAGCATGTGCCACATCCGGTCTTGTACACAACATGGCATACATGATAGAGCCTATGGCAGAGGCATAGGGAATCTTATTCATCTCTTCTCTATCTTCAGCTGTAGCCGGACCTTGTGTCTTACTCAATATCTTTCCTTGCAACATAGGTAAGAACCCTTTGTTACTATCTTCCATTCTAAACCTCTTTAGAATCTTTTCAAGGTATGTACTTTGTGATAGCCTAATTAAGCGTCTTGATCTATCTCTATAGATTTTGATGCCTAAAATATACGTTGCTTCACCAAGGTCCTTCATTGAAAACTTACTGTTTAAGTAATCTTTTACGCTCTTCAAAAGTTCCATATCATTTCCAATCAGCAATATGTAATCCACATATAATATTAGAAATGCTAAAGAGCTCCCACTCACTTTCTTGTAAATACAAGTTTCTCCATAAGTTTTGACAAATCCAAACCCTTTGATGACTTCATCAAAATGGAGATTTGTAACAACTCAGAAAATTGTAATCCACTTTCTATTAATTAAAGTACCAAATTTTGGACCAAGATAAAACTTTTTATCCATTATTGCATGTATGCATGTATTTCCTATTATATGTATCTTATGATTTCATGTGTGTTATTAATTGTTGTGCAATAATTAGCTAAGTCTAACTCAACCAACAAAAGCAATTAAGAGAATTATAAGAACCAAAGACACAAGAAAACCAAAGAAAGAAAGAAAAAGAGAAGAATAAGATGATCTAGAAAATCTTATTGACTACCCTACTTTGAGCCTTTAGAATAAGAAATCTGTAACCCACCTCAGTGTTTGGCCAGTTAGTTGAGCTTAACCAAGTCCCATACTAACTCAACCAAGCAGTTGCTACCAAAAATTCAAATTAGAACTTGACTCAAACTTCAACCAAAGATTGAATCTGAAATAGTGACAATCCTCTATTTTCAAATACAAATTTCTGCAAAACATGTTCTTTCTTCAGAACAAAAATATCACTGGAAACCTTGGCTAATATGTGGATCACCCAAAGTGGAAAATTTCAAAAATTCGAATTTGAATCTCTTGCGGGCATTGCGTCGAACACCTGGCAGACAAAAATTGAGCAAATCGAGTTCACTGTGAAGATCACTGTCGCCATTCGTCTAATGCCTATAGCCATGCTCCTAGACGACGCCGCGGTCAAGCCCAGCTCCCTCTGCCCCGACCCGAGCCGTGAGAAGGGGAGGAGAAGAGGAGACAGCACCCAGGACCCCCCTCTCTTCTTCCCCAGCTCTCTGCACGTCGCCGACCACCGTGCCCTCGCCAGCACCGACCCACAGCACTCCGCGGCCGAGACAACAACCCCCCAGCACGCGAGCAAGGCAGCCATGCCCAGTGTCGCTCGACGCACGCGCCCAGGGCCCCCGCACCGGCGAGCTACTGGACGCCCTCGCCCTCGTCGCTCCGGCCTATAAAAGCCCCCGCCGATCAAACGACTGGACGCACACCATCCCCAGCTACCTCCCAGACACGCTCACTTCACCCCGCCTGCTCTAGCTCGACGTCGCCAGCCCCGCCGGCGAGGTACTGGATGCGGAGGGCGCTGCCGCGTTCGACCTCCCTGGAGCAAGCCGCCGCTGGGAATTGGTGGAGGAGCATCGCCGGAGTCGATTCTGCCCGTCGCCGTCGAGTTCTGCTTCCTCTACGCACGCCGCCGTCGCCGTCGTCATCTTCACTGCGCGCAGGTGAGCTCCTCCATCGCCGATGAACATGATGCACCCGCGCCGTTGGATCTGGATTGGCCGGTACTGTACCAGTTCGGTTCGAATAAGTGACCTGACGGGTGGGACCCCCCTGTCAGGTTCAGTTTTATCTCTTTCCCGCCCGTGCGAATCATTTTCTGGGCCGGCCCGTTCGGGTTTCATTTGAAATCGGCCCAGCACTGTCGAATTTGGTCCGAAACGTTTTATTCATTTTCCCGCCTATTTCGAATTAATTCAAATTAGTTTCAGATATGTTTTTCAAACTTTAATTCCAAGAGATTTACAAATCCATTTCTAGCAAATAAATATGCGTTGGAAAGCTTATGAAATGCTCTACACTATAGAACTGGTTAGAATTCAATTTCAGTTAGGAATGTAAATAAATAAGAATAGTGTGACCATAGCTTTATTAATCATAGAACATTTCTAGAAAATTATTTAAACCTCCTAAAATTATGAAACTTGATTGGTGAACTCACTAATTACCTCCCCTACTGTTTGGTCAACCTTAACCAACTGAAACCTAGTTAGTGATATCAATTAGACCTTAATCCAATCTTAGTGGGTAACAAAAAATGATAGATTTCGATTATACACTTAGACCTAACTTGCCCTCAATACCAATTCACATAATTAGTCAATCCTCACTTAAACTAGCCCTAATAACTAGTTTCATACCATACTTAAAAAGTGAACCACACATGGCATATGGTAGAAAATTTAACTTACACACTCAATGCAAACTTGGAAGCAACTTGCAAAACAATTCAAATAAAATCCAAGAGGAAGGCTATTGTGAGAAAACTAGTATGTGTGCCTAGTGTGTTGTTAGCATTGTGTAGTGATGATGTGCTTTCTGTTTATTCGTTACTAGACGCTAGTGTTGCCGAGGAGGATATTGAGGGGGAATATTATCAAGAAGAAGAAGAATACCCGGGACACTTTGCCAACCAAGGCAAGCCATCTTTTTAATCATACTCCAAGTGCCCAGTTTTACTATTGCATTCTACTGGTTTTAAGTAAATTGCATGATTGAATTGCTAGAGTAGAATGATAGAAGTATAGTGATACCTTGCTTAGCAAGAGCATCAAGCTGAGTTTATCCAACCCTAGCTTAGTGGTATCATCACTCAATATAGCTGCTTAGTCGCTAATAAAATTGAGGCAATCTCTAAAGGGAACCCATTTGAACTTGGTGACTTGAACTTGAAAACTTGAAATGGAGATCCCTCCTACATGATGGTTTTGTGAAGGAAAGTAATCTTGACTAAAGGCTATGGAATGTATTTGCTAAATGATAATAAGTGATGTACCATGTGAGCCAACCTTTACCGTACGACCACATTACCCCTAAATGGGAAGGGGCTTAGTCCGTAGCTTGTTTTCTTTAGTATGGGAGACCTCATTTGAACTTATAGAAGCGTGAATCCCTCCCCCCCCCCCGGGACGCTTCCGAAGCCGAGACTAGCCATAGCTGTGAGGGAGGATACCACAGGCTATGGGAGTCCAAGATACAGCACTCCGTAGCCAGAAAAACTATGAGTTCCATTCCGTATCTGGACTCGTAGGGAGGATCCTATACTAAAGTAGGCAAGTGAAAGAGTTTGTTTGATTATCTGTACCTCGCATACTTTGTGTATGACGATCTGTGGATTTCTCCCGGCAGATGTATCGAATCTTGTGGGTAAAGTGTACCCCTCTGTAGAGGTTTC
This sequence comes from Dactylis glomerata, assembly GCA_007115705.1. Taxonomy (NCBI): domain Eukaryota; kingdom Viridiplantae; phylum Streptophyta; class Magnoliopsida; order Poales; family Poaceae; genus Dactylis; species Dactylis glomerata. The sequence continues at coordinate 3,514,801 of QXEO01000545.1, read as the reverse complement.
AAACTATTTGAATAGCCGTGTCCTCGGTTATGGACAGTTGGCAAACTGTACTTGACTTTTGTCAAGAATGATAATAACTTATGGAGAACTTGGTGAAGGACATGACTTGACTTGACATTGATCTTGACACATTTGAAGTTCCCTTAGATTAAACTTAGAGAAGTAAACTTCTTTTCTACCAATGAATATTCTTGGGAGACAAAACTAGCTTTTGCAAACTAAACTTAGTGCTTAGTCCACCATATCAACCTTGCATATCTACTTCATCATTTCATTTGTAAGATGGTTTGCGAGTGCATCCAATGTACTCACGGCTGTGTCCCTGGCTATCAACTTGGCCAGACTATGGGGAAGAGTATCCGGAGGAAGGGTATGAAGAGGAGTATCAGAACTAAGATCTTCTACTGAGTCGCCATTGCCTGTAGGGTGAAGGCATGGACCCGAAGACGTTATTTTCCGCTGCTACACTGTGTTGTAATATGAACTTGGTCTCTATGACCATTGTATTTGAACCATCGTATTGTAATGTCTATGGAACTGGTTACCAACTATGTTATGTGTATCACAAAAATGATTCTGGGATTGTGGTGGAATGCATAATGGGCACTTCGAATTTGTGAGAAATTCGGGGTCATCACAAGTTGGTATCAGAGCCTAGGCTGACCATAGGAGACCTTAGTTAGAATGGGCATTAAATGAAACCTTTACAAAAGCAAAAGATATAAGTAATGGTTTGAAATTGCTTAGTCTTTCCCTCTCTATTTACAAAGTTTTGTACATGCTTCAGTTTTTTTTTCCTACTTAAAATTTTGCACACTTGAGTTGATCACTAACTTAGTCTAATCTAAAATTTTGTAGATGGCATGATATTCACTGAGCAGTACCAGTTGGGCCATGGTGGCAGCCTTTGTTTCGAGCGCGACCTCACCACCCTGACCTTGTTCCTGAACCATCTGTATCTGGAGTTCAAGGGAGCCATGCTCAATGAGCACCCGGATGGAGAGCTACGGTGGCTTGTCAGGGCCAGTTGCCGTGGCAAGAAGGGAGATTTGAGTTCTCCAAGGATCAAGTTTGAGCTTGTGGAGAACACTTGGGCCGATGGTTTGGTCCGAGGTATGCAGGAGATGGACGCCCGCTTGTGCGGACTGCATGTTGAGGAGGTCCAGTGAGAGCGCTTTAGGAACTTTGCTCGGCGTGATGCGGACGGGCGTCCCGCAAACATGCCAGGGCAAAATGAGCCGAGTACCTACGTCGATCACATGGACTTCTTGCTGTACTCCACTCAGCAAGAGGCCGATCATGCCCGTACCAAGGCCAACCTTGAGCACTTTGCACTGGTGGAGGCAATGAGCACTATCAGGATTCTTGCAAGGGATCGCAAGAGTCTTCGCCGCCAGCGCGATGAGAGGGATCACACCATTGAGGAGTTGAAGGCCAATGTGGCTGAGCTGACTAAGTACATTGAGAGTCTAGAGGACCACCTTGGTGAGGAGGAAGGCATTGATCTCCGCAAGGAGGATAATGCCCTCATTAGTGACAAGGATGACTTCATGGAGAACCTTGATGATGAGAAGGATCCGGAGGAGAATGGATTCATTGTGGATGATGAGGAAGAAGACCCCGAGGAGCCCGATGTCTAGATTGGAGATTCCCGTGTTATCTAGTTATGAGTTCACTTTGAGTCACTGCGTGTAGGTGTGAGTTGTATCCCCCTCTCTAGTAGACGAGTCGCAATGGTTGGATGCAAACCATTTGTAATGTGGAACTCGTATGTATGATATGTTTGATGCTTGTTGAATGAAATATGAATTTGGCCCTTAAGGCCTTAGTAAGACAAAAATTGCATCATCCATGTTACATTTAAATCTTAGCAAATTAGTTTTTCCCTCTTGTCTTACGCACCTTATCTTCAGATGCCGCGAGCACCCCCACCCCCAAACCCGGAAATGGCCGAACTGCTAAGGTTGATCATCGAAGACCGGGAAGCAGCCCGAGCTGAGCGCCAAGCTAACTTGGCCACTCTTCAGCAACTAACTCAGATGGCAATGAACCACAACAATGGCAATGGAAATGGCCATGGTGAAGGAGAAAACAATGGCCATGGTGATCACCGATCCAAGTTAAGAAGTTTCCAAAACACCAACCCTCCTATGTTCACTAAGTCGGAAGAACCCTTAGATGCCGATGACTGGCTTCACACTATTGAGAACAATTTGGCAGTCACCGAAGTTGGTGAAAATGAGAAGGTCTTATACACCACCCACTATCTTGCGGGAGCCGCAAGAACTTGGTGGGATAGCACTTGTGCAATGCAAGCCCTAGGGTATATGATGCCTTGGGAGGAGTTCAACAGCAAGTTTAGCAAAGCCCATGTTCCTTTTGGATTGGTTAAAAGGATGAGAGATGAGTCCAGAAATCTGAAGCAAGGTTCCCTATCTGTGGTTGACTACCGTGACAAGTTCCTCACCTTGTCTAGGTATGCCCCAGATGACACTAACACCACTGAGAAGAAGCAAGAAAGGTTTCTGGATGGACTTCATGATGAGATGCAATGTGTCTTGGTTAGCATTCACTTTGCCGACCTGGAGTCATTGGTTGATTCTGCCATTCAGATGGAAGGCAAACTCAAGCAAGCTGCAGAGAACCGCAAGCGCCATATGATGTATCAAGGCAACTCAAGCAACTCGCAGAAGCCAAGAGGAAATCCACCTATGGGTTTTGCCCCTAAACCTATGAGGCCATCTGCACCTGCTCCACATCCCAACTATCCCAACCGTCCGCCCGGCAACAACTTCAACCGTGCACCTCCGAGACCTGGTGGCAACAACTTCAACACCAATACCCCTAGGCCAAATGGCGCCCCTGTGCTGCCCAAGCCTGGTGACAAGTCTGGTGTTACCTGTTATGAGTGCGGACTCAAAGGGCACTACTCCAATGAGTGCCCCAAGAAGCTGAATGATGCATCCAAGACCACCGCTCCGGCTCAGCAACATCGCCATGTCGGAAATGGCAGGAACTATCCACCAAGGAACCAGCCTTACCCTCGAGGCCGTCTGAATCACATGAATGTTGAAGAAGCTCAGGAAGCAACTGACATTGTGCTTGGTATGTTCCCTGTTAACTCAGTTCCTGCAAGAGTCCTGTTTGATTCTGGAGCTTCACACTCATTTGTCACTAAGTTATTTGTTGATAAAAGTGGACTTTAACCCACACCCATGAAGTATGCCATGTTAGTACAAATACCTGGGTCAACAACAAGGGCTGAGTGGAACTGTTTGGCAGTTCCCATAGAAATTCATGGAATAGCTTTCTTAGCCAATTTGATAGTATTGGGAACTAAAGGTTTGGAAGTAGTTCTTGGTATGAATTGGATGTCTGCCCATCAAGGAGTAATAGATTGTGCCAAGAAGACCATCACCATGAAAAGTAGCTCTGGGAGTGTAGTAAAGCATGTGTTCGTAAAACCAACCCAAACCACCCGATGTCATAAGAGTATCTCAGGACCAACTCTAGATCAAGTTCCCATCGTCTGTGAATACCCGGATGTTTTTCCTGACGAGCTACCCGAAATGCCACCGGATCAGGACATTGAGTTTATCATTGAACTTATCCCCGGAACTGGATCCATAGCCCAACGACCCTATCGTATGAACCCAGCTGAACTAGTGGAGTTGAAGAAACAATTGGATGACCTTTTGAGTAAGGGATTGATTTAGCCAAGTTCATCTGCTTGGAGATCACCCGTCTTGTTTGTGGATAAAAGTGATGGTTCCAGCCGACTGTGCACTGATTACCGCAAGCTAAATGATGTGACCATCAAAAATAAGTATCCTCTACCTAAGATTGATGATCTATTTGACCAATTGACCGGAGCTCGAGTTTTCTCAAAGATAGATCTTAAAACTGGATACCATCAACTGAAGATCCGTGCAACTGATATACCCAAGACAGCCTTCACTACCCGTTACGGATTGTATGAGTACACCGTAATGTCCTTTGGATTAACCAATGCCCCTGCTTATTTCATGAACCTCATGAATAAGGTTTTCATGGAGTTTTTGGATAAGTTTGTTGTTGTTTTCATTGATGACATTCTTATCTACTCCAAGTCTGAAGAAGAGCATGCAACCCATTTGAGATTGATCTTAGAGACTCTTAGAGAGCATCAGCTTTATGCCAAGTTTAGTAAATGTGAGTTATGGTTGAAGGAAGTTGGATTCATAGGCCATGTGTTGTCAGCTGGAGGAATATCAGTAGACCCAAAGAAGATCAAATCAGTCATGGAATGGGAAGCCCCTACCACTCAAACTGAAGTTAGAGGTTTTCTCGGATTAGCGGGATATTACCGCAAATTTGTTGAAGGGTTTTCAAGCATTGCCCGGCCAATGACCCAACTGTTGAAGACAGACAAGAAGTTTGAATGGACCCCTAAGTGTGAAGAGAGTTTTCAAGAGCTCAAGAAGCGATTGGTAACCGCTCCCGTCTTAACCATGCTCGATATCACCAAGAACTTTGATGTCTTTTGCGACGCCTCCAAACTTGGACTTGGTTGTGTGTTAATGCAAGAAGGCAAGGTCATAGCTTACCTCTCTCGGCAGCTTTGACCTCATGAAGAAAACTATCCAACCCATGATCTGGAGTTAGCATCTGTAGTTCTAGCTTTGAAGACCTGGAGGCATTATCTTATGGGTAACCGTTGTGAGATCTACACTGACCACAAGAGTTTAAAGTATATTTTCACTCCGAAGGAGTTGAACATGAGACAAAGAAGATGGATAGAGTTAATCAAGGATTATGATCTGGAAATTCATTACCACCCCGGTAAGGCCAATGTAGTTGCCGATGCATTGAGTAGGAAGCCATGCTCATTAAATATGATGATCAAAGAGGAGCAACCTATGTTGCACCAAGAGTTTGAAAAATTTGGATTGGAACTAGTCAGTCAAGAATTCTTAGCCAACCTTGAGTTTCAACCCACCTTGATGAGCCAAATCAAAGAAGCCCAGAAGGAAAATGAGAGTATTGTCGGAATTAAGCGCAGAATTAGTTCCGGCAAGGTGCCAGGATTTGAAGAAGATGATCAAGGAGTTCTTTGGTATAAAGGACGTATTTGTGTGCCTGCGGACTCAGGATTGAAGGAAGTTATTATGAGAGAAGCCCATGAGACACCTTACTCCATCAACCCCGGTGGAACCAAGATGTATCAAGATCTAAAGGAGCAATTTTGGTGGCATGGGATGAAGCGTGAGATTCCCTCGTTTATATCCAAGTGTGATATTTGTCAGAGAGTCAAGGCGGAACATCAACGTCCAGCGGGATTGTTGCAACCTTTGCAAGTTCTGGAATGGAAGTGGGAATCTGTTGGAATGGATTTCATCACTGGATTTCCAAGGTCTAGCCGTGGGAATGACTCTATCTGGGTCATTGTGGATAGACTGACCAAAGTTGCCCACTTTATTCCTGTCAAGACCACTTATACCTCAGGACAGCTGGCAGATCTTTATCTATCTAGAATTATTAGTTTGCATGGAGTCCCTAAAACCATAGTTTCTGATCGAGGAACCCAATTTACCTCAAGGTTTTGGAGAAGTTTGCACCAAGCCTTGGGAACCAAATTAGCCTTTAGCACAGCTTACCACCCTCAGACTGACGGACAGACTGAAAGAGTGAATCAAATACTTGAAGATATGCTGAGAGCCTGTGTTCTAGCCTATGGAGCTAAGTGGGAAGATTTTCTACCTTTCGCAGAGTTTTCCTACGACAACAGTTATCAAGCCAGTTTGCAAATGGCCCCATTTGAAGCTCTATACGGAAGAAAGTGTCGTACCCCTTTGAATTGGTCGGAAACCGGAGACAGCCAGATATTTGGACCTGACCTGCTGCAGGAGGCTGAAGAGAAGGTTCGCCTGATTCGTGATTACCTCAAGGCAGCCCAGTCTAGACAGAAGAGTTATGCCAACAAGAGACATAGAGAACTGACCTTCGAGATTGGAGATTTTGTCTATCTCAGAGTATCACCTCTCAAGGGAATGCAGAGATTCCAAGTAAAAGGAAAGCTTGCACCAAGATATATTGGACCCTTCAAGATACTAGACCGCAGAGGAGAAGTGTCATACCAGTTGGAAATGCCCCCTGAATTGTCTGAAGTGCATGATGTTTTTCACGTATCTTTACTTCGGAAATGTCTTGAAGTGCCGGAGAAGCCAGAAGTCTTCAAGAATATTGATCACCGTTCCGTGGACATCAACAAGGATTTGACCTATCGTGAAGTGCCTATTTGTATCCTCGAGGAAGCTTAATGAACCACTCGAACCCGAAGTATCAAGTTTCTGAAAGTTCAGTGGAGTAACCACACCAAAGATGAAGCTACTTGGGAGCGAGAAGATTACCTTCAGAAAGAGTTTCCCAATCTTTTCAATTCTTAGTTAGTGAATCTCGAGGACGAGATTCTTTTTAAGGGGGGAAGATTGTAACAACTCAAAAAATTGTAATCCACTTTCTATTAATTAAAGTACCAAATTTTGGACCAAGATAAAACTTTTTATCCATTATTGCATGTATTTCCTATTATATGTATCTTATGATTTCATGTGTGTTATAAATTGTTGTGCAATAATTGGCTAAGTCTAACTCAACCAACAGAAGCAATTAAGACAATTATAAGAACCAAAGACACAAGAAAACCAAAGAAAGAAAGAAAAAGAGAAGAATAAGATGATCTAGAAAATCTTATTGACTACCCTACTTTGAGCCTTTAGAATAAGAAATCTGTAACCCACCTCAGTGTTTGGCCAGTTAGTTGAGCTTAACCAAGTCCCATACTAACTCAACCAAGTAGTTGCTACCAAAAATTCAAATCAGAACTTGACTCAAACTTCAACCAAAGATTGAATCTGAAACAGTGACAATCCTCTATTTTCAAATACAAATTTCTGCAAAACATGTTCTTTCTTCAGAACAAAAATATCACTGGAAACCTTGGCTAATATGTGGATCACCCAAAGTGGAAAATTTCAAAAATTCGAATTTGAATCTCTTGCGGGCATTGCGTCGAACACCTGGCAGACAAAAATCGAGCAAATCGAGTTCACTGTGAAGATCACTGTCGCCATTCGTCTAATGCCTGTAGCCATGCTCCTGGACGACGCCGCGGTTGAGCCCAGCTCCCTCTGCCCCGACCCGAGCCATGAGAAGGGGAGGAGAAGAGGAGATAGCACCCAGGACCCCCCTCTCTTCTTCCCCAGCTCTCTGCACGTCGCCGACCACCATGCCCTCGCCAGCACTGACCCACAGCACTCCGCGGCCGAGACAACAACCCCCCAGCACGCGAGAAAGGCAGCCGTGCCCAGTGTCGCTCGACGCACGCGCCCAGGGCCCCCGCACCGGTGAGCTACTAGACGCCCTCGCCCTCGTCGCTCCGGCCTATAAAACCCCCGCCGATCAAACGACTGGACGCACACCATCCCCAGCTACCTCCCAGACATGCTCACTTCACCCCGCTCGCTCTAGCTCGACGTCGCCAGCCCCGCCGGTGAGGTACTGGACGGGGAGGGCGCCGCCGCGTTCGACCTCCCTGGAGCAAGCCGCCGCTGGGAATTGGTGGAGGAGCAACGCCGGAGTCGATTCCGCCCGTCGCCGTCGAGTTCTCCTTCCTCTACGCACGCCGCCGTCGCCGTCGTCATCTTCACTGCGCGCAGGTGAGCTCCTCCGACGCCGATGAACACGATGCACCCGCGTCGTTGGATCTGGATCGGCCGGTAGTGTACCGGTTCGGTTCGAATAAGTGACGTGACGGGTGGGACCCCCCCTATCAGGTTCAGTTTTATCTCTTTCCCACCCGTGCGAATCATTTTCTGGGCCAGCCCGTTCGGGTTTCATTTGAAATCGGCCCAGCTCTGTCAAATTCGGTCCGAAACATTTTATTCATTTTCCCGCCTATTTCAAATTAATTCAAATTAGTTTCAGATATGTTTTTCAAACTTTAATTCCAAGAGATTTACAAATCCATTTCTAGCAAATAAATATGCGTTGGAAAGCTTATGAAATGCTCTACACTATAGAACTGGTTAGAATTCAATTTGAGTTAGGAATGTAAATAAATAAGAATAGTGTGACCATAGCTTTATTATTCATAGAACATTTCTAGAAAATTATTTAAACCTCCTAAAATTATGAAACTTGATTGGTGAACTCACTAATTACCTCCCCTACTGTTTGGTCAACCTTAACCAACTCAAACCTAGTTAGTGATATCAATTAGACCTTAATCCAATCTTAGTGGGTAACATAAAATGATAGATTTCGATTATACACTTAGACGTAACTTGCCCTCAATACCAATTCACATAATTAGTCAATCCTCACTTAAACTAGCCCTAATACCTAGTTTCATACCATACTTAAAAAGTGAACCACACATGGCATATGGTAGAAAATTTAACTTACACACTCAATGCAAACTTGGAAGCAACTTGCAAAACAATTCAAATAAAATCCAAGAGGAAGGCTATTGTGAGAAAACTAGTATGTGTGCCTGGTGTGTTGTTAACATTGTGTAGTGATGATGTGCTTTCTGTTTATTCGTTACTAGACGCTAGTGTTGCCGAGGAGGATATTGCAGGGGAATATTATCAAGAAGAAGAAGAATATCCCGGACACTTTGCCAACCAAGGCAAGTCATCTTTTTAATCATACTCCAAGTGCCCAGTTTTACTATTGCATTCTACTGGTTTTAAGTAAATTGCATGATTGAATTGCTAGAGTAGAATGATAGAAGTATAGTGATACCTTGCTTAGCAAGAGCATCAAGCTGAGTTTATCCAAACCTAGCTTAGTGGTATCATCACTCAATATAGCTGCTTAGTCACTAATAAAATTGAGGCAATCTCTAAAGGGAACCCCATTTGAACTTGGTGACTTGAACTTGAAAACTTGAAATGGAGATCCCTCCTACATGATGGTTTTGTGAAGGAAAGTAATCTTGACTAAAGACTATGGAATGTATTTGCTAAATGATAATAAGTGATGTACCATGTGAGCCAACCTTTACCGTATGACCACATTACCCCTAAATGGGAAGGGGCTTAGTCCGTAGCTTGTTTTCTTTAGTATGGGAGACCTCATTTGAACTTATAGAAGCGTGAATCCCCCCCCCCCCCCGGGACGCTTTCGAAGCCGGGACTAGCCATAGCTGTGAGGGAGGATACCACAGGCTATGGGAGTCCAAGATACAGCACTCTATAGCCGGAAAAACTATGAGTTCCATTCCATATCTGGACTCGTAGGGAGGATCCTATACTAAAGTAGGCAAGTGAAAGAGTTTGTTTGATTATCTGTACCTCGCATACTTTGTGTATGACGATCCGTGGATTTCTCCCGGCAGATGTATCGAATCTTGTGGGTAAAGTGTACCCCTCTGCAGAGGTTTCAAACTATTCGAATAGCCGCGTCCTCGGTTATGGACAGTTGGCAAACTGTACTTGACTTTTGTCAAGAATGATAATAACTTATGGAGAACTTGGTGAAGGACATGACTTGACTTGACATTGATCTTGACACATTTGAAGTTCCCTTAGATTAAACTTAGAGAACTAAACTTCTTTTCTACCAATGAATATTCTTGGGAGACAAAACTAGCTTTTGCAAACTAAACTTAGTGCTTAGTCCACCATATCAACCTTGCATATCTACTTCATCATTTCATTTGTAAGATGGTTTGCGAGTGCATCCAATGTACTCACGGCTGTGTCCCTGGCTATCAACTTGGCCAGACTATGGGGAAGAGTATCCGGAGGAAGGGTATGAAGAGGAGTATCAAAACAAAGATCTTCTACTGAGTCGCCATTGCCTGTAGGGTGAAGGCATGGACCCGAAGACATTATTTTCCGCTGCTACACTGTGTTGTAATATGAACTTGGTCTCTATGACCATTGTATTTGAACCATCATATTGTAATGTCTGTGGAACTGGTTACCAACTACATTATGTGTATCACAACAATGATTCTGGGATTGTGGTGGAATGCATAACGGGTGATACGTCTCAAATGTATCTATAATTTTTGATGCTCCATGCTTGTTTTACACCATTTGCCTATTGTTTTGTTACACTTAGTGGTACTTTTATGCATTTTCCGGAACTAACCTATTAACGAAGTGCCACAGTGCCAGTTTCCTGTTTTCTGCTGTTTTTCTGTTTCAGAAGTGATACACAGGAAATATTCTCAGAATTGGACGAAACAAGTTCCTGAAGTCTTATTTTACCCGGAAGCTTCCAGAGATCCGAAGGAGAGACGGAGAGGGGCCACCAGGGCCCCACACATAGGGCTGGCGCGGCCAGGCCCCTGGCCGCGCCACCCATGTGTGAGAGCCCCTCGCTCCACCTCTGACGACGCCCCTTCGCCTATAAATACCCCCCGACGAGAAAAACCTAAGTGCCCGATCAGATTTCCAGAACACATCGCGATACGCCGCCGCCATCGACCCAAAGATCGGGAGGGTCCAGAAGCTCTTCCCGGCACCCTGCCGGAGAGGGGAATCGCCACCGGAGGTCTTCTTCATCGCCATGCTTGCCTCCGGAGCGATGAGTGAGTAGTCTACCTTGGACTATGGGTCGATAGCAGTAGCTAGATGGTTGTCTTCTCCACTTTGTGCTTCATGTTTAGATCTCATGAGCTGCCATACATGATTGAGATCACCGTTAGGTAATTCTACATGTTTGGTTTGTTGGGATCCGATGAATATTGGTGTTTATGATTAAGTTTCTGTACTGAATTATATCTTTTGATATCTCTATGTTGTTTATGATCTTGCATGCTCTCCGTTGTTAGTAGCTATCTTGGCCGAGTAGTTGCTAGTGACTCCAAGAGGGGGTATTTATGCTCGATAGTGGGTTCATGTCTCTATTTCACCTGGGGGAGTGATAGAAACCTCTAAGGTGGTAGATGTGCTGTTGCTACTAGGGAGAAAACAACATTCATATGCTCAAGGGCATATGCTTTGTTTACATTACACACTTTGCTTAATGCAATTATCTGTTGTTCGCAACTTAATACTTCTAGGGTGTACGGATTGATATCCCCGGGAGTGGATTATTAGTCATAGATGCAGTTGGATGGCGGTCTATATATTTTGTTGTAATGCCCAGAGTAAATCTCATAGTGATCTTCTTGACATATCACGTTATCTTTATTCTATCAATTGCCCAACTGTAATTTGTTTACCCAGCATGTGCTATTTTATCTATGGAGAGACACCACTAGTGAACTGTGGACCCCGGTCCTATTTCCATCATATTGCTATCACCTATTTACTTTTCTCGTACTGTTTACTTTACTCGCATACTCTACTGTTTTCCACTCGATACGCTCATAACCTTTGTTTCAAGCAAACCGGTGAGATTGACAACCTCATCGCAAGTTGGGAACAAAGTATTTGTTTGTGTGTGTGCAGGTTCCACAAACACCTTCAGTCGTCATTGTCTCTCTTCTCCTGTTCGATAAACCTTGGTTTCTTAACTGAGGGAAAACTTGCCGCTACACTCATCATACCTTCCTCTTGGGGGTCCCAACGGGCTGGTTATTCACCACGCACAAGGACTTACTGCTCCCACATCAACTACACGCCACCAGCTCTTTTCTGGCGTCATCACCAAGTAGCAGCTTCTTTTCTGGCACCGTTGCCGGGGAAGAGAGAAGACTTCTGCGAGGGGAGTTCTTCGCACACACATTCTTTACTTTGTTATTTGTTTTGCTTTACTTTATTTTATTTTACTTGCATTGCTTTTTATATCAAAAACCCAAAAAAAATTAGAATCCTTGGTAGTTTTTATTTCTTTGCTTTAGTTTATCATGCTATTCCCTAAGTACGTTCTGGAGGACCTCTCAGTAGGTAGTGGTTCGATTATTGGCAAAAGTAACATTGAGGAGTTCTTTAATCACATTAGTATGCATGAGGAAGATGAGGAAAAGTCTTGGGTTGAGCTTGCTCCTAGTATTGAAGTTGCTTCTGTTATATTAATTGACATGTTGGAAACTAGGTTTGCTAGTCTTAATCCTTTTATGCAATATATGTTCCTTAAACTTCATGAAATTGAGGATCCCGAAAAGAAAGCTTTTATCTTAGAAACCTTCGCATAGAATTTAGAGATGTTGCAATTGAAGCTAGGAAAGTTCTTAAACGTTTTAATAAACTTGGTTCACCTATAAAGGTTATTGATACTAATGATGAGGGGATCGAGATACCTATACCTTGCAAGCTTTTGGGATTGAGTGAAGCTTTCGAAAATAATTTTGCCTGGATTTGTCCTGAAAATCTTTTTGATGAAAATAGTGTACCAAAGCATGATCACAAAGGGTTTTCTAAAACTTATGTGGATGAAATACAATGCCTTATTGATAAGACCTCTGCTGTTGATCTTAATGCTTCTATTGATATTACTTGATTCGCAATTTTCTGCGCCTAGCTCAAAGGCGTTAAAGAAAAGCACTCTTGGGAGATAACCCAATGTTTTATTTTCAGTACTTTTTCTTTTATTTGAGTCTTGGAAGTCATTACTACTGTAATGACCACTCCTTATCTTGTTTATTTCGTTTTTGTGCCAAGAGAAGCCTCTAATTTGAGTGAGGTAAAGATTTGGGGATGTTGCTGTCCTGAAACTGTTTTCGGTGCTGCACCGTAAAAATTCGTGAAAATTCTCTGTTTATCTTTTGGACCTGCGATTTCTTGTGAATATGCCCCAGGTTATATCCAAACTTTTTTTAGTTGAACACTTTTTGATTTGAGCAACATAAAATCCCTCAAAAATTCGACCTTTGTCAGCTGTTCAGTTTTGACAGATTTCTGCCAATATTTGTGTTTGCCACTTTATCGCTTTATTTTGAGTTCTTTTGATCATAGAACTTTTGAGGAGGTTGCTACAGTAGTATATGCTATATATGTGGTGGTTTTGAGTTGAAACCTGAAGCAAATAGAGGATTGATTATATGTTATGCTTGCACTAATGTTGCTAATAGAATTGTGTTTAGTTTTGTATGAAGGAAGTTTTCAAGTGTAGGGATTGGAGAATGATGAGATGAGTTGAAGAATGGACAAAAGCTCAATCTTGGGGATGCCCATGCATCACCCCAAGAAATATCCAAGAAGTATGATACATCTCAAATGTATCTATAATTTTTGATGCTCCATGCTTGTTTTTACACCATTTGCCTATTGTTTCGTTACACTTAGTGGCATTTTTATACATTTTTTGGAACTAACCTATTAACGAAGTGCCACAGTGCCAGTTTCCTGTTTTCTGCTATTTTTTGTGTTTCAGAAGTGATACACAGGAAATATTCTCGGAATTGGACGAAACAAGTTCCTGAAGTCTTATATCACGGGGAAGCCTCCAGAGATCAGAAGAAGTGAAGGAGGGGGGCCACGTGGCCCCCACACACAGGGGTGGCACGGCCAGGCCCCTGGCCATGCCGGGCCCGTGTGAGGGGCCGTGGTCCCTCCTCTGACATCGCCCCTTCGCCTATATTTACCCCCTGACGAGAAAAACCTAAGGGCCCGATCAGTTTTCCAGAATACATCGCGATCCGCCGCCGCCGTCGACCCGAAGATCGGGAGGGTCCAGAAGCTCTTCCCGGCACCCTGCCGGAGAGGGGAATCGCCACCGGAGGTCTCCTTCATCGCCATGATTGCCTCCGGAGCGATGAGTGAGTAGTCTACCTTGGACTATGGGTCCATAGCAGTAGCTAGATGGTTGTCTCCTCCACCATGTGCTTCATGTTTAGATCTCATGAGCTGCCCTACATGATTGAGATCACCGTTATGTAATTCTATGATGTTGGTTTGTTGGGATCCGATGAATATTGGTGTTTATGATTAAGTTGATGTACTGAATTATATCTTTTGTTATCTCTATGTTGTTTATGATCTTGCATGCTCTCCGTTGTTAGTAGCTATCTTGGCCGAGTAGTTGCTAGTGACTCCAAGAGGGGGTATTTATGCTCGATAGTGGGTTCATGCCTCTATTTCACCTGGGAGAGTGACAGAAACCTCTAAGGTGGTAGATGCGCTATTGCTACTAGGGAGAAAACAACATTCATATGCTCAAGGGCATATGCTTTGTTTACATTACACACTTTGCTTAATGCAATTATCTGTTGTTCGCAACTTAATACTTCTAGGGTGTTCAGATGATATCCCCGGGGGTGGATTATTAGTCATAGATGCAGTTGGATGGTGGTCTATGTATTTTGTTGTAATGCCCAGAGTAAATCTCATAGTGATCTTCTTGACATATCACGTTATCTTTATTCTATCAATTGCCCAACTGTAATTTGTTTACCCAGCATGTTATTTTATCTATGGAGAGACACCACTAGTGAACTGTGGACCCCGGTCCTATTTTAATCGTATTGCAATCACCTGTTTACTTTTCCCGCACTGTTTACTTTACTCGCATATACTCTACTGTTTTCCACTCGATACGCTCATAACCTTTGTTTCAAGCAAACCAGTGAGATTGACAACCTCATCGCAAGTTGGGAACAAAGTATTTGTTTGTGTGTGTGCAGGTTCCACAAACACCTTCAGTCGTCATCGTCTCTCTTCTCCTGATCGACATTAAACCTTGGTTTCTTAAACTGAGGGAAAACTTGCTGCTACACTCATCATACCTTCCTCTTGGGGTTCCCAACGGGCTGGTTATTCACCACGCACAAGGACTGTCTGCAACAACATTCATTCGGAGTAGCAACTACTTTTCTGGCGCCGTTGCCGGGGAAGAGAGAAGACTTCTGCGAGGGGAGTTCTTCGCACACACATTCTTTACTTTGTTATTTGTTTTGCTTTACTTTATTTTATTTTACCTGCATTGCTTTTTATCAAAAACCCAAAAAAATTAGAATCCTTGGTAGCTGTTTTTACTTGTTTACTTTCGTTTTGCTGAAATGGCCAATCCTGAAAACACCAAGTTGTGTGACTTTGCTAGCACGAACAATAGTGATTTTATCTGCACTCCTATTGCACCACCTGTTCCTGCTACCACCTTTTATGAGATCAAGCTTGCTTTATTGAACCTTGTTATGAAAGAGCAATTTTCTGGTGCTAGTACTGAAGATGCTGCAGCTCATCTCAACAATTTTGTTGAGCTATGTGAGATGCAGAAATATAAGGATGTTGATAGTGATATTATTAAGCTCAAGTTGTTTCCTTTTTCTTTGAGAGGAAAAGCTAAAGATTGGTTGCTATCTTTGACTAAGAATAGTATTGATTCATGGGCTAAGTGTAAGGATGCTTTTATTGGTAGATACTATCCTCCTGCTAAGATTATATCGTTGCGTAGCAATATTATGAAGTTTACTCAGTTTGATAATGAACATGTTGCTCAAGCTTGGGAAAGAATGAAATCTATGGTAAAGAATTGCCCCACTCATGGACTGACTACTTGGATGATTATCCAAACTTTTTATGCAGGACTGAATTTTTCTTCAAGGAACCTACTTGATTAAGCTGCTGGAGGCACTTTTATGTCCCTTACATTGGGCGCCGCATCAAAGCTACTCGACAACATGATGGTAAATTATTCCGAATGGCACACCGAGAGAGCTCCACAAGGTAAGAAGGTAAATTCTGTTGAGGAAACCTCTTCCTTGAATGATAAGATTGATACCATTATGGCTATGCTTGCTAATGATAGGACTCATGTTGATCCTAATAATGTTCCTTTGGCCTCTCTGGTTGCTCAAGAAGAGCAAGTTGATGTGAATTTCATTAGAAACAACAATTTTAACAACAATGCTTATAGGAACAATTTTGCTAGTAACAATTATAGGCCATATCCTTCTACCAACGGTAATGGTTATGGTAACTCTTATGGTAATTCCTACAACAATACTAGGGCCGCGCCCTCCGAGCTTGAGGTAATGCTCAAGGACTTCATCAGTAAGCAAACTGCTTTTAACAAGACTGTTGAGGAAAAGTTAGGCAAAATTGATATTCTTGCTTCTAAAGTTGATAGCCTTGCTCATGATGTTGAACTTCTGAAATTAAAAGTGTTTCCTAATGATGTGAATGTGAGCAATATTGTTGCTGCCGCTAATGCTACCCAAGTTGGAATTGATGAAAATATTAGATTGTTAGCGGAATTGCATGCCAGGTGGGAAAGAGAAGATGAGATGGCTAGAGAGATGAAGGTATATACTATTACTACCTCTAATGATGTTGCTCCTACTGATAGCAACCCTCTTACTCTGATTGGTGTAGAGAAAACTCCCACTCCTTGTGTTAAAAAGCCTAAAACTGCCAAAACTTTTTCTCAAAAAAGTGCTGAAATTTTTCGGAGTGTGGGAGATGATAGCTCTACTTCTTTTAATGATTTTTATGTTGATGGCTGCAATATATCTGAAGTAATTTTGTTCTTGCAAAAGCTTGCTTTGACTCCCAATGCTAGTTCTTTAAATATTGCTTTTACTAAGCATATTACCAATGCTCTTATAAAGATTAGGGATGAAAAGTTGAAGCAAAAAGCCTCTGTTCCCAAGAAGTTAGAAGATGGTTGGGAACCCATCATTGATATGCATGTTAATGGTTATGATTGCCATGCTTTATGTGATCTAGGTGCTAGTATTTCCATCATGCCTAGAAAGATTTATGACATGCTTGATTTATCACCACTTGAAAAGTGTTATTTTGATGTACCTATTGCTGATGTTGCTAAGAAGAAACCTTTGGGAAGGATTAATGATGTTCTTATTGTGGTTAACAATAACCTTGTTCCCATTGATTTTCTTGTTATGGACGTTGAATGCCATGCTTCATGTCCTATTATTTTGGGAAGACCTTTTCTTCGAACTGTAGGTGCTATCATTGATATGAGGGAAGGCACTATCAAGTATCAATTCCCACTAAAGAAATGTATGGAACACTTCCCTAGGAAAAGAAAGAAATTGCTTTTTGACTCTATTCTTAGAGCAAAATATGAGCTTGATGCTTCATCTCTTGATATTACTTGATTCGCACTTTTCTGCGCCCAGCTCAAAGGCGTTAAAGAAAAGCACTCTTGGGAGATAACCCATTGTTTTCTTTACAGTACTTTTTCTTTTATTTGAGTCTTGGAAGTCATTACTACTGTAATGACCGCTCCTTATCTTGTTTATTTCGTTTTTGTGCCATGAGAAGCCTCTAATTTGAGTGAGGTAAGATTTGGGGAAACTGCTGTCCTGAAACTGTTTTCGGTGCTGCACCGTAAAAATTCGTGAAAATTCTCTGTTTATCTTTTGGACCTGCGATTTCTTGTGCATATGCCCCAGGTTATATCCAAACTTTTCTTAGTTGAACACTTTTTGATTTGAGCAACGGAAAATCCCTCAAAAATTCGTCCTTTGTCAGCTGTTCAGTTTTGACAGATTTCTGCCAATATTCGTTTTTGCCACTTTATCGCTTTCTTTTGAGTTCTTTTTTATCATGGAACTCTTGTGGAAGTTGCTACAGTAGTATATACTTTATATGTGGTGGTTTTGGGTTGAAACCTGAAGCTAAAAGAGGTTGAATATATTTTATACTTACACTAATGTTGCTAATAGAATTGTGTTTAGTTTTGTATGAAGGAAGTTTTCAAGTGTAGGGATTGGAGAATGATGAGATGAGTTGAAGAATGGACAAAAGCTCAAGCTTGGGGATGCCCAGGACCCCAAGAAATATCCAAGAAGTACAAGCGTCAAAGCTTGGGATGCCCCCGAGGCACCCCTTCTTCATCGGCAAAAATCAGGTCACCTTTCAAAACACTATATTTTTATTGCTTCATGCACTATGTGTTTTTCTTGGAGCGTCAGTCGTTTTAGTTTTCTTAGTTTGTTTAGTTTGTTTGTTTGCTGCAATAAATGGTTGGACCTGTAACATCCCGGATTTTAGATTTGGGAATTTCATCATGTCATTCATATGCATATGCACCTCTGCATATTTCTCAAAACTGAAAAGATTTTGTTTTGGACAAAAACCCGATTTTGTGTTGAATTGTGTTTTCTAGCTTAGCGTGGCTCAATTGCATTAAAATATATTTTATACTATTTGATGGGCTTATAGAATGTTCCAATATATCTAGGAATATAGCCCTTGTTTTTACAAATCCGGAGAATTTGATTTTGCTCAGTTTGGAGCCTTAAAACTGAATTTATAGACAAAACAGTAAACAGTTTTCAGTTAAATTCGAAAAAGATTAAAGAAAAAAAAAACAGCCGCAGACCTGCCAGACCGATTTCGGCCCAGCCGGCCAGCAGCGCTCCGCGCGCACGCCGCACCGTGCGGCGAATAGTAGGCGCCGCCCGGCCGAGCAGCGAGCAGCCAGCCCAGCAGCGCGCCCCATCCTTTTCTTTTTCTTTTCCTGCCGATGGGACCCCCTCGTCAGCGCGTCCTCAACCTCCAGCACGAGTACTGAACGCGTACGCGTTCTGCAAACCAGATCCGATCCGGTTCCACCAAATTCGCCCATTTTTGTTGCGGTTTTGCTACGAAAAATTACCTATCAATATCTCACGACCCCTTCTATTATTCCCCCTTTGAAACCCTAGAAAAATATCATCGAAAAATCGCCGGTTTTCTCGCCGGAGTTCGTCACAGCCGCCACCATTGGAGCTCGGTAGGAGCTCGATTTCATCATCCCCGAGCCCTCCTTTCCCTCCCCTTCGATCCTCCTGCTCCGCCGACCCCCCCTCACCCCTTACTTTCCCCTCGCAGAGCCGCAATAGAGTAGAATTGCTCGCCGGAGTTCACTGCCGCTGTCCACCTCCATCCGCCGATTTCCGCCAAACCGGGACGCCGGAGAGCCGCCGAAGACCGCCACTGTGATCTCCGTCGAACGCCGCTCGCCGTCCAGTGTTCTCCCGTTGCCAAGCTCGCCGAAGATCGTCGCCGGTGATCGCCGCCGTCGAGCCGCCGCTGTCCTCTTTTCCGGTGAGCTCCCATGAAAGATGCAATTCCGGCCGTAGATTACGCTAAGATCCAACAGCCCAAATCAGTGATCCGTGTGAAGGGGTATCAGCAAATCGGATCTCGCCACGTCGCGCTGTCCTTTTCTATTTATTTCCGAATTACGTTTTAACAGTCAGTTACGTACGAAACTTGCAAAATTCATAACTTTAGTTTCGTAACTCGGATTTTTGCAAATAATATACCGTTGGAAAGAGAAAAATGATATCTATTTTTCTGTACCATTATTTTTAATTGTTACAGTACGAAATTTTTATTTAATTTAAAACTCTTATAAAGAGTATTTTGTGCATATTTTAATTACTGTAATTTAGAAAATAATGTTTCCAACGGCATTTGAAAGCTAATTAAATTTCCTATACAGGAACACCTATTTCATAATTTTATAAACTATTTTCATACTAAAAGTTTTCAGATTGCATTAATGCAAGTTTATGTCTCTTTTCTATTGTGGAAAATGATTTATAAAGGTTTTAATAGTTTTTTTCACTTCTGTAAATCATGCATATTGCATTGTTGTGTGTTGTACTACTGTGTATTGATTTGGAATTGTTTGCCACGATAGATTGTCCGGACTGCGAACCTTGTGATTGCGAGGAGTGTTTTAGCGGGAACAACAATCAAGGCAAGTGTCACATCATAAATCTCCTACTTTTTCCTATGCATGTATTTGTTTTTCAGTAGCTTGCATGTGTAGGATGTTTTCAAGTTTACTTATTATGCTTTGCTGTAGACCCAAATAGATGAGCCGTAGAACCCCTAGTTGATTCCTTGATAGTCATCGTACTGTAGAATTGCTTAGCCATGCTATTAGTTGCGTGGGTGGTTTTCATGATATGAGTACTGAAAGTTTTGTTTACCTTAATGAAAACCACTAATCAATGAATCACCTGGGTGGAATGGCTTTGATTGGGTCATCGAGTGTGTTTTATGGTGGGGAAAGCCACCCAGGCTTAAAGAGATTGATAGACGTTCATGTTTAGTGGCTTCCGAGTACAACCACATGTCAATGGGCTCTGGCTTGACTGATTAAGTTATGAAACCGTGACCTACCGTGACCAGCTGATGTAGCTAAGATAGGTGGTATGGGTCCGGGGCTAGGCTCATTGTTTTGTTTCCCAAAGGTCTCGGCTTGGTCTTCGATCGAGCCATGTGGTGAAAGTGTACTAACCTCTGCAGAGTGTCAAAAACTAAGTACTTAGCCGTGTCCCCGGTAACGGACAATTTGAGCAACTTCACATGAAGCAGTTGAAGGATCTCATCACTCTAATTTCTTTAATAAAACTTGATGGGTGAACAATGGGTTAGGAGCACTTGAGTGAATCAATGTGTCCTTAGATTTTAATAGGAGCACTTGAGTGATTCAATGTGTTCTTAGTTGTTTTTGAAAAGAAACAAAAATGATTTGAAAAGTAGGAAGAAAATATATCGCTTTATGCAAAGAGCCTGAACTCCACCAGCCAAATATGCATGTATGATAGGTCGCCATTGATATCCACCATAGTGACACCTTGCCAATACCATTCCAAGTGTATTGACCATTCGTGGCTGCAACCTTTTATGTTGCAGGTTATTATTCTGAGGACGATTGATTTATATCGTTTAGGTCGCGAGTCTCCACCCAGCGGTGCCTGTGGAGTAATGGAGCTTTATTTATTTGCTATGTTGAACTATTATTTGTGAGCTAGCCATCGATGCTAAGCCATTTTGTAATAATTATACTCTTGGATCATACGATGTAATAAATTTGATGCATTGGTACTCTTTTATACATCTACTGTGTGTGCTAGCTATTGATCCAGGGACTAGCACTTATATGCACAGGATTCAATCTGTTTTTAACGGGTTGGGTCGTCACAGATGGTATCAGAGCCTATGCGTTGGCTGTAGGTTCGTGACCTTAGGATTTGGCTAGATGATAGGAAGCCCATAGGATTTAAAATTACCTATTTTAACTCTGTCTCTACTTCTTGCTCTTTCATTCTTTTATTCTTATCATCATCAATTCTCACACTTTCCTTGTTTAACTGTAGATGGGAGACTACACTCATGTCTTCTATGCCCACATTGCCTCTGAGGAGTTTTTCAGTAGGCCGCTGGCACTTGCTGCTATTCAGTTGGGGCTTCCCATGCCACGTTGTAGAGGAAGAGTTTTGCCTAGTGGAAGATGGGAGATAGAGACCCGCATCGATGGACGTGGTATAGTGCCCTACACAGAGGATATCGTCTACACCAAGGAGTACCCCAATTGGACTAAGGGAGCTGACATGGCTATGTTTGGAGCACTGTCTCGTCTGTGCTACACATACCGTGGAGAGATGCCACCTGAGTCGCCTTTCCGCCACTTTCCAAGACGTGATGCTGAAGAAATTCCTGTGCTATTCATGAATAACAGAGCGGATCTGCCTATGCACACCCTTCATATGCAAGACATGGGGGCTCATATTGTGGATGTTGAAAACATGCTTCGAGATGAGATAGAGGTGAATGCACAAGCCAATGTGGTGATCAACCAGCAGAATGAAGAGCTACTTACCGCACACGATGCTGTGGATGTACTAGAAGGAACAGTGAATGATCTGGAGGCTCAGCTCGCTGAGAAGGATGCTCTCATAGCAGCAAAGGATGCTCAGATTGCAGCACTACAGGCGCAACTGAACCCACCAGAAGATGATGAAGATGAAGACGATGATGATGATGATGATGATGATGATGATGATGGTGATGATGACGATGGTGGAGATGAAGCCGCTGCCATCGCTGAGGAAAGTGAGGAGGAAGATCCCGAGGAGATAGTCTTTGAGATCTCAAGAGATGAAGACTCAGGGGAGGAGTACACACCTCCATCATACCGCAACCGTGGTGGAAAACGCAAGCGCATGTCGTCATCAACCTATTGCAAGCTATTCAAGAAGATGGATTAGTTGCCCACCATTCTATTCATCGTTATTGTAATCGTTTAGGGTGTTGGCTATATCAAACTTGAGATACGTCAACTATATTATCGTGGTACTGTTATTTTCGAAACTTTAAAGTTCCAGGTTATTTTGTGACAATTTATATCAATTTAGTGAAAGAATTTGGTTAAAAGTTATATTTTTTTTCGTTATGCAGTTTCTGCAGAATTCTGTTTACTCCGCGATTTTTCATGTTTTACTGGTAGCTCCGTTTGAGCTCATATTTTAGGATCTGGTGCGAAATTATATGTACTACCTGTATAAAAATTGGAAAAATTTTCTGATGAGTTTTGGTCGCCCGGAAAAATACGTTTCTGCTGTAGCAGTTTTCTGCCAGATTTCTGTTTTGCTTTATAAATTGAAATTTCGACCCAAATTATATTACCTACTGTTTTAAATTGTTTTGTGGATGTTAAACACTGATTATACACCCCTGGAACTATATTTTGAAAATATATTGTGCATGTGCTGAATGTCATGGTTGTTGCTTGATGATTGCTTGTTTGCTGATTGCTAATTGTGTGATCATGTTGCATGGGTAGATTTTGTTTCCGTAGATCTTTCTGTCTAAACTTACCTATGCTGAACCGCAGATGCCGCCCCGTCGTGATCCCACTGAGATGGAACAGCTGATAGCAGCACAGGCGCAGCTGACACAAGTTATGGCTCAGTTCATGGCAAACAATAACGGGAACAATGGCAACAACAACAATCCGCCTCCACACGTGGACGCTCTGACAAGGTTTCTGAGGTTAAGGCCTGCTAAGTTCTCAAGTGCATCTGAACCAATGGTTGCTCTTGACTGGCTCCGTTCTGTGAACAAGGATCTAGTAACTGTGGGATGCACTGATGCAGAGAAGGTGAGATTTGCTCACCTACTGGAAGGACCGGCTGCTTCTTGGTGGGAAACTTTTCAGATCACCCACCCCCTTGACACTGTCACCTGGACCATGTTCGAGGAAGGTTTCAAAACCAACCATGTCTCATCTGGAGTGCTGAGTTTGAAGAGGAAGGAGTTCCGCAACCTGCGTCAAACCAATCGCACGGTGGCGGACTACATAGAAGAATTCAACAACCTGTCTCGCTATGCTCCTGAGGATGTTGATACTGATGCCAAGAGGAGAGAGAGGTTTCTTGATGGACTAAGTGATGAACTCTCACTTCAGCTGTCTGTGGTCTACTGTCCTACTTTCCAGGAGCTAATGGACAAGGCTAGGATCCTTGAAGGGAAGCATCAGCAGGTGGAGAGATGCAAGAGGAAGCACAACGACAACTACAACTCAGGATCTAATCAGAGGAACCGTAGCTTTCACCATGATCACGGGAATTCTGGTTATCACAAGCATGGAGACAATGGACACCATCAGCGCAATGGTAATGGACATAACAACCATGGAGGGAATGGTCACCACCATAATGGCCACAAGAGTGAAAACCATCACAACTCCGGAAAAGGTAACAGTCACAACAATGGAGGCAACAATGGAAGGAACAATAAGAACTTCATCAGAAAGGATATTAGTCAGGTGGAGTGTTTTAAGTGCCACAAGAATGGACACTATGCCAATGATTGTCCTGAGAGGAAGAATGATGAAGGCAACGAGACCAATCAGATAGAAGAAGTTCATGTGAACCACATCAACACTAGAGCCTCTAGTAAGTGTTGATCAACTCCTTCCAACATTAGTACCTTTCAGAGTTGATGCATTCTAATCATTCATATCAAGAGTAACAGTGGATCTAGAAGTAAGATATATCTCGTAAAAGTGAGCCCGATTGAAAGGTTATATGGTGAATTTTGGATGCAACGCAGCAGACCCATGGAAAGTGCAACATGCAAAAGCGACCTAGCAAATCTCCTTTTAAGGGTGGTAGTAGCATAGTTTATCCGAACCTAAACCCATTCTTTCTAGCCTTCTCGAATCTCGGGGACGAGATTCCTTTTAAGGGTGGTAGTCTGTAACATCCCGGATTTTAGATTTGGGAATTTCATCATGTCATTCATATGCATATGCACCTCTGCATATTTCTCAAAACTGAAAAGATTTTGTTTTGGACAAAAACCCGATTTTGTGTTGAATTGTGTTTTCTAGCTTAGCGTGGCTCAATTGCATTAAAATATATTTTATACTATTTGATGGGCTTGTACAATGTTCCAATATATCTAGGAATATAGCCCTTGTTTTTACAAATCCGGAGAATTTGATTTTGCTCAGTTTGGAGCCTTAAAACTGAATTTATAGACAAAACAGTAAACAGTTTTCAGTTAAATTCGAAAAAGATTAAAGAAAAAAAAAACAGCCGCAGACCTGCCAGACCGATTTCGGCCCAGCCGGCCAGCAGCGCTCCGCGCGCACGCCGCACCGTGCGGCGAATAGTAGGCGCCGCCCGGCCGAGCAGCGAGCAGCCAGCCCAGCAGCGCGCCCCATCCTTTTCTTTTTCTTTTCCTGCCGGTGGGACCCCCTCGTCAGCGCGTCCTCAACCTCCAGCACGAGTACTGAACGCGTACGCGTTCTGCAAACCAGATCCGATCCGGTTCCACCAAATTCGCCCATTTTTGTTGCGGTTTTGCTACGAAAAATTACCTATAAATATCTCACGACCCCTTCTATTATTCCCCCTTTGAAACCCTAGAAAAATATCATCGAAAAATCGCCGGATTTCTCGCCGGAGTTCGTCACAGCCGCCACCATTGGAGCTCGGTAGGAGCTCGATTTCATCATCCCCGAGCCCTCCTTTCCCTCCCCTTCGATCCTCCTGCTCCGCCGACCCCCCCTCACCCCTTACTTTCCCCTCGCAGAGCCGCAATAGAGTGGAATTGCTCGCCGGAGTTCACTGCCGCTGTCCACCTCCATCCGCCGATTGCCGCCAAACCGGGACGCCGGAGAGCCGCCGAAGACCGCCACTGTGATCTCCGTCGAACGCCGCTCGCCGTCCAGTGTTCTCCCGTTGCCAAGCTCGCCGAAGATCGTCGCCGGTGATCGCCGCCGTCGAGCCGCCGCTGTCCTCTTTTCCGGTGAGCTCCCATGAATGATGCAATCCCGGCCGTAGATTACGCTAAGATCCAACAGCCCAAATCAGTGATCCGTGTGAAGGGGTATCAGCAAATCGGATCTCGCCACGTCGCGCTGTCCTTTTCTATTTATTTCCGAATTACGTTTTAACAGTCAGTTACGTACGAAACTTGCAAAATTCATAACTTTAGTTTCGTAACTCGGATTTTTGCAAATAATATACCGTTGGAAAGAGAAAAATGATATCTATTTTTCTGTACCATTATTTTTAATTGTTACAGTACGAAATTTTTATTTAATTTAAAACTCTTATAAAGAGTATTTTGTGCATATTTTAATTACTGTAATTTAGAAAATAATGTTTCCAACGGCATTTGAAAGCTAATTAAATTTCCTATACAGGAACACCTATTTCATAATTTTATAAACTATTTTCATACTAAAAGTTTTCAGATTGCATTAATGCAAGTTTATGTCTCTTTTCTATTGTGGAAAATGATTTATAAAGGTTTTAATAGTTATTTTCACTTCTGTAAATCATGCATATTGCCTTGTTGTGTGTTGTACTACTGTGTATTGATTTGGAATTGTTTGCCACGATAGATTGTCCAGACTGCGAACCTTGTGATTGCGAGGAGTGTTTTAGCGGGAACAACAATCAAGGCAAGTGTCACATCATAAATCTCCTACTTTTTCCTATGCATGTATTTGTTTTTCAGTAGCTTGCATGTGTAGGATGTTTTCAAGTTTACTTATTATGCTTTGCTGTAGACCCAAATAGATGAGCCGTAGAACCCCTAGTTGATTCCTTGATAGTCATCGTACTGTAGAATTGCTTAGCCATGCTATTAGTTGCGTGGGTGGTTTTCATGATATGAGTACTGAAAGTTTTGTTTACCTTAATGAAAACCACTAATCAATGAATCACCTGGGTGGAATGGCTTTGATTGGGTCATCGAGTGTGTTTTATGGTGGGGAAAGCCACCCAGGCTTAAAGAGATTGATAGACGTTCATGTTTAGTGGCTTCCGAGTACAACCACATGTCAATGGGCTCTGGCTTGACTGATTAAGTTATGAAACCGTGACCTACCGTGACCAGCTGATGTAGCTAAGATAGGTGGTATGGGTCCGGGGCTAGGCTCATTGTTTTGTTTCCCAAAGGTCTCGGCTTGGTCTTCGATCGAGCCATGTGGTGAAAGTGTACTAACCTCTGCAGAGTGTCAAAAACTAAGTACTTAGCCGTGTCCCCGGTAACGGACAATTTGAGCAACTTCACATGAAGCAGTTGAAGGATCTCATCACTCTAATTTCTTTAATAAAACTTGATGGGTGAACAATGGGTTAGGAGCACTTGAGTGAATCAATGTGTCCTTAGATTTTAATAGGAGCACTTGAGTGATTCAATGTGTTCTTAGTTGTTTTTGAAAAGAAACAAAAATGATTTGAAAAGTAGGAAGAAAATATATCGCTTTATGCAAAGAGCCTGAACTCCACCAGCCAAATATGCATGTACGATAGGTCGCCATTGATATCCACCATAGTGACACCTTGCCAATACCATTCCAAGTGTATTGACCATTCGTGGCTGCAACCTTTTATGTTGCAGGTTATTATTCTGAGGACGATTGATTTATATCGTTTAGGTCGCGAGTCTCCACCCAGCGGTGCCTGTGGAGTAATGGAGCTTTATTTATTTGCTATGTTGAACTATTATTTGTGAGCTAGCCATCGATGCTAAGCCATTTTGTAATAATTATACTCTTGGATCATACGATGTAATAAATTTGATGCATTGGTACTCTTTTATACATCTACTGTGTGTGCTAGCTATTGATCCAGGGACTAGCACTTATATGCACAGGATTCAATCCGTTTTTAACGGGTTGGGTCGTCACAGGACCCCAACAAATTTCCTTTGGAGGAGATGTACTCGTTTTCATTTGCAAAGAACGCTCTAGTTTTCACTCTTATTAAAAATCGAGTGTTCTACTTTTTCTGCTGCTGCTTTTGGTTTTCGTTTTCGCCTTGATTTGCGTTCAGAACTTGTCATATATTTTCATCAAGGTGTATTTTTGCCTCTGATCTTTATTGGTTTTCATCAAAAGAGGTGTCTTTAAAAATTTCAAATGGTGTTGGAAAAGAGAAAAAGCTTTGTGCAAAATAGTGGTACAAGAAGGAGCTTGTGTAGACTGCGGCTTAGGCTTTTTCATGTCATGCTTGATGTCTTTTTGATAGTATGCTTAGTGGTTTTGCTGTAGCATGACTTGTCTCAAATAACTGAGATTGCTTAATGAGCCTTTGAAAAAATCATGCGTTGTTTTTATTGTATGGAAGCATTATTTTGGTTTTCTCCTTGATGCTTTATTTGGGTTGACTTGGCGCATGCTCACACATGTTAGACTCTTACAAAGTCGCCAATAGCCTTCATGATCATTTAGTTTTTGACTTTTGATGCCATCGTATGCTTCTTTTAATGTCGCTTTGTCGCTTTGCATGATTATGGCCATTATTGCTCTCTTAGTTGGTCGCTCCCAGTCTTTTGCTAGCCCTCACCTTGTACTGAGTATGAGCTCTACTCGTGCATCCAACTCCTAAAAACCAAGTTTTCCATTGTGTCCACTATAAATTCCTATGCATGGTATTTGTAAGCCATTCCAAAGTAAAATTTTCGTGTGCTACCTTTCAAAAACCTTCAAAACACTTCTCGTTTTGTGACACTGTTTTCAGCTCATGGGGACATAGTGGTCGGATTTGCTATCTTCCATATTGCTTATTCCAAAAAGAAAAAAAAGAGAAAAAAAGAAAAAAGGCACTCCTCCAAGAATGTGAATGTTGGTGGGCACCCGATGGAATCGGTTAGCCATGGTATGTGAAAGGAAAAGGTGGGGAGTGATACGTCTCAAACGTATCTATAATTTTTGATGCTCCATGCTTCGTTTTACACCATTTGCCTATTGTTTCGTTACACTTAGTGGCATTTTTATACACTTTCCGGAACTAACCTATTAACGAAGTGCCACAGTGCCAGTTTCCTGTTTTCTGCTGTTTTTGTGTTTCAGAAGTGATACACAGGAAATATTCTCGGAATTGGACGAAACAAGTTCCTAAAGTCATATTTCACCGGGGAGCTCCCAAACATCCGAAGACCTGATGGAGGGGGGCCACGAGGCCCCCACACACAGGGGCGGCGCGGCCTAGCCCCTGGCTGCGCCACCCCCTTGTGAGGCCACGTGGTCCACCCTCTGACAGCCCCCTTTCGCCTACATATACCCCCTGACGAGAAAAACCTAAGGGCCCGATCAGTTTTCCAGAATACATCGCGATCCGCCGCCGCCGTCGACCCGAAGATCGGGAGGGTCCAGAAGCTCTTCCCGGCACCCTGCCGGAGAGGGGAATCGCCACCGGAGGTCTCCTTCATCGCCATGATTGCCTCCGGAGCGATGAGTGAGTAGTCTACCTTGGACTATGGGTCCATAGCAGTAGCTAGATGGTTGTCTTCTCCACCATGTGCTTCATGTTTAGATCTCATGAGCTGCCCTACATGATTGAGATCACCGTTATGTAATTCTATGATGTTAGTTTGTTGGGATCCGATGAATATTGGTGTTTATGATTAAGTTGCTGTACTGAATTTTATCTTATGTTATCTCTATGATGTTTATGATCTTGCATGCTCTCCGTTGTTAGTAGCTATCTTGGCCGAGTAGTTGCTAGTGACTCCAAGAGGGGGTATTTATGCTCGATAGTGGGTTCATGCCTCTATTTCACCTGGGGGAGTGACAGAAACCTCTAAGGTGGTAGATGTGCTGTTGCTACTAGGGAGAAAACAACATTCATATGCTCGAGGGCATATGCTTTGTTTACATTACACACTTTGCTTAATGCAATTATCTGTTGTTCGCAACTTAATACTTCTTGGGTGTTCGGATGATATCCCCGGGGGTGGATTATTAGTCATAGATGCAGTTGGATGGCGGTCTATGTATTTTGTTGTAATGCCCAGAGTGAATCTCATAGTGATCTTCTTGACATATCACGTTATCTTTATTCTATCAATTGCCCAACTGTAATTCGTTTACCCAGCATGTTATTTTATCTATGGAGAGACACCACTAGTGAACTGTGGACCCCGGTCCTATTTTAATCATATTGCAATCACCTGTTTACTATTCCCGCACTGTTTACTTTACTAGCATTTTACTACTGTTTTCCACTCGATACACTCATAACCTTTGTTTCAAGCGAACCGGTGAGATTGACAACCTCATCGCAAGTTGGGAACAAAGTATTTGTTTGTGTGTGTGCAGGTTCCACGTTGCAGCTAGCAAGCAAAGCTTGGACGAGGCGCCACATATAAATTGTCCGCTGCTGTCGCAAGCTAGCAAGCATCACCTTCAGTCGTCACCGTCTCCCTTCTCCTGAACGATAAACCTTGGTTTCTTAATTGAGGGAAAACTAGCCGCTACACTCATCATACCTTCCTCTTGGGGTTCCCAACGGGCTGGTCAAGCACCACGCACAAGGACGTCTGCTTCCACATCATCACCAAGTAGCAGCTGATTTTCTGGCGCCGTTGCCGGGGAAGGAAGAGAAGACTTCTGCAAGGGGAGTTCTTCGCACACACATTCTTTGCTTTGTTATTTGTTTGCTTTACTTTATTTTATTTTACCTGCATTGTTTTTTATATCAAAAACCCAAAAAAATTAGAATCCTTGGTAGTTGTTATTTCTTTACTTTAGTTTATCATGTCTAGTTTAGTTGCTACTACTATGTCCCCTGCGGACATGATCTTTACTTTTAAGCAGAAAGATGAGGAAAGCTTTAAAGAAGCTTGGTCTAGAATTTATGAATGGCATGGAAAAACTGAACCTAAAATGGCTTTGAGTTTGCTTCTTAGTAGTTTCTACTTTGGACTTTCTCTTCGTTATAGATATGCTTTGGATGCTACTGCAGAAGGAGATTTCCTTCATTGTGATGGAGATCACGCCTTCAATATTATAAGAAAGTTGATTACAATTTATAGCATGCCAACCTATTTTGATTCTTCTCTTGTGAGCATTTTAAATAGACTTAATACTCTTGAGACTCACACTGCTAGCTTGAATTCTTGCTACAATACTTTGCGTCAGCATTTTGATTATGTGCCTATAAATTCCGAGCCTTCGAGTTGGTATCCTACAATAAAAATCACCATTAGTGGTGAAACTTTTCATGCTCGTTGTGATATTATGTCCGAGTTTTGTCTCATGCCAAAGGATGTTTATGAATCTTTAAGCCTTTGGAAGCTTTCTGAGGGAGGAGAAGAAATTTTTCTCACTAACAATGCCACCATATCTCCCCTCGGAATAGCTGAAGGAGTCTTCACAAAAATCCTAGGAAGAGTGATATCTACTGATTATCTTGTTATTGAATGTGTAGGAAAAGGACAAATCACACTTGGAAGATCCATTCTGAAGCTCATTGGCGCCGTTATCGATGTGGGAAAAGGCAATATAACATTTACCACTCCACCTTGCAATAACCATGTCTTTCCTAAAGTCAAGAGCAAAGGTAAGAAAGGGAGAGGTAAGGCACGCTCTGATCCTAGTGCTTCATCGCTTGATATTACTTGATTCGCACTTTTCTGCGCCTAGCTCAAAGGCGTTAAAGAAAAGCACTCTTGGGAGATAACCCAATGTTTACCTTTCAGTACTTTTTCTTTTATTTGAGTCTCAGAAGTCATTACTACTGTAATGACCGCTCTTTATCTTGTTTATTTCGTTTTTGTGCCAAGAGAAGCCTCTAATTTGAGTGAGGTAAAGATTTGGGGTTATTGCTGTCCTGAAACTGTTTTCGGTGCTGCACCGTAAAAATTCGTGAAAAATCACTGCTTATCTTTTGGACCTGAAATTTCTTGTGCATATGCCCCAGGTTATATCCAAACTTTCGTTAGTTGAACACTTTTTGATTTGAGCAACAGAAAATCCCTCAAAAATTCGTCCATTATCAGCTGTCCAGTTTTGACAGATTTCTGCCAATATTTGTTTTTGCCACTTTATCGCTTTCTTTTGAGTTCTTTTTGATCATGGAACTCTTGTGGAAGTTGCTACAGTAGTATATACTTTATATGTGGTGGTTTTGAGTTGAAACCTGAAGCTAAAAGAGGTTGAATATATTTTATGCTTACACTAATGTTGCTAATAGAATTGTGTTTAGTTTTGTATGAAGGAAGTTTTCAAGTGTAGGGATTGGAGAATGATGAGATGAGTTGAAGAATGGACAAAAGCTCAAGCTTGGGGATGCCCAGCACCCCAAGAAATATCCAAGAAGTACAAGCGTCAAAGCTTGGGGATGCCCCCGAGGCACCCCTTCTTCATCGGCAAAAATCAGGTCACCTTTCAAAACACTATATTTTTATTGCTTCATGCACTATGTGTTTTTCTTGGAGCGTCAGTTGTTTTAGTTTTCTTAGTTTGTTTAGTTAGTTTGTTTGCTGCAATAAATGGTTGGACCCCAACAAATTCCCTTTGGAGGAGATGTACTCGTTTTCATTTGCAAAGAATGCTCTAGTTTTCACTCTTATCGTTCATCGAGCATTCTAGTTTTTCTGCTACTGCTTTTGGTTTTCGTTTTCGCCTTGATTTGCGTTCAGATCTTGTCATATCTTTTCATCAAGGTGTATTTTTGCCTCTGATCTTTATTGGTTTTCATCAAAAGAGGTATCTTTAAAAATTTCAAATGGTGTTGGAAAAGAGAAAAAGCTTTGTGCAAAATAGTGGTACAAGAAGGAGCTTGTGTAGACTGCGGCTTAGGCTTTTTCATGTCATGCTAGATCTCTTTTTGATAGTATGCTTAGTGGTTTTGCTGTAGCATGACTTGTCTCAAATAACTGAGATTGCTTAATGAGCCTTTGAAAAAATCATGCGTTGTTTTTATTGTAGGGAAGTATTATTTTGGTTTTCTCCTTGATGCTTTATTTGGGTTGACTTGGCGCATGCTCACACATGTTAGACTCTTCCAAAGTCGCCATTAGCCTTCATGATCATTTAGTTTTTGACTTTTGATGCCATCGTATGCATCTTTTAATGTCGCTTTGTCGCTTTGCATGATTATGGCCATTATTGCTCTCTTAGTCGGTCGCTCCCAGTCTTTTGCTAGCCCTCACCTTGTACTGAGTATGAGCTCTACTCGTGCATCCAACTCCTAAAAGCCAAGTTTTCCATTGTGTCCACCATACATACCTACTAGCAATTTGCTATTCCAAGTAAATTTGACTTGCTTTTATATTCTCTTCAAATTAAACTCTTACCAGTGTTATGCGAAATTCGGTCAGTAAAGCTCTCACGAACCGGAAGGCACACTTTACTTTTTCCTGTTCTAAAAATTTGACATTGTGGTCTTTTATGCTGAGTTGTTATGCTTGCAAGTTGTAAGTTGGATTCTAGCCCAGCCATGCCGTCATGGGGCAAGCTTTCAACATTGCACTTCCTATTTGAGTTGATATTGTGATCTTTTGTTTATGGATGCCCGCTGTGTGAAATGAATTGGGAATCTTGTGAGGATCATGGAGTTTTTATATGTGTTAGGGAAACGCCGGGCCGCCAATCTAAGCCATGCATAATTCATGGTGGAAATTTGCAGCATACCCATGGTGAACATTCGACGACGCATCTCACAATAAAAAGCTAAACAATATAGCAAATAAAAGTGATGCCGAGGTGTTCATTGTCTGCTTGTCCTGTCATTTTGGTGTGGGCTTGTTCCATGTCATCGGGCACGGAGGTACCCCATTGGCGGTTCTCAATGATATGCATATATTTACAATGACAAGAGCCTTGCTTGGGACTCTAAGTAAACTAGCATGGTTTGGGTACTCGTATTCACGGGACACGAGGTTTTCAACTTATGATTTGTCAAGCATATGCATCATAATTGTTCTCGCATTAACTTTAACCATTCAAGATGCTTATGATGGGGGCAATGAGAGCTCAAAGCCGGTAAGTACCATAATTTTTGAAGGTTATAAAACTTGCAATCACTGCTTCCCTCTGCGAAGGGCCTTTCTTTTACTTTTATGTTGAGTCACCACCTTCTTTCTTTATGCACCATTAAGAGAGCATAGTTGTCATTCTTAGTGTGATATGCATTGTCCCAAGGTTCATTGATTGACTCATATTGTTGGTTTCACTTGTTCTTAAATTATTTGTATCTAGTCGCCCTCTTAAACTTTGAGGTGTCCTATGCATTTATGTTTTGCTCTCCATGAAGGACAAGCTGAAAACCACTTGTATATTTTTCCTTATGATTTGAACACACGTTTGACTTTCATTGTTTCATTTCCATGATCTTTTGTTTGTGTTCATTTGCATGTTTACAACATGGTTGCTAAGTTCTTATTGTCATGATTATATCTTCATGCCCATGTTTTAAGTTCTATTGATCCCAGCTCACCAATGCTTACATATATGATCAAGATTGTGTAGGTGCATGTCACCTCAAAAATTATTCTTTTGTTATCACTTACCTACTCGAGGACGAGCAGGAGTTAAGCTTGGGGATGCTTGATACGTCTCAAACGTATCTATAATTTTTGATGCTCCATGCTTCGTTTTACACCATTTGCCTATTGTTTCGTTACACTTAGTGGCATTTTTATACACTTTCCGGAACTAACCTATTAACGAAGTGCCACAGTGCCAGTTTCCTGTTTTCTGCTGTTTTTGTGTTTCAGAAGTGATACACAGGAAATATTCTCGGAATTGGACGAAACAAGTTCCTGAAGTCATATTTCACCGGGGAGCTCCCAAACATCCGAAGACCTGATGGAGGGGGGCCACGAGGCCCCCACACACAGGGGCGGCGCGGCCTAGCCCCTGGCTGCGCCACCCCCTTGTGAGGCCACGTGGTCCACCCTCTGACAGCCCCCTTTCGCCTACATATACCCCCTGACGAGAAAAACCTAAGGGCCCGATCAGTTTTCCAGAATACATCGCGATCCGCCGCCGCCGTCGACCCGAAGATCGGGAGGGTCCAGAAGCTCTTCCCGGCACCCTACCGGAGAGGGGAATCGCCACCGGAGGTCTCCTTCATCGCCATGATTGCCTCCGGAGCGATGAGTGAGTAGTCTACCTTGGACTATGGGTCCATAGCAGTAGCTAGATGGTTGTCTTCTCCACCATGTGCTTCATGTTTAGATCTCATGAGCTGCCCTACATGATTGAGATCACCGTTATGTAATTCTATGATGTTGGTTTGTTGGGATCCGATGAATATTGGTGTTTATGATTAAGTTGCTGTACTGAATTTTATCTTATGTTATCTCTATGATGTTTATGATCTTGCATGCTCTCCGTTGTTAGTAGCTATCTTGGCCGAGTAGTTGCTAGTGACTCCAAGAGGGGGTATTTATGCTCGATAGTGGGTTCATGCCTCTATTTCACCTGGGGGAGTGACAGAAACCTCTAAGGTGGTAGATGTGCTGTTGCTACTAGGGAGAAAACAACATTCATATGCTCGAGGGCATATGCTTTGTTTACATTACACACTTTGCTTAATGCAATTATCTGTTGTTCGCAACTTAATACTTCTAGGGTGTTCGGATGATATCCCCGGGGGTGGATTATTAGTCATAGATGCAGTTGGATGGCGGTCTATGTATTTTGTTGTAATGCCCAGAGTGAATCTCATAGTGATCTTCTTGACATATCACGTTATCTTTATTCTATCAATTGCCCAACTGTAATTCGTTTACCCAGCATGTTATTTTATCTATGGAGAGACACCACTAGTGAACTGTGGACCCCGGTCCTATTTTAATCATATTGCAATCACCTGTTTACTATTCCCGCACTGTTTACTTTACTAGCATTTTACTATTGTTTTCCACTCGATACACTCATAACCTTTGTTTCAAGCGAACCGGTGAGATTGACAACCTCATCGCAAGTTGGGAACAAAGTATTTGTTTGTGTGTGTGCAGGTTCCACGTTGCAGCTAGCAAGCAAAGCTTGGACGAGGCGCCACATATAAATTGTCCGCTGCTGTCGCAAGCTAGCAAGCATCACCTTCAGTCGTCACCGTCTCCCTTCTCCTGAACGATAAACCTTGGTTTCTTAATTGAGGGAAAACTAGCCGCTACACTCATCATACCTTCCTCTTGGGGTTCCCAACGGGCTGGTCAAGCACCACGCACAAGGACGTCTGCTTCCACATCATCACCAAGTAGCAGGGAGGAGTGCCAAGTTTTATAAAAAGAGCACCAAAGTGCCAATCTCTCTCTCAAAAACTTGCTTTATTTTTGTATGGAAGATAGTAAGAACCCCATTGCCAGTCGTTGACAAAGACAACCACCTCTCAAAATCAAGTTTTTATCTCTGTTTTACAAAATGAAAAGCTCTAGCACATGCTAAATCACTGCTTCCCTCTGCGAAGGGCCTTTCTTTTACTTTTATGTTGAGTCACCACCTTCTTTCTTTATGCACCATTAAGAGAGCATAGTTGTCATTCTTAGTGTGATATGCATTGTCCCAAAGTTCATTGATTGATTCATATTGTTGGTTTCACTTGTTCTTAAATTATTTGTATCTAGTCGCCCTCTTAAACTTGAAGGTGTCCTATGCATTTATGTTTTGCTCTCTTTGAAGGACAAGCTAAAAACCATTTGTATGTTTTTCCTTATGATTTGAACACACGTTTGACTTTCATTGTTTCATTATCATGATCTTTTGTTTGTGTTCATTTGCATGTTTACAACATGGTTGCTAAGTTTCTTATTGTCATGATCATATCTTCATGCCCATGTTTTAAGTTCTATTGATCCCACCTCACCAATGCTTACATTTATGATCAAGATTGTGTAGGTGCATGTCACCTCAAAAATTATTCTTTTGTTATCACTTACCTACTCGAGGACGAGCAGGAGTTAAGCTTGGGGATGCTTGATACGTCTCAAACGTATCTATAATTTTTGATGCTCCATGCTTGTTTTTACACCATTTGCCTATTGTTTCGTTACACTTAGTGGCATTTTTATACATTTTCTGGAACTAACCTATTAACGAAGTGCCACAGTGCCAGTTTCCTGTTTTCTGCTGTTTTTGTGTTTCAGAAGTGATACACATGAAATATTCTCAGAATTGGACGAAACAAGTTCCTGAAGTCTTATATCACGGGGAAGCCTCCAGAGATCAGAAGAAGTGAAGGAGGGGGGCCACGTGGCCCCCACACACAGGGGTGGCGCGGCCAGGCCCCTGGCCGCGCCGGGACCGTGTGAGGGGCCGTGGTCCCTCCTCTGACATCGCCCCTTCGCCTATATTTACCCCCTGACGAGAAAAACCTAAGGGCCCGATCAGTTTTCCAGAATACATCGCGATCCGGTGCCGCCATCGACCCAAAGATCGGGAGGGTCCAGAAGCTCTTCCCGGCACCTTGCCGGAGAGGGGAATTGCCACCGGAGGTCTCCTTCATCGCCATGATTGCCTCCGGAGCGATGAGTGAGTAGTCTACCTTGGACTATGGGTCCATAGCAGTAGCTAGATGGTTGTCTCCTCCACCATGTGCTTCATGTTTAGATCTCATGAGCTGCCCTACATGATTGAGATCACCGTTATGTAATTCTATGATGTTGGTTTGTTGGGATCCGATGAATATTGGTGTTTATGATTAAGTTGTTGTACTGAATTATATCTTTTGTTATCTCTATGTTGTTTATGATCTTGCATGCTCTCCGTTGTTAGTAGCTATCTTGGCCGAGTAGTTGCTAGTGACTCCAAGAGGGGGTATTTATGCTCGATAGTGGGTTCATGCCTCTATTTCACCTGGGGGAGTGACAGAAACCTCTAAGGTGGTAGATGTGCTGTTGCTACTAGGGAGAAAACAACATTCATATGCTCGAGGGCATATGCTTTGTTTACATTACACACTTTGCTTAATGCAATTATCTGTTGTTCGCAACTTAATACTTCTAGCGTGTTCGGATGATATCCCCGGGGGTGGATTATTAGTCATAGATGCAGTTGGATGGCGGTCTATGTATTTTGTTGTAATGCCCAGAGTGAATCTCATAGTGATCTTCTTGACATATCACGTTATCTTTATTCTATCAATTGCCCAACTGTAATTCGTTTACCCAGCATGTTATTTTATCTATGGAGAGACACCACTAGTGAACTGTGGACCCCGGTCCTATTTTAATCATATTGCAATCACCTGTTTACTATTCCCGCACTGTTTACTTTACTAGCATTTTACTATTGTTTTCCACTCGATACACTCATAACCTTTGTTTCAAGCGAACCGGTGAGATTGACAACCTCATCGCAAGTTGGGAACAAAGTATTTGTTTGTGTGTGTGCAGGTTCCACGTTGCAGCTAGCAAGCAAAGCTTGGACGAGGCGCCACATATAAATTGTCCGCTGCTGTCGCAAGCTAGCAAGCATCACCTTCAGTCGTCACCGTCTCCCTTCTCCTGAACGATAAACCTTGGTTTCTTAATTGAGGGAAAACTAGCCGCTACACTCATCATACCTTCCTCTTGGGGTTCCCAACGGGCTGGTCAAGCACCACGCACAAGGACGTCTGCTTCCACATCATCACCAAGTAGCAGGGAGGAGTGCCAAGTTTTATAAAAAGAGCACCAAAGTGCCAATCTCTCTCTCAAAAACTTGCTTTATTTTTGTATGGAAGATAGTAAGAACCCCATTGCCAGTCGTTGACAAAGACAACCACCTCTCAAAATCAAGTTTTTATCTCTGTTTTACAAAATGAAAAGCTCTAGCACATGCTAAATCACTGCTTCCCTCTGCGAAGGGCCTTTCTTTTACTTTTATGTTGAGTCACCACCTTCTTTCTTTATGCACCATTAAGAGAGCATAGTTGTCATTCTTAGTGTGATATGCATTGTCCCAAAGTTCATTGATTGATTCATATTGTTGGTTTCACTTGTTCTTAAATTATTTGTATCTAGTCGCCCTCTTAAACTTGAAGGTGTCCTATGCATTTATGTTTTGCTCTCTTTGAAGGACAAGCTAAAAACCATTTGTATGTTTTTCCTTATGATTTGAACACACGTTTGACTTTCATTGTTTCATTATCATGATCTTTTGTTTGTGTTCATTTGCATGTTTACAACATGGTTGCTAAGTTTCTTATTGTCATGATCATATCTTCATGCCCATGTTTTAAGTTCTATTGATCCCACCTCACCAATGCTTACATTTATGATCAAGATTGTGTAGGTGCATGTCACCTCAAAAATTATTCTTTTGTTATCACTTACCTACTCGAGGACGAGCAGGAGTTAAGCTTGGGGATGCTTGATACGTCTCAAACGTATCTATAATTTTTGATGCTCCATGCTTGTTTTTACACCATTTGCCTATTGTTTCGTTACACTTAGTGGCATTTTTATACATTTTCTGGAACTAACCTATTAACGAAGTGCCACAGTGCCAGTTTCCTGTTTTCTGCTGTTTTTGTGTTTCAGAAGTGATACACAGGAAATATTCTCAGAATTGGACGAAACAAGTTCCTGAAGTCTTATATCACGGGGAAGCCTCCAGAGATCAGAAGAAGTGAAGGAGGGGGGCCACGTGGCCCCCACACACAGGGGTGGCGCGGCCAGGCCCCTGGCCGCGCCGGGACCGTGTGAGGGGCCGTGGTCCCTCCTCTGACATCGCCCCTTCGCCTATATTTACCCCCTGACGAGAAAAACCTAAGGGCCCGATCAGTTTTCCAGAATACATCGCGATCCGGTGCCGCCATCGACCCAAAGATCGGGAGGGTCCAGAAGCTCTTCCCGGCACCTTGCCGGAGAGGGGAATTGCCACCGGAGGTCTCCTTCATCGCCATGATTGCCTCCGGAGCGATGAGTGAGTAGTCTACCTTGGACTATGGGTCCATAGCAGTAGCTAGATGGTTGTCTCCTCCACCATGTGCTTCATGTTTAGATCTCATGAGCTGCCCTACATGATTGAGATCACCGTTATGTAATTCTATGATGTTGGTTTGTTGGGATCCGATGAATATTGGTGTTTATGATTAAGTTGTTGTACTGAATTATATCTTTTGTTATCTCTATGTTGTTTATGATCTTGCATGCTCTCCGTTGTTAGTAGCTATCTTGGCCGAGTAGTTGCTAGTGACTCCAAGAGGGGGTATTTATGCTCGATAGTGGGTTCATGCCTCTATTTCACCTGGGGGAGTGACAGAAACCTCTAAGGTGGTAGATGTGCTATTGCTACTAGGGAGAAAACAACATTCATATGCTCAAGGGCATATGCTTTGTTTACATTACACACTTTGCTTAATGCAATTATCTGTTGTTCGCAACTTAATACTTCTAGGGTGTTCGGATGATATCCCCGGGGGTGGATTATTAGTCATAGATGCAGTTGGATGGTGGTCTATGTATTTTGTTGTAATGCCCAGAGTAAATCTCATAGTGATCTTCTTGACATATCACGTTATCTTTATTCTATCAATTGCCCAACTGTAATTTGTTTACCCAGCATGTTATTTTATCTATGGAGAGACACCACTAGTGAACTGTGGACCCCGGTCCTATTTTAATCGTATTGCAATCACCTGTTTACTTTTCTCGCACTGTTTACTTTACTCGCATATACTCTACTGTTTTCCACTCGATACGCTCATAACCTTTGTTTCAAGCAAACCGGTGAGATTGACAACCTCATCGCAAGTTGGGAACAAAGTATTTGTTTGTGTATGTGCAGGTTCCACAAACACCTTCAGTCGTCATCGTCTCTCTTCTCCTGATCGACATTAAACCTTGGTTTCTTAAACTGAGGGAAAACTTGCTGCTACACTCATCATACCTTCCTCTTGGGGTTCCCAACGGGCTGGTTATTCACCACGCACAAGGACTGTCTGCAACAACATTCATTCGGAGTAGCAAAGTACAAGCATCAAAGCTTGGGGATGCCCCCGAGGCACCCCTTCTTCATCGGAAAAAATCAGGTCACCTTTCAAAACACTATATTTTTATTGCTTCATGCACTATGTGTTTTTCTTGGAGCGTCAGTTGTTTTAGTTTTCTTAGTTGGTTTAGTTTGTTTGTTTGCTGCAATAAATGGTTGGACCCCAACAAATTTTCTTTTGGAGAAGTTGCTTGTTTTCATTTGCAAAGAACGCTCTAGTTTTCACTCTTATTAAAAATCAAGCGTTCTACTTTTTCTGCTACTGCTTTTGGTTTTCGTTTTCGCCTTGATTTGCGTTCAGATCTTGTCATATCTTTTCATCAAGGTGCAATTTTGCATCTGAACTTTATTGGTTTTCATCAAAAGAGGTGTCTTTAAAAATTTCAAATGGTGTTGGAAAAGAGAAAAAGCTTTGTGCAAAATAGTGGTACAAGAAGGAGCTTGTGTAGACTGCGGCTTAGGCTTTTTCATGTCATGCTTGATGTCTTTCTGATAGTATGCTTAGTGGTTTTGCTGTAGCATGACTTGTCTCAAATAACTGAGATTGCTTAATGAGCCTTTGAAAAAATCATGCATTGTTTTTATTGTATGGAAGCACTATTTTGGTTTTCTCCTTTATGCTTTATTTGGGTTGCTTGGCGCATGCTCACACATGTTAGACTCTTACAAAGTCGCCAATAGCCTTCATGATCATTTAGTTTTTGACTTTTGATGCCATCTTATGCTTCTTTTAATGTCGCTTTGTCGCTTTGCATGATTATGGCCATTATTGTTCTCTTAGTTGGTCGCTCCCAGTCTTTTGCTAGCCCTCGCCTTGTACTGAGTATGAGCTCTACTCGTGCATCCAACTCCTAAAATCCAAGTTTGCCATTGTGTCCACTATAAATTCCTATGCATGGTATTTGTAAGCCATTCCAAAGTAAAATTTTAATGTGCTACCTTTCAAAACCCTTCAAAACACTTCTCGTTTTGTGACACTGTTTTCAGCTCATGGGGACGTAGTGGTCGGATTTGCTATCTTCCATATTGCTTATTCCAAAAAGAAAAAAAAAGAAAAAGAAAGAAAAAAAGGCACTCCTCCAAAGAATGTGAATGTTGGTGGGCACCCGATGGAATCGGTTAGCCATGGTATGTGAAAGGAAAAGGTGGGGAGGAGTGCCAAGTTTTATAAAAAGAGCACAAAAGTGCCAATCTCTCTCAAAAACTTGCTTCATTTTTGTATGGAAGATAGTAAGAACCCCATTGCCAGTCGTTGACAAAGACAACCACCTCTGAAAATCAAGTTTTATCTCTCTGTTTTACAAATGAAAAGCTCTAGCACATGTTTAAATCACTGCTTCCCTCTGCGAAGGGCCTTTCTTTTACTTTTATGTTGAGTCACCACCTTCTTTCTTTATGCACCATTAAGAGAGCATAGTT
Source organism: Dactylis glomerata (assembly GCA_007115705.1). Taxonomy (NCBI): domain Eukaryota; kingdom Viridiplantae; phylum Streptophyta; class Magnoliopsida; order Poales; family Poaceae; genus Dactylis; species Dactylis glomerata. The sequence goes on along the minus strand of QXEO01000545.1, from coordinate 3,473,521 downwards.
GTCATTCTTAGTGTGATATGCATTGTCCCAAAGTTCATTGATTGACTCATATTGTTGGTTTCACTTGTTCTTAAATTATTTGTATCTAGTCGCCCTCTTAAACTTGAAGGTATCCTATGCATTTATGTTTTGCTCTCTTTGAAGGACAAGCTGAAAACCTTTTGTATGTTTTTCCTTATGATTTGAACACACGTTTGACTTTCATTGTTTCATTACCATGATCTTTTGTTTGTGTTCATCTACATGTTTACAACATGGTTGCTAAGTTCTTATTGTCATGATTATATCTTCATGCCCATGTTTTAAGTTCTATTGATCCCAGCTCACCAATGCTTACATATATGATCAAGATTGTGTAGGTGCATGTCACCTCAAAAATTATTCTTTTGTTATCACTTACCTACTCGAGGACGAGCAGGAGTTAAGCTTGGGGATGCTTGATACGTCTCAAACGTATCTATAATTTTTGATGCTCCATGCTTGTTTTACACCATTTGCCTATTGTTTCGTTACACTTAGTGGTACTTTATGCATTTTCCGGAACTAACCTATTAACGAAGTGCCACAGTGCCAGTTTCCTGTTTTCTGCTGTTTTTGTGTTTCAGAAGTGATACACAGGAAATATTCTCGGAATTGGACAAAACAAGTTCCTGAAGTCTTATTTTACCCGGAAGCTTCCAGAGATCCGAAGGAGAGACGGAGAGGGGCCACCAGGGCCCCACACATAGGGCTGGCGCGGCCAGGCCCCTGGCCGCGCCACCCATGTGTGAGAGCCCCTGGCTCCACCTCTGACGACGCCCCTTCGCCTATAAATACCCCCCGATGAGAAAAACCTAAGTGCCCGATCAGATTTCCAGAACACATCGCGATACGCCGCCGCCGTCGACCCGAAGATCGGGAGGGTCCAGAAGCTCTTCCCGGCACCCTGCCGGAGAGGGGAATCGCCACTGGAGGTCTTCTTCATCGCCATGCTTGCCTCCGAAGCGATGAGTGAGTAGTCTACCTTGGACTATGGGTCGATAGCAGTAGCTAGATGGTTGTCTTCTCCACTTTGTGCTTCATGTTTAGATCTCATGAGCTGCCATACATGATTGAGATCACCGTTATGTAATTCTACATGTTTGGTTTGTTGGGATCCAATGAATATTGGTGTTTATGATTAAGTTGCTGTACTGAATTATATCTTATGTTATCTCTATGTTGTTTATGATCTTGCATGCTCTCCGTTGTTAGTAGCTATCTTGGCCGAGTAGTTGCTAGTGACTCCAAGAGGGGGTATTTATGCTCGATAGTGGGTTCATGTCTCTATTTCACCTGGGGGAGTGACAGAAACCTCTAAGGTGGTAGATGTGCTATTGCTACTAGGGAGAAAACAACATTCATATGCTCAAGGGCATATGCTTTGTTTACATTACACACTTTGCCTAATGCAATTATCTGTTGTTTGCAACTTAATACTTCTAGGGTGTTCGGATTGATATCCCCGGGAGTGGATTATTAGTCATAGATGCAGTTGGATGGCGGTCTATGTATTTTGTTGTAATGCCCAGAGTAAATCTCATAGTGATCTTCTTGACATATCACGTTATCTTTATTCTATCAATTGCCCAACTGTAATTTGTTTACCCAGCATGTGCTATTTTATCTATGGAGAGACACCACTAGTGAACTGTGGACCCCGGTCCTATTTCCATCATATTGCTATCACCTGTTTACTTTTCTCGTACTGTTTACTTTACTCGCATACTCTACTGTTTTCCACTCGATACGCTCATAACCTTTGTTTCAAGCAAACCGGTGAGATTGACAACCTCATCGCAAGTTGGGAACAAAGTATTTGTTTGTGTGTGTGCAGGTTCCACAAACACCTTCAGTCGTCATTGTCTCTCTTCTCCTGTTCGATAAACCTTGGTTTCTTAACTGAGGGAAAACTTGCCGCTACACTCATCATACCTTCCTCTTGGGGTTCCCAATGGGCTGGTTATTCACCACGCACAAGGACTTACTGCTCCCACATCAACTACACGCCACCAGCTCTTTTCTGGCGTCATCACCGAGTAGCAACGGGCACTTCGAATTTGTGAGAAATTTGGGGTCGTCACAAGATTCCAACTTTGGGACGCTTGCTTCAGTCCATAAATGGATCGCTGAAGTTTGCATACGTTGTCAGCATCCTTAGGATCAACAAAACCCTTGGGCTATACCATGTACAACTCTTCCTCAATGTTACCATTAAGGAACGCGGTTTTCACATCCATCTGCTAAATTTCATAATCGAAAAATGCAGCAATTGCTAACATAATCCTAACAGACTTTAGCATCGCTATGGGTGAGAAAGTCTCATCGTAGTCAATTCCTTGAATTTGTCGGAAACCTTTTGTGACAAGTCGTGATTTAAAGACGGTCACATTACCATCAGTGTCTGTTTTCTTCTTGAAAATCCATTTATTCTCAACGGCCTTTCGGTCATTGGGAAGTTCCACCAAAGTCCATACTTGGTTTTCATACATGGATTCCATTTTGGATTTCATGGCTTCATGCCATTTGTTGGAATTTGGGCTCATCATCACTTCATCGTACATCGCAGGGTCATCTTCTCAACAATGGCATTTATGACAAGATCACCGTACCATTCAGGAGCAGCGCGTGTTCTTGTCGACCTACGAGGTTCGGTAGCATCCTCTTTTGGAGTTTCATAATCTTCATCATTAGCTCCCACTTCATTTGGTGAAGTCACCACCGGAACGGTTTCCGGCGCTACGCCACTCGCCAATTCATGAAGAGGAGGTTCAATAACCTCATCGAGTTCTACCTTCCTACTATTGACACCTTTCGAGAGAAACTCCTTCTCCAAAAAAGATCCGTTCTTAGCAACAAACACTTTGCCTTAGGATCTGTGATAGAAGGTGTACCCAATTGTTCTTTAGGGTATCCTATGAAGACACATTTTTCCGCTTTGGGTTTGAGTTTATCAGGCTGAAGTTTCTTCACATAAACATCGCATCCCCAAACTTTTAGAAATGACAGCTTAGGTTTGTTTCCAAACCATAATTCATACGGTGTCATTTCAACGGATTTAGATGGAGCCCTATTTAAAGTGAAAGTGTGACACCCCAAATTTACAACAAATTCAAAGTGCTCGTTATGTATTCCATCATAATCCCAGAATCATTGTTGTGACATACATAATGTAGTTACTAACCAGTTCCATAGACATTACAATACGAGCGGTTCAAATACAAATGGTCATAGTGACCAAGTTCATAATACAACATAGTAGCAGTGGAATTTACGTCTTCAGACCCATGCCTTCACCCTACAGGCAATGCTGACTAGGAGATGATCTTAGTTCTGGTACTCCTCTTCATATCCTTCTTCCGGATATTCTTCCTCATAGTCTGGCCAAGTTAATAGCCAGGGACAGAGCCATGAGTACATTGGATGCACTCGCAAACCATCTTATAAATTAAAAACAAGGAGATATGCAAGGCTGATATAGTGGACTATGCACTAAGTTTAATTTGCGCAAGGCTAATTTTATTTCCCAAGAGAGTTCACTAAGAGATAAGAAATATTTTAATTCTCTAAGTTAAATCTTGGATGGAACATTAGGTATTGATAAGAATCATGAATCCGGTCATTTATCAATGTCACATTTCCATACATCGCTGTTCAATTCTTGACAAAGGTCAAGTACAGCTTGCCAACTATCCATGACCGCGGACGCGGCTATTTGAATAGTTTTGACCTGTACAGAGGGGGTACACTTTACCCACAAGATTCAATCCATCTGCCGGGAATGATCCACGGATCATCATACACTAGTATGCGAGGTTCAGATGATCGAACAAAATCTTTCACTTGCCTACTCTAGTATAGGATCCTTCCCTAGGAGCCCGAGACATGGCTTTCTCCATTCTGGCACCCCTAGTTTTGCCCGCTACAGGGTGCTGTATGAATGGATGAGACCACTCGGTTCAGAAGTATAAAGCATAATGTGCACTTCTATAAAGGATGATGCAAGGTATCCCATACTAAAGCAAACAAGCTACGGACTAAGCCCCTTCCCATTTAGGGGTAATGTGGTCGTACGGTATGGTTGGCTCACATTGTACCTCACTCATCATCATTCAAAAACTCATTTCATAGTCCTTAGTCATTATTATTCCTTTTCAGAAACTCAAATGGGATGAACAATCTCCAGCCAAGGTTTTCTAGTTCAATCCATAACTTCCAGTAGGGTTCCCATCGAGATTACTTCATTTTTATTAGCGGCTAAGCAAGCTACTCTTGAGTGATGCTACAACTAAGGTAGTGTTGGATAAACTTAGTTTGATGATCTTGTTAAGCAAGACATCACTACACATTCTTATTCGACTATAGCAATTCAATCATGCAATTTAATTTGAAACAAGTAAATATGCAATTTGGAAATCTAGGTATTAGGGTATGAGTCAAAATATGGCTTGCCTTGGTTGGCAAAGTGTCCGGAATAGTCTTCTCCTTCTTCTTGGTAATATCCTCCTTCGGGCTCTTCTCCGGCGATACTAGCATCTATTAACGATAAACAAGATTGCACACAATCACCAAACCAATACAAACAACACTCCAAACATACACACAACCTTATCAACATAGATAGATGCTATCTCACCCTATTTGAGTTGAATTCAAATTAATTTGGACTCCGTTGAATTTTAGGGTGCAAGTTTGAGTTCATAACTAGGATATAAGTTTATAATGTTCTCTTGTAAGTATAAACTTGAACAAGGTAAAGCATTTCTGATTGGTATTTGAGTTTGTAGTCTAGCACCCGAGGATTCATAAAATTTCTATTTATATAAATTGATTTTATCCATTTCCTACATTTCCTAAGTTAGAAAAAGGCTTAAGTATCAATGGGTATCTAGCATTTCATCTAAAAGATTCAAATATGAGATCTAATCTTATAAACAGATACATGTTACTAATTATGGATTTTGAGAGTTGGTTTCATATTTTTATGAATTTTATTTGATTTGATATAATTTTTCTAATATGAAGAAGTTCTAGTTTTGTTATTTTTACTAGAGAAAATATATAATTATAAATGGGTTCAAACCACTTCCAGAGGCTAGAAAATATTCTAAGCTTTCCAAAAAGTATTTATTTGCTATTTTTGGATTCTTAAATCTCTAGGAATTAAATTTTGAAGAGGCGGTACTTAAAGAAATAGATAAAAGGTTTTCCTAAAAAAACTAGACTAACTGAAATGATGTGGGCCGGGGGGACGAATTCGGGCTGGCCCAGCTAGGGAACCTGGGTGCGCGTGGGGAAAAATGGGCTTCTAGGAGGGGCCCGCCTATCAGGGGCTTTTATTACCCAAGGGGTATGGGCTCCCCTGGCCCATCCAATTAGACCAAGATCGGACGGCCGGGGGCCATCTTCTCCGCCCGACGGGAGCAACAGAGGGAGAGAGGGCTAGGAAGGCGGCGGTGGTTAGGGAGCTCACCAGAGCGGGCGGCGACCAGCGGCGAGGGGTTTTGGCGATGGAGGAAGGTTTTCTCGGCCACCGGGGAGCGGAAGAAGGTCGAGGAAGGCTTCGGTTCGCCGGGAATGGGCGGTGATCTGTGGAGCAGTCAAGGTTGCCGAGCTCGACCTAGGGCATGGGAGAGAGAGAGAGAGGTTGTCTAGGAGGTTCCTGGAAGTGAGTTGAGTGAGACGGAGGAGTCAGGGATGCCTTTTATAGGCCAGAGAGGTGGGCACCAAAGGTGACCTCGGGTTTGTAGTTCAACTCAGTTTTGGTGAAGAGGAGGGGGAGAGGGAGGTATTTGGCAATGGTCTCGAGCTGCGGGGAGCCCATAAGGCTTGCTGGCGCATCAGGATAAGCCGGGGCTCAGGGATTCAGAGGGAGCCCGAGGGAAGAGCTGTAGCTGTTTCTCCTCGGTTCTCCGGCCAGGTTTCTGTGAAGGAAGGAAAAGGGTAGAGAGGGGGAGGGCAAGTGGGGGTGGTGCAGCAATCCTAGAGTCAAGTGGCCAGCCCTAGGGCATCTAGGCACACTGCCCACTTGTACACTTTGAAAAAATCAAAATACTGCCTTTAAGGTGTTCGACAAAATGTCCGCAAGAAAATAATTTTCGAAAATTTGAAAATTTCTAGTTGGCTTGGACCATGCATTGGATATTGTTCCTAGATTTATGTTTGCTTCATCCAGAGGTGGAGATTTGGTGTTATTTAAAGTTTGAATATCAAATGGCATCTGTAACAGATCCAAAATTTGGCAGAATATTTGATAGGGTTACAAGTTGTTTCTGGTTTCAAACTTTGTTGGAGTTGACTCTTTGTAACTTGTTCTTGGGTGTGGTGAAGAGATACATGAGGGTCTAGTTCAAATATTTCTTAATACAGAAGGGCAAAGTGGTGTAATCAATAATATTTTGAACATAGATTTTCTTCTCATTTTTTTGGGTTTTAGGGCAGAGCCTTTTCTTGATCTTTGTTTGTGATTGCTTGGCCCCGTTTAATATGGTCTCCACCAAACACATATAAGCAAATTCACTCACTTAAATAATCAATCATGCACTCCAAATAAAAGTTTTAATTTACCCCAAAAATTAACCACTTGATTTGATAATAATTGAGTAATTTTTTTTTTAGTTGTTACAATCTTCCCCCCTTAAAAAGAATCTTGTCCTCGAGATTCACAAGCTAAGAACTAAAGAGATTAGGAAATTCAGTCTTGACACAGTCTTCTCTTTCCCACGTAGCTTCATCTTTAGTGTGGTTGCTCCATTGAACCTTCAGAAACTTGATACTTTGAGTTCGGGTGGTTCTGTAAGCTTCCTCTAGGATACAAATAGGTACTTCATGGTAGGTCAAATCTTTATTGATATCCACAGAGTGATGATCAATATTTTTGAAAATTGCTGGCTTCTCTGGAACTTCAAGACATTTCCGAAGTAGGGACACATGAAAGACATCATGCACTTCGGACAATTCTGGGGGCAATTCTAGCTGATAGGACACTTCTCCTCGGCGAGATAGTACCTTAAAAGGTCCAATATATCTTGGTGCAAGCTTTCCATTGACTTGGAATCTTTGCATTCCTTTAAGTGGTGACACACGAAGATAAACAAAATCTCCGACTTGGAAAGTTAGCTCTCGGCGTCTCTTGTCAGAATAGCTCTTTTGTCGGGACTGGGCTGCCTGGAGGTGCTAAGAGATTATACGAACCCTTTCTTCGGCTTCTTGCAGAATGTCCGGTCCAAAGATTTTGACATCTCTAGTCTCAGACCAATTTAAAGGGGTACGACACTTCCTTCCATATAAAGCCTCAAATGGTGCCATTTGCAAACTTGCTTGATAGCTGTTGTTGTATGAGAATTCTGTGAAAGGCAGACAATCTTCCCACTTGGTGCCATAAGATAATACACAAGCTCATAGCATGTCTTCCAGAATTTGGTTCACTCTCTCCGTTTGGCCATCCGTCTGTGGGTGATAAGCTATGCTGAAAGCTAACTTGGTTCCTAAAGCTTGATGTAGGCTCTTCCAAAATCTTGAGGTAAATTGGGTACCTCGGTCGGACACAATGGTTTTAGGAACTCCATGAAGACTAACAATTCTGGATAGGTATAAATCTGCCAACTGGCCCGAGGTATAGGTGGTCTTGACAGGGATAAAGTGGGCAACTTTGGTCAATCTATCCACAATGACCCAAATAGAGTCATTTCCACGGCTAGACTTTGGAAATCTGGTGATGAAATCCATTCCAACGGACTCCCACTTCCATTCTAGAACTTGCAATGGCTGCAGCAGTCCCGCAGGATGTTGATGTTCAGCCTTGACTCTCTGGCAAATATCACACTTGGATATATATGAAGCAATTTCTCGCTTCATTCCATGCCACCAAAATTGTTCCTTCAAATCCTGGTACATTTTGGTTCCACCTGGATGAATGGAATAAGGTGTCTCATGGGCTTCTTTCATAATGTCTTCTTTTAGTTCTGAATCAGCAGGCACATAAATAAGTCCCTTATACCAAAGGACTCCTTTTTTATCTTCTTCAAATCTTGGCACCTTGCCAGTACTAATTTGGCGCTTGATTCCTTCAATACTTCCATTTCCTTTCTAGGCTTCCTTGATTTGACCCATTAAGCTAGGTTGAAGCTCAAGATTAGCTTACAATATCTGGCTAACTAGCTCCAAGCCAAATCTTTCAAATTCTTGATGCAACTTGGGTTGCTCCTCCTTGATCAACATGTTTAGGGTGCATGGCTTTCTACTAAGAGCATCGGTCACCACATTGGCCTTTTCGGGATGGTAGTGAATTCCAAGGTCATAATCCTTAATTAGCTCTATCCACCTCCTTTGCCTCATGTTCAACTCCTTCTGGGAGAAAATATATTTCAAACTCTTATGGTCCATGTAAATCTCACAGCGATTACCCATGAGGTAGTGTCTCCATGTCTTCAGAGCGAGAACTACAGCTGCTAACTCAAGGTCATGGGTTGGATAGTTTTCTTCATGAGGTTGGAGCTGTCGAGACAAGTATGCTATGACCTTGCCTTCTTGCATTAACACACATCCAAGTCCAAGTTTGGAAGCATCGCAATAGACATCAAAACTCTTGGTGATATCTGGCATTGCTAAAACTGGTGCGGTAACCAACTGCTTCTTAAGCTCTTGAAAACTTTCCTCACACTTAGGGGTCCATTCAAATTTCTTGTCCTTCTTCAACAATTGGGTCATGGGTCGGGCAATACTAGAAAACCCTTCAACAAACTTGCGGTAATAACCCGCTAATCCGAGGAAACTTCTAACTTTGGTTTGATTTGTAGGTGCTTCCCAATCCACGACAGATTGGATCTTCTTGGGGTCAACTAAAACTCCTCCGGCTGATAATACATGTCCTAAGAATCCCACTTCCTTTAACCAAAATTCACACTTACTAAACTTGGCATAAAGTTGATGTTCTCTCAGGGTTTCCAGGACTAATCTCAAATGGTTGGCATGATCTTCTTCAGACTTTGAGTAAACAAGGATGTCATCAATGAAGACAACAACAAACTTATCCAAAAACTTCATAAATACCTTATTCATGAGATTCATGAAATAGGCAGGGGCATTGGTTAATCCAAAGGATATTACAGTGTACTCATACAATCCATCTCGTGTGGTGAAGGCTGTTTTAGGTATATCAGTTGCACGGATCTTCAGTTGATGGTATCCAGTCCTGAGATCTATCTTTGAGAAGACTTGTGCCCCCATCAATTGATAAAATAGGTCATCAATCTTTGGGAGAGGATACTTGTTCTTGATGGTAACATCATTTAGCTTGCGGTAATTAGTGCACACTCAGCTAGAATCATCACTTTTATCCACAAACAAAACAGGTGATCTCCAAGCAGACGAACTTGGCCTAATCAAGCCTTTACTCAAGAGATCATCAAGTTGTTTCTTTAATTCCACTAATTCCATTGGGTTCATTCTATATGGTCTCTGGGCTATCAGTCTAGTGCCGGGAATAAGTTCAATGATAAACTCGATATCTCGATCCGGTGGCATACCGGATAGCTCATCGGGAAAAACATCCGGATATTCACAAACTATGGGAACTTGATCCAAAGTGGGTCCAGAGATAATCTTGTGGCATCGGGTGGTTTGAGGGGGTTTGACGGACACATGATTTACTACAATTCTTGTGCTACTTGTCATGGTGATGGTCTTTTTAGCACAATCTATAACTCCCTGATGTTGTGACATCCAATCCATACCTAGGACTACTTCCAATCCTTTGGTTCCTAAGACAATCAAACTCGCTAGGAACCCTATCCCATGGATTTCTATGGGCACTGCCAAGCAGGTCCAACGAGCCTTTGTTATTGACCCAGGTATTTGTACTGTCATGATATTTTTCAGGGGTGTTTGTTGAAGTCCACTTTTATCCACAAAAGACTCGGTGACAAATGAGTGTGAAGCTCCAGAATCAAACAGAACTCTTGCAAGAACAGAATTAACAAGGAACATACCAAGCACCATGTCGGTAGCCTCCTGAGCATCTTCAACATTCATGTGGTTGAGACGGCCTTGGGGGTTAGGTGGGTTCCTTGGTGCATAGTTCTTGCCATTTCCATCACGGCGTTGATGTTGAGCAGGAGCGGTAGGCTTTGGTGCCTCATTCATCTTTTTTGGGCACTCGTTGGAGTAGTGCCCCTTGAGTCCACATCCATAGCAGGTAACACCAGACTTGTCACCTGGCTTGGGAAGAGCAGGTGCACCACTAGGCCTTGGAGTGGTAGAGTTAAAGTTGTTACCACCAGAGTTTGGGGGTGCATGGTTGAAGTTGTTGCCTCCTGAACGGTTGGGGTAGTTGGGGTGTGGTGCAGGTGCAGGCACCCGGTTGGGTTGAGGGGCAAAACCTAGAGATGGATTTCCCCTTGGTTTCTGCGAATTGCTAGAGTTGCCTTGGTACATCCTACGGCGTTTGCGGTTCTCAGAAGCTTGCTTGAGCTTGCCTTCCATCTGAATGGCAGAGTCTACCAATGACTCAAGATCCACGAAGGGAATGCTGACTAAGACACACTGCATCTCATCATGTAGTCCATTTAAAAAACCTTTCTTGCTTCTTTTCATTGGTGTCAGCATCATCTGGGGCATACCTTGACAATGTAAGAAACTTGTCGCGGTAATCAACCATAGATAGGGATCCTTGCTTCAGATTTCTAAACTCATCTCACATTCTCTTGACTAGACCCATTGGGACATGGGCCTTGCTGAACTTGCTCTTGAATTCTTCCCAGGGCACCACATACCCATTTGCTTGCATGGCGTGGGTGCTATCCCACCAAGCTCTTGCGGCTCCCGCAAGGTAGTGGGTGGTGTAGAGAACCTTCTCATTCTCGCCAACTCTGGCAACTTCCAAATTGTTTTCCATAGTGCGAAGGCAGTCATCGGCATCCAGAGGTTCTTCAGCTTTGGTGAAAGTTGGCGGATTGGTGTTTTGGAAACTCCTCAGCTTGGATTGGGGTTCACCATGCCCATTGCCATTACCATTATAATTATCCCCTCCTCCATGGCCATTTCCATTGGCATTGTGGTTCATAGCCATCTGGGTGAGTTGCTGGAGAGTGGCCAAGTTGGCCTGGCACTCAGCTTGGGTGGCTTCTCGATCTTCCATAATCATCCTTAGCAATTCTGCCACTTCCGGGTTCGGTGGTGGTGGAGCACGAGTCATCTGAAGATAAGGGGTATATGACAAGAGGGAAAACTAATTGCTAAGTTCTAAGTGTTCATGCTGATGCAATTAATCTTTCTAAGGCCTTAAGGGCCAAACTCATTTTTCATTCATCAAACATTAAACACACAACTCATTGAGTTCACACATTACAAATGGTTGACAACAAACCATTGCGACTCATCTACTAGATAGAGGGGATACAACTCACACCTACATGAAGTGCTCTTAATGTGATCTACTCACTAGATAACGCTTAAATAGGTGATCTAAATGTCCAGAGCCTCTGACTCATCATCGAGGTCCACCATGTGTGCATCTTTCTCCTCCTCATCAATGAACTCATCATCTTCTTCATCCTCCTGATCTTCCATATTCATGTCCTCAAAATAATCCTTGTCATCACTAAGGAGGGCATCTTTCTCCCTACGGAGGTCAATGCCTTCCTCCTCCACCTTCTCGAGAAGATTCTCGAGATCACCTATGTAATCCTTCAGCTTGGGCACCTTTGCCTTTAACTTCTCAATGGTGTCATCTCTAGCTTGGTGTTGTCGATGAAGGTGCCTACGCTCTTTGGCAAGGAGCTTGATGGTGCCCCTAGCCTGCAAGAGCGCGAAGTGGTTGAGGTTGGCCTTGTCACGGGCATGATCAGCTTCCTGCTATGTGGAGTACAGCATGAAGTCCAGATGGTCCACATGGTGCCTCAGCTCGTGGTTTAGTGGCGGCATTTCCATGGGGCGTCCAGTGTCATCACGCCGAGCATAATGCTGGAAACGAAACCCCTTGATCTCCTCGATGTGATATCCGCACAGGCATGCGAGCATCTTCTGTATGCCTCTAGCCAAGCCATCGACCCAACTGTTTTCCATGATCTTGAACTCGATCAACATGGAAGTAGTGTCTCCCATCTTGCTGCGGACACTAGCCACGACAAGCCACTGAAGTTCCCCTTCTGGGTGATCATGGAGCCGAATGCCCATGAATTCCAGGAACGGGCGATCAAGGTGGAGAGCCAGAGCAGTGAGGTCACGCTCAAAGACGAGATCCCCATCATGCCCTAGCTGGTAGTGCTCAGTGAAGTTCACGTCCATCTACAAAATTTTAAGATAGATTTAAGTTAGTGAGTGACTCAAGTGTGCAAAATTTTAAGTATGCATAAATCCAATAGTGTAAGTGATTTGTAACTAAAGAGGATAAGAGTAAGCATTTTTTTCTAACGCCCATTCTAACTAAGGTCTCCTATGGTCAGCCTAGGCTCTGATACCAACTTTGTGACACCCCAAATTTACAACAAATTCAAAGTGCCCGTTATGTATTCCATCACAATCCCAGAATCATTGTTGTGACATACATAACGTAGTCAATAACTAGTCCCATAGACATTACAATATGGGCAGTTCAAATACAAATGGTCATAGTGACCAAGTTCATAATACAACATAGTAGCAGCGGAATTTACGTCTTCAGACCCATGCCTTCACCCTACAGGCAATGCTGACTAGGAGATGATCTTAGTTTTGGTACTCCTCTTCGTATCCTTCCTCTGGATATTCTTCCTCATAGTCTGGCCAAGTTAATAGCCAGGGACAGAGCCATGAGTACATTGGATGCACTCGCAAACCTTCTTATAAATGAAAAACTAGGAGATATGCAAGGCTGATATAGTGGACTATGCACTAAGTTTAATTTGCGTAAGGCTAATTTTCTTTCCCAAGAGAGTTCACTAAGAGATAAGAAATATTTTAATTCTCTAAGTTAAATCTTGGATGGAACATTAGGTATTGATCGGAATCATGAATCCGGTCATTTATCAATGTCACATTTCCACACATCGTTGTTCAATTCTTGACAAAGGTCAAGTATAGCTTGCCAACTGTCCATGACCACGGACAGAGCCATTCGAATAGTTTTGACGTCTGCAGAGGGGGTACACTTTACCCACAAGATTCAATCCATCTGTCGGGAATGATCCACAGATCGTCATACACCAGTATGCGAGGTTCAGATGATCGAACAAAATCTTTCACTTGCCTACTCTAGTATAGGATCCTTCCCTAGGAGCCCGAGACACGGCTTTCTCTGTTCCGGCACCCCTAGTTTTGCCTGCTACAGGGTGCTGTATGAATGGAGGAGACCACTTGGTTCGGAAGTATAAAGCACAATGTGCACTTCTATAAAGGATGATGCAAGGTATCCCATACTAAAGCAAACAAGCTATGGACTAAGCCCCTTCCCATTTAGGGGTAATGTGGTCGTACAATATGGTTGGCTCACATAGTACCTCACTCATCATCATTCAAAAATTCATTTCATAGTCCTTAGTCATTATTGTTCCTTTTCAGAAACTCAACTGGGATGAACAATCTCCAGCCAAGGTTTTCTAGTTCAATCCATAACTTCCAGTAGGTTTCCCATTGAGATTACTTCATTTTTATTAGCGGCTAAGCAAGCTACTCTTGAGTGATGCTACAACTAAGGTAGTATTGGATAAACTCAGTTTGATGATCTTGTTAAGCAAGACATCACTGCACATTCTTATTCGACTATAGCAATTCAATCATGCAATTTAATTTGAAAACAAGTAAATATGCAATTTGAAAATCTAGGTATTAGGGTATGAGTCAAAAGATGGCTTGCCTTGGTTGGCAAAGTGTCCGGAATAGTCTTCTCCTTCTTCTTGGTAATATCCTCCTTCGGGCTCTTCTCCTGGGATACTAGCATCTATTAATAATAAACAAGATTGCACACAATCACCAAACCGATACAAACAACACTCCAAACATACACACAAGCTTATCAACATAGATAGATGCTATCTCACCCTATTTGAGTTGAATTCAAATTAATTTAGACTCCGTTGAATTTTAGGGTGCAAGTTTGAGTTCATAACTAGGATTTAAGTTTATATTATTCTCTTGTAAGTATAAACTTGAACAAGGTAAAGTATTTCTGATTGGTATTTGAGGTTGTAGTCTAGCACCCAAGGATTCATAAAATTTCTATTTATATAAATTGATTTTATCCATTTCCTACATTTCCTAAGTTAGAAAAAGGCTTAAGTATCAATGGGTATCTAGCATTTCATCTAAAAGATTCAAATATGAGATCTAATCTTATAAATAGATACATGTTACTAATTATGGATTTTGAGAGTTGGTTTCATATTTTTATGAATTTTATTTGATTTGATATAATTTTTCTAAGATGAAAAAGTTCTAGTTTTGTTATTTTTACTAGAGAAAATATATAATTATAAATGGGTTCAAACCACTTCCAGAGGCTATAAAATATTCTAAGCTTTCCAAAAAGTATTTATTTGCTATTTTTGGATTCTTAAATCTCTAGGAATTAAATTTTGAAGAGGCAGTACTTAAAGAAATAGATAAAAGGTTTTCCTAAAAAAAACTAGACTAACTGAATTGATGCGGGCCGGGGGGACAAATTCGGGCCGGCCCAGCTAGGGAACCTGGGTGCGCGCGGGGAAAAAAAGGGGCTGCTAGGAGGGGCCCGCCTGTCAGGGGCTTTTATTACCCGAAGGGGTATGGGCTCCCCTGGTCCGTCTGATTAGACCAAGATCGGACGGCCGGGGGCCATCTTCTCCGCCCGATGGGAGCAATGGAGGGAGAGAGGGCTGGGGAGGCGGCGGTGGTTAGGGAGCTCACCGGAGCGGGCGGCGACCGGCGGTGTGGGGTTTTGGCGGCGGAGGAAGGTTTTCTCGGCCACCGGGGAGCGAAAGAAGGTCGGGGAAGGCTTCGGTTCGCCGAGAACGGGCGGTGATCTGTGGAGAAGTCGAGGTCACCGAGCTCGACCTAGGGCATGGGAGAGAGAGATAGAGAGAGAAAGAGGTTGTCTAGGAGGTTCCTGGAAGTGAGTTGAGTGAGACGGAGGAGTCGGGGATGCCTTTTATAGGCCAGAGAGGTGGGCACCGAGGGTGACCTCGAGTTTGCAGTTCAACTCGGTTTCGGTGAAGAGGAGGGGGAGAGGGAGGTATTTGGTGATGGTCTCGAGCTGTGGGGAGCCCATAAGGCTTGCTGGCGCATTAGGATAAGCCGGGGCTCAGGGATTCAGAGGGAGCCCGAGGGGAGAGCTGTAGCTGTTTCTCCTCGGTTCTCCGGTCAGGTTTCGGTGAAGGAAGGAAAAGGGTAGAGAGGGGGAGGGCAAGTGGGGGTGGTGCAGCAATCCTAGAGTCAAGTGGACAGCCCCAGGGCATCTAGGCACACTGCCCACTTGCACACTTTGAAAAAATCAAAATCCTGCCTTTAAGGTGTTCGACAAAATGTCCGCAAGAAAATAATTTTCGAAAATTTGAAAATTTCTAGTTGGCTTGGACCATGCATTGGATATGGTTCCTAGATTTATGTTTGCTTCATCCAGAGGTGGAGATTTAGTGTTATTTAAAGTTTGAATTTCAAATGGCATCTATAACAGATTCAAACTTTGGCAGAATATTTGATAGGGTTACAAGTTGTTTCTGGTCTCAAACTTTGTTGGAGTTGACTCTTTGTAACTTGTTCTTGGGTGTGGTGAAGAGATACATGAGGGTCTAGTTCAAATATTTCTTAATACAGAAGGTCAAAGTGGTGTAATCAATAATATTTTGAACATAGATTTTCTTCTCTTTTTTTTGGGTTTTAGGGCAGAGCCTTTTCTTGATCTTTGTTTGTGATTGCTTGGCCCCTTTTAATATGATCTCCACCAAACACATATAAACAAATTCACTCACTTAAATAATTAATCATGCACTCCAAATAAAAGTATTAATTTACCCCAAAAATTCACCACTTGATTTGATAATAATTGAGTAAAAAAAAATTTAGTTGTTACAGAAAGCGGCTGTTTCTAGCGCATATCCCCAAAAAGATAGTGGCAGATCGGTAAGAGACATCATAGACCGAACCATATCCAATAAAGTACAGTTACGACAATCGGATACACCATTTCGTTGTGGCGTTCCAGCGGGAGTGAGTTGTGAAACTATTCCACATTCTCTCATATGTGCCAAACTCATAACTTAGATATTCTCCTCCACGATCAGATCGTAGAAATTTAATCTTTCTATTATGATGATTTTCTACTTCACTCTAAAATTCTTTGAACTTTTCAAACGTTTCAGACTTGTGTTTCATTAAGTAAATATACCCATATCTACTTAAGTCATCAGTGAAAGTAACAAAATAACGATATCCACCACGCGTCGGCACACTCATAGGTCCACATACATCAGTATGTATGATTTCCAATAAGTCTGTCGCCCGTTCCATTGAACCAGAAAACGGCGTTCTAGTCATCTTGCCCATAAGGCATGGCTCGCATGTCTCAAATGATTCATAATCAAGTGATTCCAGAAGTCCATTCGAATAAAGTTTCTTCATGCGTTTAACACCAATATGACCCAAACGGCAGTGTCACATGTATGCGGCTATATCATCATTTAACTTAATTCTTTTGGCATTCATGTTATGAATATGTGTTTCATTACTATCAAGATTCAAAAGAAATAAACAATTCTTCTTAGGTGCATGTCCATAAAAGATATTATTCATATAAATTGAACAACCATTGTTCTCGGACCGGAATGAATAATTGTCTCGCACTAAACAAGATCTGGAAATAATGTTCATGCTCAACGCAGGCACCAAATAACATTTATTCAGGTTTAAAACTAATCCAGATGGTAAATGTAGAGGCAGCGTCCCGACGGCGATCACATCAATTTTTGATCCATTGCCGACGCACATCGTGACCTCATCCTTCGCAAGTTGTCGCTTATTCCTTAGCCCCTGTTTCGAGTTACATATGTGAGCAACCGAGCCAGTATCAAATACCCAGGTGCTATTGCGACTACTAGTAAGGTACACATCAATAACATGTATATCATATATACCTTTGTTAATCTTCCCGTTCTTCTTATCCGCCAGATACTTTGGGCAGTTGCGCTTTCAGTACCCCGTCTCCTTGCAGTAAAAGCACTCAGTTTCAGGGTTAGGACCAGCCTTGGATTTCTTCTTAGAACTGGCAATAGATTTGCCGTCCCTCTTGTTTCTACCCTTGGACTTATTATCCTTTCTACCTTTCTTGAAATTAGTGCTCTTATTGACCATCAACACTAGATGTTCCATTTTGATCTCCACTTCTGCAGTCTTAAGCATTGAGAGAACCTTGGGGAGAGACTTCCTCATGCCCTGCATGTTCTAGTTCATCACAAAGCCCTTGAAGCTAGGTGGGAGAGATTGGAGAACCCGATGTATTCCCAACTTATTGGGAATCATTATTCCCAAAGAGATGAGCTTATTGGCGTACCCAGACTTTTTGAGTACGTGCTCACTAACGGAGCTGTTCTCTTCCATCATGTAGCTAAAGAACTTTTCTAAAGCATCATAACTCGCTATGGTAATATGGGAGTCAAAAATCAGTTTCAACTCTCCCATTGTATCATAAGCATTGCTGTTCTCGAAACGTTTTCGCAGCTCTGGCTCAAGTCCATACAGTATGCTGCAATGAACTAAACTGTGGTCCTCCTTATGAGTCAGAAAAACTTTTTTCTCTTCATCAGGAGCATCTTCTGCAAGCGGGTTACCTAGCGATGCCTCAAGCACATAACCCTTTTGATAGGCATTGAGGAGGATCCTCAAGTTAAGTGCCCAGTTGGTGAAGTTGCTACCGTTGGTGGCTAGTTTTTCTTTCTCCATGAACGCATTGAATTTAGAGCAGGTGGTGCCATGATCTACAAATTATTTGCAAAGTGAATTTAGACTAAGTTCATAATAGAATAAGTTCAGGTTAAATCAAATTCTATGTGAACTCCCACTTAAAAACAACATCCCTCCTAGTTTTCTTAAGTGATTACACGAACCAAATCCACTATGCCCCAACCAATCATCACGTGCAACGGCATAGTTTCAAATGCGAACATCACCATGTTCGTCATATCAACCATATGACTCATGCTTAACCTTTCGGTTCGTGTTTTGAGGCCATATCTGTACGTGCTAGGCTCGCCAAGTAGAACCATAACATTTGCGTGTGTAAAACTATCTTACACCCGTCGTATGCGAACGTAGAGTCTATCACACCCGATCATCACGAGGTATCTCAAAACGATGAACTTTATTAACGGTGCATGTTATGGGAGAACACATTTTATCTTGATATTTATGTGAGAGGGATCATCTTATAATGCTCCCGCACGATCAAATATAAGCAGAATAAGATGCATAAAGGATAAACATCACATGCATATATAATGTGATATGATATGGTCCTTCACGCATTCGATCTCCATCTTGTGCGTCATGGCATGATCTCCATCATTCCACCGGTGTAGCACCAAGGTCCATGGCGCGCTACCTTGGTTGTCTTCCTCCATTACATATCACTTGGATATATATATTCGACACGTAGGCCATTTAAATATAAAGACAACCATATGGCTCCTGCCGGTTGTTTATAACTTACAAAAATGATCATCGCATATAATTTGTAACATAAAAAATTTAACCATATCACATCACATTCCCTGCAAAAATAAGTTAGACGTTTCTAATTTGTCTTGCATATTTTACGTGGTTTGGGGCTTTCTAGGAATAACCGTTCTTACCTACGAACATGTAACCACAACGGTGATAAAAATATTATTAACAACTTTTTGTAAAATAGATCATAACTATAGTGGGAGAAATGTATACCCGCAAAGCCACATATGCCAAAGCATGTCACGTGTGGGACAAGTCTCGTGAACGCGGTCACGTAAGGTTAGTCTTGGGCAGCTTCAATCCCACTATGCCACTATTATCCAAAATACCAAAAATTGCAATAACATGATCATCAACGCACACATCCACATGTGTTCTAACCGTGCATACCAACTACGCATAGAGATGGCTCTGATACCACTGATGGGTTCGTAGCATAGAAAACAAAAATTTTCCTGCGCATGAACACATAAACTAGCCAATAACATCTACGAGATGGTAGCAACGGAGACTAACCCTCAAAGACCGGTAGTGGGGTTACGTTCCCGCACAAACATTGCCGATGGAGAGTCGAGGAAGACGCACGTAGTCGACGTAGTCATTCACTTGGCATAGTCGATGTAGTGGTTCACTTGACAATCACGAGATCGTGTACACGACACCACAACCAGCAGCGCCCCCGTGCTTGGTCACACGTACGGCTCGTCGTCGACTCCTCCACGCCCTCGGTCCAGCGGGGCAGCGGAAGAAGGGATCCACCGGACACTCCAACACTCACTTCTTCAAGTGTGTGAAACTCGAACTAACAATCTGGCAGAGCTTCGCTAAGCCAAGACGGATTTGGGGCAGCAACTTTGCGGGGATGGGGAAGAACCAAAGTGTGTGAACCATGTAGGATGAGGGGGGGTTTTATAGGGGAGAAGAGGGAAGCTCCCCTAGGGGGTGCACCGGCACCTAGGAGGAGGTCCTCCTCCTCATCATGGTGGTAACCCCCCTTTCATGGTGGTAACCCCCTCATCAACATGAGGTAACCCCCATTTTAATACTACATGACATTCATGCTAATTAAAATTCAAACTTATTGATTTAATAAAAAAAATTATTTCTTTAATATTTGTTAATTCATTCAATTAACAAACATTAACAAATACACCCTTGAGTTATTTTGATATCCCGAAATAGTTTTGGTGCTTTTCTGAAACAACCCTCATGCTGTCCTGTAATTCGATCGGAGTATTATATCCACTCAAAAACGATGATGAACCTTAAGTGTGTCACCCTAAGGTTCATGAATAACATGGACATGATCGAGACTCCTCTCCGATCAATAATCATCAGCGGGATCTAGAAATCCATGATGACTCCCACTTACTCAATGATGAACTAGTGATCGAGTGAACCAATAACGAACATAGTTAATTACTTTTGTCTTGCGATATTATTACTTGTCTGAGATCTGACCATTTGGTATCAACCATACCTAGTTCGATCTCGTTCCCGACAAGTCTCTTTACTCATTCCGTGATAATGCATTCCCATGACCTAGTCACATGCTTGCAAGCAATTCCAATGCAATATCACCGAGAAGGGCCTAGAGAATATCTTCCCATCATCGGGTTGGACAAATTCCACTCTTGATCCATGAGCCTCAACTAATACTTTCAGAATACCCAAATCAACCTTTATAATCACCCTGTAACGGTGTGACATTTGATATCATCAAAGCACTCTTCTGATATCAGTGATTAACATGATCTCATGGTCTGAGGATTAGAACTATTTTGTATGAGTTTGATATAGCAATGAACTTGATGACTTGATCGTACTGCTATTCGTACTATGGGTGTGAGTGTTCATCACATCATTCTTCTAATGATATGACCCCTTTATTAACAACATCCAATGTTCATGATCAGGAAACCTTGATCATTAGTTAATCAACGAGCTAGTATAAAAGGGAGGCTTTACTAGGAACCCTTTTAGTTTATTAATCACACAAGTATTAATGTTTCTGATTAATACAATTCTCGCATGAGAAATAAATATCTATTATGAACACAGAATAATATAATAACAACTTTATTATTGCCTCTCGGGCATATTCCTTTCAGTCTCCCACTAACACCCATTGAGTTCTAGTGCTGATCATGTTTTGCCTTGGGGAGAGCTTTAGTCAACGGGCCTGCCACATTCAGATCCGTGTGTACTTTGCAAATCTTTACATCACCATCTGACGAAGGAATGGCGAACGGGCCACCGATATTCGCCTACCTAGTTTTCGGTCCAGAAAGAGCATCTCATGAAAGGCTTTCGAGGCCTATCAAGGCAGTGGCTTGGCGCGGCCCAGGAGCAATACTTGGATCACAAGCAAGATTTCGAGGAGTCCAAATTAGACTAGTTATCGGTCGATCCGATCTGTACTTGGCTTGAGAGACACTCCTGAGACCTAGCCTTAACTTATAAAAGGCTGGGAGGGAGAACTCGAAACCCTAATCACTTTTCACCCACCTCACGCCAGAGCGCTCGATAACTTAGAGCCCTCTACCTTGGCTAGATCCAATCTACGCCTTCATTGTAACACCATCATCATTGTCACCACATCAATATAAAGTCAGACAAGCAGGACGTAGGCCTTTTACCTTTCGAGGGGGCTGAACCTGGGTAAACCCTCGTGTCCTTCTGCTTTCGTCTGATCGCCGTCGAGTTTGCCAAGTCCTCAATTCGCTTCATAGATCGAAAGCCCTTCGACATGGGCATTGCCGAGTTAGAACCTCGTCAATTGGTGCCGACCGTGGGGACGACGGGATCTGGATCTACGGATTCGCCGGTTCCATCATCAACCACAACCAAGATCGGCATCGACACTACCGTCGGCATCGCTGCGCCGACCAACGTCGACACCCCCGTCAAGATCAGCACTGCCGTCGGCATCACTGCATCGACCAACGACAACACCACTTCCAAGATCGGCATCGACACTACCGTCGGCATCGCTGCGCCGACCAACGTCGACACCTCCGTCAAGATCAGCACTACCGTCGGCATCACTGCATCGACCAACGACAACACCACTTCCAAGATCGGCATCGACACCCTCGCCGGCATCCCTATGCCGGCCATCGTCCACACCAGCCCGATGGAGCTCGAGACTGGCGCCGTCGATTCGACTGTCGTCGATGGCGTCTCGCCAAACACCATCAACCTCACCTCGACGGTGAGCGCCATCGACCCCGTCCCAAGCACGGCAAGAGCAGCGCCCGAAGGCTACGACATGGCTTTCGGACTGTTCAATTTCCATGTGGACTGCAATGGAGCAATGGAACTGCTCTCCATCGGCAAATCGGCTCCGCTCGTGGCCGAAGCGACTACACCACCATCCGTCGGGGGCAAACCCTCGGCAAGCCCGTCACTAGCGCCATCGAAGGAGGAGCTGAGACTGAAGATTTCGACCCCATCAGTAGGGTCGAACGATTTCGAAGATCCGCCTCCATCCCCGACCACCGCATACTGCGTCGACTGCGACGCATACCTGTAACAACCCAAATTTTTGGGAAATAGAAATAAATGGATTTATTAAAATACCAAATTTTGGAGACAACAAAAACATTTATTTTGAATACAAGATTAATTCCTTGTCTTTTAAAACTTGTGAATTTGAGCATTTGCTCCCATGCTTCAAATTAAAAGAATGGGAGAAGGGTTTTAAAACAAATCCTTTGAGCCCAAAGTTTTAAATAAAGATTTTTGTTAAATTGAAATAGTTTTCTAACTATTAAATTTTGTGTATGGTTGCATGCTGAACCCATCTGGGTCAATGGCCAAACCAAAAATTAAGTCAAGCAATCACAAACAAATAGAAAGGAATAAAGAAAATAAACCGCAACACAAAAACCTAAGTAAGAAAAGAGGAAGTAGTGATCTTAAAGAAATTAATGATTACACTACTTTGCCCTTATATATTAAGAAAAATCTGAACTGGACCCTCGTGCATCTCTCCACCACAACTAAGAACAAGTTACAAAGAATCAAATACAATAAAGTTTGAAACAAAAATCAACTTGGAAATCTATTCAAATTTCTACCAAAGTTGGAATTCAAATAAGAGGTCATGCCCAACTCCATGTCATCTACAAGAAAACCAACACCTTTGGACCAAGATTAAAACCTTTTGCACTTCATATTGCATGTATGCATAGAATTGCAATATAGGTCTTTTATGATTTCATGTGGGTTTTAATTTGTTGTACAATGTTTAGTTAATTCAAACCTAACCAATAGAAGCATTAGAGAAGAACCACAAAGATCAAAAGAACCAGAAGCAAGAGAAATAAAGAAAAAAAGAAGAAAAGATGATCTAGAAAAAGTTAACCACTACCCTACTTTGGACACTTAGAATAAGAAATCTGTAACTCAAGCAAAGGTGTGGTCAGTTAGTTGAGCTTGACCATATCACATACTAACTCAACCAAGAAGTTTCCAGCAAAAACTCAAACCCTAACCTCCTTCAAAATCTGTCCAAAGTTTGAATCTGAATCATATGACAACCCCAAATTCAAAATAGCCCTGGAGCAAAACACCACCTCTTGACCTAACAAAAATTGTTTTAGAGTCCCTATCCAATATAATGACCAACCCAATTGGAAATTTTCAAAAATTCAAATTTTGATTTCATGCGGGCATTTCGTCGAACACGTTCTGGGCAGAAATCTGCAAAGTTACAAGTGAGTACAAGGACCAGTAGCCAGCCCCCTCTCTGTCCTTCCCACAGTGTCCCTGCCTCTCCTAGAGTGTCTTGCTGTCGATCCCCAGTCACCCCTGCCCCGACCCACGGCCGTGAGACATGGAAGAACAGAGGAGAACCACCGCCCGGACCCCTCACTTGCCCCCTCTGAACCAGACCACCCCGCAGCCCACCAGCACGCCAGCAGCACGCCACAGCACGCCGCAGCACTCCGCCGAAAGCCCCGACCGCCGCGTCCCTCCTGTAGCCGACACCGGCCGCGCTCTCTCCGCAGATCCCTTCGCCCCGTGCTCCCTCTCCCGTCTATAAAAAGGCCACCTCTCTTCCCTGAAAAGATTCCCCTCACCTCCCTCTACCTCCTAGACATAATCTCTTCGCTAGTTGCTCGCCGGTTTGAGCTCGCCGGAGTAGGCCGAGCTCCAGGACGTGCAGCCGTTCCCGGCGTTCCAGCGTTTCCCTCGAGCCGCCGTCTGGATAAGGTGGAAGAGGAGGAGCTCCTCCGCCGGACTGCAACTCGCCGTCGTCTCCCGTGCCTTCCTCGCCGAGCCCTGCCGCCGTGCCGTTCCCAGCAGCCACCGCCGGTGAGTTCTCTGTAGCGAGGACGAAGATGATCCCGTACCGATTCGGTCCATTTAGTTCTGACCGGACGGGCCCCCTTGTCAGGCCGGTTTCTTTTTTTTCTTGCTCACCCGCCCAGCTGCAGCCAAACAGGCCTGCCCAGCGTGGTCTGTGTGTCCGGCCCGGATAAAAAAAAAAGGGATATTCGATTTCCGATTTTTGAAAAAACTCATTCAGATGCTTTAGTATATTTAATTTTCCCGGAGATCTACCGATCCAAATCTAGCAAATGAAAATGTTCTGGAAACCTTAGAACATAAGCTATCCAATAAAAGTGGTTTCAACACAATTAGATTTACAGAGTGGTTGCAGTAAAAATAACAAAACAGGAGCTTTTCCAACTTAGAAAATCCATATCAATTCAAATAAAATTCCTAAAAATATAAATCCAACTTTGGAAATTCACAATTAGTGGTACCCATCGGTCTATGCCATTAGATCTCATTTTTGAACCTTCTAAAGTAAATGATATTTACCTATATGGTTAAATAGGCATTTGCCATATAGGATTTTATTAAACTCAAATCTATAATTGAAATTTTTATGGAACTCTTGTTGTTGAACCACATTTTCCAAATACCCTCTGTAGGTATTGATCTTAGTCCATGTGAGCTTGTAGGAAGTATTTGGAAATTTAATCCTACATGGTAGTAATTAAAAACTCAAACTTGCACACCAATCTCAAAATATGGAAATGATATGAAACCAATTCGAATCAACCACATTTCTAAATATGGATCTATAACCTTTGATCCCATTCAACTAGGATCTATAGACTCTACTTGTAAGATTCAAACTTGATCACTAAATGTTTGCAAACTAGAAATGGCTTCAATAAAAGAAACATACTTCAAATCCTATGAAGCCTCTTTAGTTGAACCATAATCTCAAATATATACTTGTGGTCTATGACCATGGTCAATAAGGACTTGCAAGAGATAATTCACAATTCAAAGTAAACTAAATCCTCACTTAAGTCAAGAAAGTGATAATCTCATCATTATGGATCCAATTAAATCGAAGCCACTCTCCATAGACTTCCTAGATCACTTCCCTCACCCAAGTATGTGTATTTGAGAAAATAGGTATTGTTTGTGAATTGTGTGGTGATTGTATGCTTATTTGATTTTCGACGATTAGACGACAACGAGAGTAAGGAGAATGGATCCCGAAGTCAACCAAGAAATGGAGATGCAGATCAATCAATCAAAGATAAAGATGAAGACTATTTTGACTTTGCCAAGCCAGGCAAGCCATCTTTTGATTCATACTCCCAATGCCTAGTTTTACTATTGCATGCTACTTGTTTTAAATAAATTGCATGATTGAATTGCTAGAGTAGAATGATAGAAGTAAAGTGATACCTTGCTTAGCAAGAGCATCAAGCTGAGTTTATCCAGCCATAGCTTAGTAGTATCATCACTCCCTCTAGTTGCTTAGCCGCTAATAAAATTGAGGCCATCTATAAAGGGAACCCTACTTGAAAGGTGGTGACTTGAACTTGAACTTGAACTTGAAATGGAGAGTTCTCCTACATGATGGCTTTATGAAAGAAATTAGTCTTGACTAAGAACTATGGAATGTATTTCTCAATGACAACGAGTGATGTACTATGGGAGCCAATTATACCGTACAACCACATTACCCCTATATGGGAAGGGGCTTAATCCGTAGCTTGTTTATCTTAGTATGGGAGGCCTTGTATCAAATCTTCATGGAAGGACACCGTTCGCGGTTACTTCTGGACCAGGTGGATGCCACTAACCCGGTACCCGGGATGGGCAGAACTAGAGGCGCCGGAGCGGGGGATTCCGTATCCCGGGCTCTAGGGAAGGATCCTATACTAGGGTGAGCAAGTGAAAGAGTTTGTTTGATTATTTGAACCTCGCATACTTGTGTATGTCGAACCGTGGATTTCTCCCAGCAGATGTATCGAATCTTGTGGGTAAAGTGTACCCCTCTGCAGAGGTTTTCAAACTATTTGAATAGCCGCGTCCGCAGTCATGGACGGTTGGCAAGCTGTACTTGACTTTTGTCAATAATGAAAAGAACCATGGTGAACTGGATGAATGACTTGACTTGACCTTGATGTTGACACAGTGGAATTTCCTCCTTAGATTGAACTTAGAGAACTAGACCTCTTTTCTACCAATGAACATTCTTGGGAAATAAAACTAGCTTTTGCAAATAAACTTAGTGCTTAGTCCACCATATCAACCATGCATATCTATCTCACCACTTTGTTTATAAGATGGTTTGCGAGTGCATCCAATGTACTCATGGCTGTGTCCCTGGCTATTAACTGGGCCAGACTTGAAGGAGCAAGATCAAGAAGGAAGGGCTCATTGACGACTTTGTGAATTAGGCTCGTTTCCTACTGTCTGCTTTGCCTGTGCGGTTGAAGCTTGACAATATGGACCCAAAGTGTTATTCCGCTGCATGTTGATGTAATGTAAGGTTTGGTCTGTGCGACCACCTATATAATCCCTTTTAATTACTATTAATGTCTATGACTGTGATATCAACTACGTTATGTAAATCACAACATTGATTCTGGGATTGTGATGGATTACATAACGGGCACTTCGAATTTGTTATCAAATTTGAGGTCGTCACAAGTTGGTATCAGAGCCTAGGCTGACTCTAGGAAACCCTAGTTAGCATGGTCGTTAGAAAATGATATCTCTGATATCACAAGTTTGGTATCAGGACTATCATGACCTCAGGAGACCTTAGTTAGCATGGTCGTTAGCTAAGAAAGTGATATGTTGACAAAACCTTATTTCTACAAAAGAAATCTATTTGCTTTGGTACCCAAAGCCCAACTTATACTCTCATCTTATTCACTTCAAATATCTTACACTCTCAACTTATACTCTCAAGAGATTTTGACAAAGAATTTATTTACCTCTTTTATTACAAAGTCTTTTCAAAGATTTGTTTTACTCTATTCCTCATCTACTTCAAATATATGCTATGGACAATATACCAACCTAAGACTGAAGAACTTTTGGATGAAAAGATGAGGGACTCAATATTTTTCAAGGCGTCAACCTCTGATGTCAACCATGACTTCTCCCATCAGAAGAGAGACAAATATTCAAACTTCCCAGAAATCTTCTGACAAGAGGCCACTCTTCAAAATAAAGACTTCAATATCAAATCATGATGATCCGAAATGATGAAGACTCAGCAACCCAAACCAATAGGAATTATAGGAAAGGCTTACTCATCTTGATTAAGCTACCCTTACCTCACGATTACTGTGTGCACTTAGTGCCTTGTGTGTTTGAATGATTGCTTTGTTTTGAGATGTGTTGCTCATATGCCATCCGGCAACATGTAGCAACCACTCCGAAAACTTGTTTGCTCAAAAATGTTTTCGTCTTTCTCGCCAAACTACACTCTAACCATATCAATCGGAAGACACAAAGAAAGGAAAACCAGGAATCAACCACTAGCTACCCAGAAGTGCACTTAGCTACAAAGCTGGTAGGAACAAGTTGGATCAATATTTTGGAGCACCAATCAGGAAGCATTAGTCACCTTCATTTGGGACTAGTAGGCTTGTTTATTTCTTTGTAAATCAAGAGCGAGACTTGTAATGCGCAAGACCCTTTTTAATAAAAGCCTATGGTTTAGATACCAAATATTTTGTTTTTGAAAAGTGTGATTGTTTGTTAAAAATGCTATGTGATTGATGAAGATGTGTTTTGGCCATTTGGCCTTATCACATTTTGGGTGTACCCAATCTTTCCATATTGATATAAATTAATACACACTCTATCTCTTATCTAGTAATCTCCATTCTCAATCCCTTCCAATCTTAACTTGTGAATCTCGGGACGAGATTCTTTTTAAGGGGGGGAAGATTGTAACAACCCAAATTTTTGGGAAATAGAAATAAATGGATTTATTAAAATACCAAATTTTGGAGACAACAAAAACATTTATTTTGAATACAAGATTAATTCCTTGTCTTTTAAAACTTGTGAATTTGAGCATTTGCTCCCATGCTTCAAATTAAAAGAATGGGAGAAGGGTTTTAAAACAAATCCTTTGAGCCCAAAGTTTTAAATAAAGATTTTTGTTAAATTGAAATAGTTTTCTAACTATTAAATTTTGTGTATGGTTGCATGCTGAACCCATCTGGGTCAATGGCCAAACCAAAAATTAAGTCAAGCAATCACAAACAAATAGAAAGGAATAAAGAAAATAAACCGCAACACAAAAACCTAAGTAAGAAAAGAGGAAGTAGTGATCTTAAAGAAATTAATGATTACACTACTTTGCCCTTATATATTAAGAAAAATCTGAACTGGACCCTCGTGCATCTCTCCACCACAACTAAGAACAAGTTACAAAGAATCAAATACAATAAAGTTTGAAACAAAAATCAACTTGGAAATCTATTCAAATTTCTACCAAAGTTGGAATTCAAATAAGAGGTCATTCCCAACTCCATGTCATCTACAAGAAAACCAACACCTTTGGACCAAGATTAAAACCTTTTGCACTTCATATTGCATGTATGCATAGAATTGCAATATAGGTCTTTTATGATTTCATGTGGGTTTTAATTTGTTGTACAATGTTTAGTTAATTCAAACCTAACAAAAATTGTTTTAGAGTCCCTATCCAATATAATGACCAACCCAATTGGAAATTTTCAAAAATTCAAATTTTGATTTCATGCAGGCATTTCGTCGAACACGTTCTGGGCAGAAATCTGCAAAGTTACAAGTGAGTACAAGGACCAGTAGCCAGCCCCCTCTCTGTCCTTCCCACAGTGTCCCTGCCTCTCCTAGAGTGTCTTGCTGTCGATCCCCAGTCACCCCTGCCCCGACCCACGGCCGTGAGACATGGAAGAACAGAGGAGAACCACCGCCCAGACCCCTCACTTGCCCCCTCTGAACCAGACCACCCCGCAGCCCACCAGCGCGCCAGCAGCACGCCACAGCACGCCGCAGCACTCCGCCGAAAGCCCCGGCCGCCGCGTCCCTCCTGTAGCCGACACCGGCCGCGCTCTCTCCGCAGATCCCTTCGCCCCGTGCTCCCTCTCCCGTCTATAAAAAGGCCACCTCTCTTCCCTGAAAAGATTCCCCTCACCTCCCTCTACCTCCTAGACATAATCTCTTCGCTAGTTGCTCGCCGGTTTGAGCTCGCCGGAGTAGGCCGAGCTCCAGGACGTGCAGCCGTTCCCGGCGTTCCAGCGTTTCCCTCGAGCCGCCGTCTGGACAAGGTGGAAGAGGAGGAGCTCCTCCGCCGGACTGCAACTCGCCGTCGTCTCCCGTGCCTTCCTCGCTGAGCCCCGCCGCCGTGCCGTTCCCAGCAGCCACCGCCGGTGAGTTCTCTGTAGCGAGGACGAAGATGATCCCGTACCGATTCGGTCCATTTAGTTCTGACCGGACGGGCCCCCTTGTCAGGCCGGTTTCTTTTTTTTCTTGCTCACCCGCCCAGCTGCAGCCAAACAGGCCGGCCCAGCGTGGTCTGTGTGTCCGGCCTGGAAAAAAAAAGGGATATTCGATTTCCGATTTTTGAAAAAACTCATTCAGATGCTTTAGTATATTTAATTTTCCCGGAGATCTACCGATCCAAATCTAGCAAATGAAAATGTTCTGGAAACCTTAGAACATAAGCTATCCAATAAAAGTGGTTTCAACACAATTAGATTTACAGAGTGGTTGCAGTAAAAATAACAAAACAGGAGCTTTTCCAACTTAGAAAATCCATATCAATTCAAATAAAATTCCTAAAAATATAAATCCAACTTTGGAAATTCACAATTAGTGATACCCATCGGTCTATGCCATTAGATCTCATTTTTGAACCTTCTAAAGTAAATGATATTTACCTATATGGTTAAATAGGCATTTGCCATATAGGATTTTATTAAACTCAAATCTATAATTGAAATTTTTATGGAACTCTTGTTGTTGAACCACATTTTCCAAATACCCTCTGTAGGTATTGATCTTAGTCCATGTGAGCTTGTAGGAAGTATTTGGAAATTTAATCCTACATGGTAGTAATTAAAAACTCAAACTTGCACACCAATCTCAAAATATGGAAATGATATGAAACCAATTCGAATCAACCACATTTCTAAATATGGATCTATAACCTTTGATCCCATTCAACTAGGATCTATAGACTCTACTTGTAAGATTCAAACTTGATCACTAAATTTTTGCAAACTAGAAATGGCTTCAATAAAAGAAACATACTTCAAATCCTATGAAGCCTCTTTAGTTGAACCATAATCTCAAATATATACTTGTGGTCTATGACCATGGTCAATAAGGACTTGCAAGAGATAATTCACAATTCAAAGTAAACTAAATCCTCACTTAAGTCAAGAAAGTGATAATCTCATCATTATGGATCCAATTAAATCGAAGCCACTCCCCATAGACTTCCTAGATCACTTCCCTCACCCAAGTATGTGTATTTGAGAAAATAGGTATTGTTTGTGAATTGTGTGGTGATTGTATGCTTATTTGATTTTCGACGATTAGACAACAACGAGAGTAAGGAGAATGGATCCCGAAGTCAACCAAGAAATGGAGATGGAGATCAATCAATCAAAGATAAAGATGAAGACTATTTTGACTTTGCCAAGCCAGGCAAGCCATCTTTTGATTCATACTCCCAATGCCTAGTTTTACTATTGCATGCTACTTGTTTTAAATAAATTGCATGATTGAATTGCTAGAGTAGAATGATAGAAGTAAAGTGATACCTTGCTTAGCAAGAGCATCAAGCTGAGTTTATCCAGCCATAGCTTAGTAGTATCATCACTCCCTCTAGTTGCTTAGCCGCTAATAAAATTGAGGCCATCTATAAAGGGAACCCTACTTGAAAGGTGGTGACTTGAACTTGAACTTGAACTTGAAATGGTGAGTTCTCCTACATGATGGCTTTATGAAAGAAATTAGTCTTGACTAAGAACTATGGAATGTATTTCTCAATGACAACGAGTGATGTACTATGGGAGCCAATTATACCGTACAACCACATTACCCCTATATGGGAAGGGGCTTAATCCGTAGCTTGTTTATCTTAGTATGGGAGGCCTTGTATCAAATCTTCATGGAAGGACACCGTTCGCGGTTACTTCTGGACCAGGTGGATGCCACTAACCCGGTACCCGGGATGGGCAGAACTAGAGGCGCCGGAGCGGGGGATTCCGTATCCCGGGCTCTAGGGAAGGATCCTATACTAGGGTGAGCAAGTGAAAGAGTTTGTTTGATTATCTGAACCTCGCATACTTGTGTATGTCGAACCGTGGATTTCTCCCGGCATATGTATCGAATCTTGTGGGTAAAGTGTACCCCTCTGCAGAGGTTTTCAAACTATTCGAATAGCCGCGTCCGCGATCATGGACGGTTGGCAAGCTGTACTTGACTTTTGTCAATAATGAAAAGAACCATGGTGAACTGGATGAATGACTTGACTTGACCTTGATGTTGACACAGTGGAATTTCCTCCTTAGATTGAACTTAGAGAACTAAACCTCTTTTCTACCAATGAACATTCTTGGGAAATAAAACTAGCTTTTGCAAATAAACTTAGTGCTTAGTCCACCATATCAACCATGCATATCTATCTCACCACTTTGTTTATAAGATGGTTTGCGAGTGCATCCAATGTACTCATGGCTGTGTCCCTGGCTATTAACTTGGCCAGACTTGAAGGAGCAAGATCAAGAAGGAAGGGCTCATTGACGACTTTGCGAATTAGGCTCGTTTCCTACTGTCTGCTTTGCCTGTGCGGTTGAAGCTTGACAATATGGACCCAAAGTGTTATTCCGCTGCATGTTGATGTAATATAAGGTTTGGTCTGTGCGACCACCTATGTAATCCCTTTTAATTACTATTAATGTCTATGACTGTGATATCAACTATGTTATGTAAATCACAACATTGATTCTGGGATTGCGATGGATTACATAACGGGCACTTCGAATTTTTTATCAAATTTGAGGTCGTCACCGTGGGCGCCGGAGATTTCTCACTCCATGAGATCGCCGGCTGTGAAGATCCGCGGGGAGGTACAACAGCTATCTACCCAACGATATCCGAGTACGATCGGGCTCTCAACGCCCTCACGCTTCGCACCGCACCATATGATCCTGACTACGTCGAGGGATTATACTCGGACTACACGTGCTCCGACGACGACGACGACGTCTACCCCGAAGCTAAGGGGAAAATCGGCAATTCGGCAAGCTCTGCCTCACTATGCGAATCTAACGCATCCAGTGACGGCTATATGGCTGATCAAGACTTTGACTTCATGATCGAGGTCGAGCCCTACGTCGAAAGCGACGACGTCTATCCTCCAGCGCTGGGCGAAATCAGCGATGATTCGACCCCATGGCCCGGGGGCCACTGCATGATGGCATCACACAACGATGGAAACGACAACGACGGTCGAAACCGAGCAGACAGCGGTCGCCAAGTGGTCACACATGACCAGATCTGGTTCGCAAGAAGGGTCTACGCGGGCGAAGTGAACTTCGGACCCAACCCAAGTCCAAGCGATTTGGCTGCACTCCGATTTGTCGTTCAGGAGCAAAAAGATCAGATCAGCGCTGATAGGCGAGTGCTAGAACGGCGCAGAGAGGAGGCCAACGCATCCAGCAGGAGGCGGGCAGAAAGATCATCGCATTATTCTTCGAGCGTTCAGCACAGATCAAGATCGCGCACTCAGCATGGGGCCGATATGCAGAACGTCACCCGAAACCTGGAGGCAGAATTCAATGAAGCTGAGTTAATGCCCAAGACCAAGGAAGCAGCAATCATGGCCGCGGTGGCATACATTGCTGCGAACGCATCTAACGGTGACGAACATATGCGGCACCTGTGAAATCTAGCGCTCGAAGGAGTAAGGGTGCTGCAAGGCACGCCTGGCTCAGCACATGGTGCGACAACAACAAGAACCGCTCCACCACCGGAACAGGCCAGGCACCCAGCACCAGCTCCAGCCGTAGCGCCTCGGACGCAAGTGGTCAAACCTCTCAACGGAGAGCTTCGGCATGGTCTGGCCCAGCATAGAGTCGACCAAGGGCGAGCGCGATGCGAGGCGGAAGCGTTCGGCGGTCCCAGCGATGGACTCTGCGGGGCAGAATGCTTTAGCCTTCTGATCCGCTCGGCTCCACTGCCAAAAGGAATCAAACTCAGCGACGGCATAGTCAAGTTCAACGGGCAGCAGGATCCCCGAATTTGGCTAGATGATTTCATAACCGCTGTCAAAATCAGCGGCGGATCTAGAGACAATGCTCTCCAGTTGTTGTCACTACATCTAAAGGACAACGCAAGGGCGTGGTTGAACAATCTCGCCCCCGATAGCATCCGCTCCTGGGAAGAATTCCGGCAAGCTTTCATCGCAAACTTCCGAGGCACTTCACGACGACCTACGTCGTTCGAAGAACTCCGCCTATGCGTGCAGAGAACCAGAGAAAATCTGAGATCATATATCTCACGATGGATCAGCCTCCGGAACACGACGGAGAACATCTCACCCGAAAGAGCCATCGACGCCTTTCGGGACAGCCTTTTTCGGCGCGACTTCAAGGAAGAGCTCGGGCGATGCAAGCCTAGAACCATCGACCACCTCATGAGCTTGGCAAACGAATGGGCCGATGGAGAAGACTCCATCTCGGCTCCCAGAAGCCGCTGTCGGTCAGCAGAACACGACGTCGATGCGAAGGACCAGTTCCATCCTGGATCCCAGAAGAAAGGCCGACGAAGCCGCTACGATAACACAGAGAACACAGACATGGTAGCAGCTGGCTATGTGCACGAAGACCGCGACGACAATCGCGACTTACCGCGACGAGGAAACACTTACTATGGCAGCAGCAGCCGTGATTCGAAGCCCAGTAAAGAGTGGCGTTGCCGGCAACCAAAGCTGTCGGCAGAGGAGATGCTTGATAGCGGATGCCCAAGGCATACGTATCTCGACAAGGACGGAGTACGAAAACCTGCACACCTCCTCATCGAGTGCAGGGAGTTCCTTCGTCTCAACCGGGCACTTCAGGAGAGGATGAACGTCGAGCAACCAGTGGCAGGGGCGATAGCCTATAATGCTCCACCGCCACCGCCGAACCCACCAGCAAACGTCGTACATCAGAGCCATCAGGCCGCTACGATCCAGCAAGCCGAGCAGCGACAGCCGGCCAACGAGGAGGAAGAGTTCCCGCCACCAAGAGGTTTCGTGCCCATGATTCAGAGGGGGCGCCCGACGAACAAAGTCCGGCGGAAGCGCGCGAGAGAAGTGTTCCACGCCGAACACGCGCCTCCAGCTACTCCTGAATATCTGAATTGGTCCGAACATCCGATTGGTTTCGATCGGTCAGATCACCCACCGAAGATTCCACGCCCAGGACACCATGCTCTGGTTCTCGAGGCGCAAATAGGGGGTTTCACCTCGAAAAAGGTGTTTATGGACGGAGGCAGCAGCTTGAACCTCATCTATGCAGACACATTGCGAAAGATCAAGATTCCACTAAACAATCTCCTGCCAACGGAGACTTCTTTCCACGGAATCGTCCCGGGAAAGCCGACGTATCCATTAGGGGCGATACACCTCGACGTCATCTTCGGCATTAAAGCAAACTTCAGAAAAGAGAAGATCGAATTCGAGGTGGTCGACTGGCCCTCGCAGTACCATGCTATCCTCGGGCGACCAGCGTTCGCCCGATTCATGGCGGTACCCCACTACGCCTACCTCAAGTTACGGATGCCCGCAAACAGAGGACCACTGACGATCAGCGGCAGCTTTGCGCGGTCAGAGAACTGCGATAAGGACTTCAACGACATGTCCTAGACTTTCGGGGTGCACGAGGAACTGCACCACATTCGGGAAGCCACTGTCATGGGCATCGACCCACCGGCGCAGCAGAACGCCCCAGAGCTGTCTTTCGATGCCACCAAAGACACCCGAGAACACCAGATCCACCCGACTGATCCAACCAAGACGGCGCGGGTATCGAACCCCCTTTCCCCCGCATAGGAAAGCGCACTCATCGAGTTCCTCTGTGAGCACTGGAGGATGTTCGCCTAGTGTCCAGCAGATATGCCAAGCATCCCCAGGGAACTCGCCGAGCACGAGCTTAAAATATTTCCCAACGCGAAACCGGTCAAGCAGTCTATGCGACGGTACAATCCAGAGAAGGCCAAGTCGATGGGTGAAGAAATCAATCGCCTCCTCGAAGCCAAGTTCATCAGAGAGACCAAGGAAGCCACGTGGCTCTCGCCACCGGTCATGGTGGAAAAGAAGGACACCAAGATCTACAGGATGTGCATCGACTTCACAGCCTTAAACAAACATTGCCCGAAGGACTACTTCCCTATGCCCCGAATCGACCAGATCGTCGATTCCACGGCAGGATGCGAGCGCCTCTCATTCCTCGACGCCTACTCTGGGTATAACCAGATACGGCTGAAGGTAGAAGACGAAGACAAGACGGCGTTCATCACCCCGCACGGGGTATACTACTACATGACGATGCCTTTCGGGCTCAAGAACGCCGGAGCTACGTATCAGCGGTGTATGCAAGCATGCTTGAAGGAACAAATCGGACGCAACGTCGAAGTTTATGTCGACGACATTGTCATCAAAACATCGAAAGCAGATACCTTGCTCGATGACCTTCGAGAAACCTTCGCCAACCTCGACAAATATAGCATCAAGCTTAACCCGAAGAAATGCTCTTTCGGGGTACCCACCGGCCAACAGCTGGGCTATCTGATCTCCGAGAGAGGAATCGAAGGCAACCCGGAGAAGATAAAGGCCATCATCAGCATGCAGCCTCCGAAGACGCTTCGACATGTCCAGCAGTTGACAGGTCGACTCGCAGCACTCAGCCGCTTCATCAGCAAGCTTGGCGAAAAAGCACTCCCCTTTTATCGACTACTCCGAAAAACGGACAACTTCACGTGGACCGAAGAGGCGCAATCCGCGTTCGACGACCTCAAGCGACGACTGTCGACCTCCCCAGTTCTCGTTACACCTCGAGAAAAAGAGCCAATGTTGCTGTACATTGCGGCTACATATCAAGTTGTCAGCTCGGTGCTTGTGGTCGAACGTGCAGAAGAAGGCAAAGAACATGGCGTACAGAGGCCCGTGTACTACTTGAGCGAAGTTCTGTCGCCAACCAAGCAAAGATACCCCCACTATCAGAAGTTGGCATACGCCATCTACATGACGGGGAAGAAACTGCCGCACTATTTCGAGTGCCACTCCATCATAGTAGTGGCTTCGAATCCAGTCTCCAGCATCCTCAACAACCCAGACGCTATAGGGCGTGTGTCGCTATGGGGAATCACGCTAGGACCCTGGGAGATCATGTACCAGCGCCAGTCTGCGATTAAGTCACAAGTCCTTCCGGATTTCATAGCCGAATGGACAGAAGCCCAGATGCCCGAGCTCCCAGACCTATCGAACAGCTGGACTATTTTCGTCGACGGGTCCAAGCGGGTCTCGGGGGCAGGAGCAGGAGTGGTCCTGGTGTCACCACAAGGGGATAGGATGCGTTACGTCCTCCGCATGCGTTTCCCGAATCCCTCCAATAACGAGGCGGAGTATGAAGCCGTCCTTCATGGTAGGCGCATGGCGAAGGCCTGCGGGGCCACCCGCATCAAGATACACGGAGACTCAAACCTCATCGCCCAACAGGTCATGAAGGAGTGCGACGCAACCTGCGCGAACATGATCGCATACCGCGCCATGTACGACAAGCTCGAAGGCGAATTCGAAGGCTGCGAAGTAACGCACATCGGCAGAGAAAGCAACGAAGAGGCAGACAACTTGGCCAATGTAGGCTCGAGGTGCCTCCCAATACCGCCCGGAGTTTTCTTCGAAGAGATATTCGAGCGCTCTGTCAAGATCAAACCAATAATCGACCCGGCGTTAGCAACACGTCCGGGAGCTCAGTCCGCCAACACCCCTGTAGTAGCAGGAACGGAGAGCCTCCCGAAAGACGCAGCTGCAGTCATGCTCGTGGAGGCAATATGGACGAGGCCATACTTGGCCTACCTGACACGGGGCGAACTCCCAGAAGATCCCATCCACCGCCGACAGGTCATGCGGCGCTCCAAGGCCTTCACGATAATCAATGGTGAGCTCTACAAACGAAGCACTTCGGGGGTGCTTCAGCGGTGCATAGCACAGAAAGATGGGATAGCCCTCCTCCGGGAAATCCATGAAGGAACCTGTGGACACCACGCTTGCAGTCGAACCCTCGTAGCCAAGGCTTTTCGATCCGGGTTTTACTGGTTATCCGCCCTTTACGATGCCAGGAACATCGTCCAACACTGTGAAGCATG
The DNA here is from genome assembly GCA_007115705.1 of Dactylis glomerata. NCBI lineage: Eukaryota > Viridiplantae > Streptophyta > Magnoliopsida > Poales > Poaceae > Dactylis > Dactylis glomerata. Next base: position 3,436,144 of record QXEO01000545.1, on the reverse strand, counting down.
CCAGTTCTTCGCCACCAAGCCGCACGCGCCGGCGTCCGAATTACACACCATCCCTGTGGCCTGGCCCTTCGCACAATGGGGGCTCGATCAAGTGGGGCCTCTCCCCAAGTCATCCAGAGGAGGTCATACCTACCTCCTAGTCGCAGTGGACAAGTTTTCCAAGTGGATAGAAGCCGTCCCGGTCACCAATCAAGAGGCGACTACGGCAGCCAAATTCTTCGAGTCCATCGTCTACCGATATGGCGTCCCGCACAGCATCATCACCAACAACGGCACCAACTTCACTTTGGGCGAGTTCCAGGACTTCGCCAAAGACCTCGGCATCAAGCTCAAGTACGCTTCGGTCGCACACCCCAAGTCCAACGGCCAGGTCGAAAAAGCCAACGGGCTCGTATGCGGGGGCTTGAAGAAGCGGCTGCTTCGACCCCTCAAACGCGCAGCAGGCGCCTGGGTCGAGGAACTACCTTTGGTGCTATGGAGCCTGAGAACAACGCCCAACTCCTCGACGGGCTACACACCCTTCTTCTTGCTCTTCAGAGCAGAAGCAGTGCTACCCACGGACGTATGCTACAGCGCGCCCCGCGTCGCCGTCCACGTCGAGGAAGATGCAGACAAGGCATTAGCTGACGCCCAAGACCTGCTGGACAAAGCTCGAGACGTCGCCCTAGTTCGATCGGTGGTCTACCAGTAGAGCCTCCGCAACTACCACAGCAGACGGGTACGCGGACGCTCTTTCGAGCCGGGCGACCTTGTGCTCCGACTCAAGCAGACAAGCACATCGAAGCTGGAGCCACCATGGGAAGGCCCGTATCTTGTCCACGAGGTCATCCCGGGAGGGGCATATCGCCTACGCAACCCGAAGACGGGGAAAGACGTAGAGAACCCATGGAACGCCGCGCAATTGCGCCGCTTCTATCCTTAGCTAGCAAAGTTGTCTCCTCTACCCCCTCTAATATGTAATCAAGTGTCGGCAGCAGTCCGCACCCAACATTGTGCTTTTGGCACCAAGCAGTAAAATTCAAGTTCCTCATTTCATGAGTCAACATATTCGCATACCCACGCTCGAGGGCTTCGCCTACGCTCGGGGGCTCGGTCCTTCGACCCACGCTCGGGGGCTTCGCCTACGCTCGGGGGCTCTGTCCTTCGACCCACGCTCGAGGGCTTCGCCTACGCTCGGGGGCTCTGTCCTTCGACCCACGCTCGGGGGCTTCGCCTACGCTCGGGGGCTCTGTCCTTCGACCCACGCTCGGGGGCTTCGCCTACGCTCGGGGGCTCTGTCCTTCGACCCACGCTCGGGGGCTTCGCCTACGCTCGGGGGCTCTGTCCTTCGACCCACGCTCGGGGGCTTCGCCTATGCTCGGGGGCTCTGTCCTTCGACCCACGCTCGAGGGCTTCGCCTACGCTCGGGGGCTCGGTCCTTCGACCCACGCTCGGGGGCTTCGCCTACGCTCGGGGGCTCTGTCCTTCGACCCACACTCGGGGGCTTCGCCTACGCTCGGGGGCTCTGTCCTTCGACCCACGCTCGGGGGCTTCACCTACGCTCGGGGGCTCTGTCCTTCGACCCACGCTCGGGGGCTTCGCCTACGCTCGGGGGCTCTGTCCTTCGACCCACGCTCGAGGGCTTCGCCTACGCTCGGGGGCTCAACCTTTTGACCCACGCTCAAGGGCTTCGCCTACGCTCAGGGGCTCAACCTTTTGACCCACGCTCGAGAGCTTCGCCTACGCTCGGGGGCTCTGTCCTTCGACCCATGTTCGAGGGCTACGTTCTCTCGACCTACGCTTGAAAATTCTCGCCCTCCTCATCAATGCTCGGGATCTCCGCCATTTTACCACAGACAAATATAAACACAGGTATACAATACATGTACATCGTGAAGATACAGTCACAGCCACAGGGCCAGTTCATGGTGCCGCAGCACCCTGATTCGCCCTTTGCCGATCACTTTCGACGATAATCTGTCTAGCGATGCAGTCGCCAGTCGCTCTACAAGAAGTATCATGGTTATCCATGTTGTATCGACCGCTGGGCGACGGAGGAAGCGTCTTCAGAAGCTCTAGGTCGACTTCGGGGTAGTGAGCGCGCATGAAAGCAAGTGCGACCACAGCTCCGCTGCGCAGGTGCTCCCGAACAAAGGAGTACACAGCGTTGCCGTTCTCGAATCGATCAAGCAGCGCTAGCAAACCTTCGGGCTGGTTGTTCAAAGGGAACATCACCTGATGCACCAGTGCTAGAGCGCTTCGGCTGGTCTCAGACAACACACCAGCTTGAGAAATCCTATCTTGAAGAAGTGTCAGCTTCATTCCCTTCGACCGATCAGCCCAGAAGTTATCAGCAACAGAGTTGGCATGATTCTGGGCAGCAACAATATGTGCATTCACGCGTCGGGCTTCGGCTGCGCTATCAAGGCATACATCTGCGCAAAAGGATCGAAGATCAAAACCTGCACATCCAAGTCAACACACAGCGAAAGAAGTTCAGAGACTCACACTTCAGAGATTTTCCAAGATTTTCGATCTCGTCGAGAAGGAATTTCTCGCAGTCCGCAGCATACGACGCTTTCGAAAGAGCGACGTCGACTTTGGCAGTAACAACCTTCAGTTGACGCTGCGTACTTTGGAGCTGATCGCGCAACGATCGAATTAGTGACAACTCGCTCGAGGAGGGCGCTCTTCGCTCAGTGGCACCAGAAGTACTGCCAACTGTTTCGTACGAAACAGGCCAAGCACCAGAGGTTAGCGAAGGATCCTGCATGAGGAGTCGAGCATCACACACAAGCAGTGGCAACCAAAATGGCATGAAGATTAACATAACAGCAGAACAAGTTTTACAGCAGAAAGAGTTCTAATCAGGGTCATAGCCCTCGATGGGGACCAGCAAGCTAATTACAAGTGGGCACCAGAAGTGCTGCTCACACTACGCCGAACTACCGGCCTTGCTAGACGGTGCGGCGGACGCGCCATGCTTCCGAGCCCTCGCCGCCGCACGCTTCTCGTTCCTATCGGCCAGAAAGCCCGTCATTCGAGCAGCCAGTTCACGAGCGCGAGCAACATAAGTCTTGGCGGATTTATCACGTCCGTCCTTATCTTTCGGGTATGTGCTCGTGACCTTGTCAGCGTCGAACTCCACGTCGTGCATCATCATCATGGAGAAGACGGACTCGGTGCCGATAGTTACCTGACGACGTACTACGGCGAACAATGGGTCTTCGCCGTCCGCCTTCACCGCCAGAGCATCGAGGATCCTTGCCATGGTGTCGCTGGTCGAATCGGGTACAGACGTATCCCGAATGCGAACCAGTGTCGACCGCACCCGCGCCAAAAGATTCACAACCTCTCGACTCAGGCGTTCGGCGAAACCGACACTGGATTCGATTCCAGCGGACCCCTTCATAGCCCCGGCATCTAATTCGGCAGCAGCTACACGAAAGAACAAATAGCCAGGTCACAATGGGACCGGTCGGCACGAAAATTATTCCAGTACAAGCCCAAAGAACTCACCACGCAAGGCGTCAAGCGAAGTTTGCATGCGCCGGGTCAGCTCTCCTTCTCGAGTTTCGGCGTCAAGGCGGCTTCTCTTTGCATGCTCCTGAGCTTTTGACGATTCGGCCTTCAGTCGGGCAATCTCGTCGTTCAACTCGGTAACTTTAGCCTTCAAACCCGAATTCTCAGTGGCAAGAGTGTGCAGCTGAGATTTCAGGGAAGTCTTGTCAGCAGCAGCCAGGGCCCCAATCCCTAGCCAGAAAAAGGAGGTGTTTAGCAAACGAAGCGTCATATCATACACAAAGCCGAATTATACAGGGAAGGGGGCATTACTCACGTCGAGTTTCGTCGAGCTGCTCAGTCAGCCTTCGATTCTCTTCCTCTAAGGCGAAGAAGCTCCTACAAACCTTCGACAGGTCCCTAACAATAGGCTAAAGAAGACCGGGCGAAAAATTAGCCTTCGAATCATGGTTCGGAGGGCAAGCCCAAGTGTAAACACTTCGACTCACCCTCGGGGGCTACTAATGGTCAGAATACGCGAAGCGCAAGTTGAAAGTCTTCGGACTTACATGATTGCTGGGACCGGAAGGCCCGTCAGACGAGGAGACAAGCACGAATTCTTGTTCCGTCGACTTCTTCTTGGAAGAAGCCGAAGGCTTCGTCAGAGCAACTTCAGGGGCAGCAACGTCAGCAGCCTTCTCCTGGGAGTCTGCCATCTGTTCAAGGGCATCGTCATGAGGTCGAACCTGGTATTGATCCTAATCTCCCGGGCAAGTCGACGTTTCCTCGGTGGAAGATCTGACGCAATCGTCAGTATTAGAACTGGACGACCAAGTCAAAACAAGACCACAAAAAGGCACGAAAGAAGAACTTACGATGCGTTGATCCCGAACTTCGGAAGGGCCTTCATCTCTGTTCGAGGAGGAAGACGGCGGCTCAAAGGCGAGGCAGGGATCGCGCTGTTGCCATCGTCACCCGAAGTAAAATGGGTGTCGTCAAGATCTTCGGAATCTTCGACAACGTCCGCAATTTGTTGCCTCTTCGGGGCCCTCGGCGGCGACGGAGCAGCGGAGGTCGATCCCTCTGGCACTTCGATAAAATCTTGCCCCGGATATTCGCCCACTTCTGGTTGGGGCGGATAGCATCGGGCTATGTCAATCACCTGCACAATGAGGAAGACTGAATTCGACACTGAACGACTCGACTATGAAACAAGGAAGGGATCCGACTAAGATAGGATCATACCTCAGTGCGAGGGAAGACCTTGCTGAAGGCCACTGCACCGAAGATCTTCGGCACGGGGTCTTTTTTCTTGATGTTCGTAACGGCGCGTACGCACTCGTCTATCTCGGCTTCATGCAGCTCGTCCTGGGAGACGCGGGTCGAATCCCGGCGATCGCTGTAATCCCACATGCAGTGGGCTCGAGCAGCGAGTGGCTGGATTCGACGCTCAATAAAGGTCCGGATGAGCTGAATCCCCGAAAGCTCCTTCTTCGGAGTGGCTCGGAGCTGTTGAATCTTCTTCATCAGTGGCTCCGTAACCTTCAGTTCCTCATCCGAAAGTTCGTGTCTCCAAGACAGTCGAGGCCGAAGAATGCCGGTGGGCTCGAATTCTTCGAGTCCGAAGTCCTCACCGTCGGAGGACTTGTCCTTGGCGTAATACCATTTTGTCCTCCACCCGGGATTGTTTTCGGGCGCACTTGAACGCCAAACCCGCCGGTTTGGTAGGGCAGTGGGCGCCGAATAACGAAGATTCGACGCCATAGTGCCCAGTGGGGTTCGATCCCCAGGAAGCATTCGCAGAGTGTGATAAAGCACGCAATGTGAAGGATAGAATTGGGATTCAGATCGTGGAGCTGAATCCCGTAGGCAAAAAGAAGGCCATGGAGGAAAGGGTGCGGGGGAAAGGACAAACCCCGCAGCAAAAAGGCAATGAAGATTACCCGGAATCCAGCAGGAGGCCGGGGAACAATCTCCGGGCCGGCGGCGAGCGAGTCCGCCGGTGTGTTCCTCAACAAGCCCATCTTCTCGGCCTGGGATAGTTCCTTGCTCCCGACCTTGGATTGGACCCAGCGGCCGACGGCGGAGCCATCGGCGTCGGCAGTCTTGGCTTTCTTGGCCGCGGCGGCGGCTCCGGCGGCGGTGGAGCTTCTCTTTCCCATGGCCTCAGGGCGCAGTGGGGTTTGCGGAAATGGAGAAGTGGGGCTACAGGAGCACTGCGCGAGGAAGGAGACGATGGCGGCGGTGTAAGACGGACTGTTACCCTGCCACCGTCATTTATTCCAGCTCTAGAAATCTACGCCAGATCTCAGCCGTCCACAACGAAGTGGAAACGGCCGAGTTGATCCGGCCGTCCACGTGTCAGCGCGCAGGCACCACGGCATCCACTACGCACGGTAATCAAGGAAACTGCGCCGGTTATTTCTCACCCACGCACGGGATGTGCGGTCAAGCTCTGTCAATGGCCGCGAGGCACGGCCTGAGGGCCCACCATACGTCTCGTCCTGGCAGGGTCAGGCCTGTCCTGCAGAAGATGAGGTGACGACTCGACGCAATATATCGTCAGCGATGACGCGTTTCCTTGAGTGGGTTGTTTTCTTTTCGACTCAAAGGGCAAAGACAGGCGAAAGTTCCTTTGAGTTTCGAAGGTATGTGCCTCTTGTACTTGAACAGCATCTCGACTGGGTTTTCTTTCGAGGTTCTTTGTGTACCTTCTCTTTTGCGTCATTCGAATCTACACAGAGTTTTTTCGACGACTCTGTCTTTTTGCTCTTCGAGTTATCTCTTTCGGGCCAGCAGCGCCTTCGATGTATTCGAGACAGGATTTCGGTCCCTCAAATTATTCTCTTCGGCCAGCAGCGCCTCTATGTTATTCGAGTGCGGGCTTTGGTCCCTCGAATTATTCTCTCTAGGCCAGCAGCACCTTCGATGTATTCGAGACAGGATATCGGTCCCTCGAGTTATCTCTTTCGGGCCAGCAGCGCCTTCGATGTATTCGAGACAGGATTTCGGTCCCTCGAGTTATCTCTTTTGGGCCAGCAGCGCCTTCGAGACATCCGAGGCGGGACTTTCGTCCCTCGGGCTATCTCTTTCGGGCCAGCAGCGCCTTCGAGACATCCGAGGTGGGACTTTCATCCCTCGGGCTATCTCTTTTGGGCCAGCAGTGCCTTCGAGATATTCGAGGCAGGCCCTCGATCTGTTGAATTGCTTCTTTCGATCCAATAATACCTTCAAAGAGTTTGGGTTCGAACTTCGAACCTTTGAATCATTTTCATCGAACCTGTCTTCCGAGCTATCAATGCTCCTCAATCAACATGCCCGAATATTGGTGGCAATATACCAGTTCGGATGCCGTATGTCAAATACGAAGGTAAGTCCACAGTTTGCAACACCGGATGGCCTGGTATTCGTATCAAACGCGCTCTGCCGGAAATTTTCCATACCTACGGTATGAAGCTTGCACCGATGGACGCATCGAGTGCCTCACAAACGAACTGGGCTCCGACTTGGTGAGTCCAACACGGCTCAGGTCGGGGTAGCTCCAGCCCACGCGGGTTCGAGTCGGGGGACTCGAATCTGAGTAAGCTAACCGAATGTCTTTGCAGCAATGCAATTAACTGAGACCCGGCGTGAGTCTCAAGCCGGTTATGCGCATCCCTCTGCAAACCCAACTTGGTACTTTCGAGGCTCTAAATGAGAGTGGCTCAGGAATCTCGTACCAAAACAAGCTTACTATTCAAATGACCTTTGTATATATGCAGCTTTACAGGCCAAATGCTCATATCGAGGGCGGCTGGGAGGACTTTCGGGAGGAGTCCCTGCCATAGTCTTCGGCTATCCCAGGCACTCGGGGGCTACTGACGAAGGAATGGCGAACGGGCCCCCGATATTCGCCTACCTAGTTTTCGGTCCAGAAAGAGCATCTCATGAAAGGCTTTCGAGGCCTATCAAGGCAGTGGCTTGGCGCGGCCCAGGAGCAATACTTGGATCACAAGCAAGATTTCGAGGAGTCCAAATTAGACTAGTTATCGGTCGATCCGATCTGTACTTGGCTTGAGAGACACTCCTGAGAACTAGCCTTAACTTATAAAAGGCTGGGAGGGAGAACTCGAAACCCTAATCACTTTTCACCCACCTCACGTCGGAGCGCTCGATAACTTAGAGCCCTCTACCTTGGCTAGATCCAATCTACGCCTTCATTGTAACACCATCATCATCGTCACCACATCAATATAAAGTCAGACAAGCAGGACGTAGGCCTTTTACCTTTCGAGGGGGCTGAACCTGGGTAAACCCTCGTGTCCTTCTGCTTTCGTCTGATCGCCGTCGAGTTCGCCAGGTCCTCAATTCGCTTCATAGATCGAAAGCCCTTCGACATGGGCATTGCCGAGTTAGAACCTCGTCACCATCCATGACATGTTCATGGATGGAGTGAAATCGGCGCTTTACATGCTTGAATTTCTTGTGAGACCTTGGCTCCTGAGTATTGGCTATGGCACCATTGTTGTCACAATAGATAACCATTGGATCCAATGTACTCGGAACCACACCTAGTTCGGGTATGAACTCCTTCATCCAAACTGCTTCCTCTGCCGCTTCTGAAGCAGCAATGTATTCCACCTCTTTAGTTGATCTCTCCACCACGCTTTGCTTGGAACTCCTCTAGCTTGCTGCTCCTCCATTCATAACAAATATGTACCCAGATTGAGACTTAGAGTCATCAGATCAGTGTCAAAGCTAGCATTGATGTAACAACTTGCGACGAGCTCTTCTTCACCACCATATACGAGAAACATATCCTTAGTCCTTCATAAGTACTTAGTGTTTTTACACCATTTGCTTAGTGTTTCATTACACTTCATGGCACTTTTATACATTTTTCCGGAACTAACCTATTAACAAGATGCCACAGTGCTAGTTCCCTGCTGACGAGGGTTAACTCGACAAATGTCCTAGATGAAGGACTTAGGATCGGGGAACTAGGGCGTCGGATGAACTCGAAGGTAAAGTTAGTCAAAATAGGTGTATATCGAGAGTAAACTTGGGTGTTCAACCTGGCTTACTTTCAATCTGGCCCTCACCGTCCCCTCCTGGCCCCTATATATAGGTGGCCAGGTCTCGAGGATCGGGTAGGGTACGATACAGATTACAAGTATCGACATACGGTAGTAACTCGTATTCGACTTCTATTACAATTGGGCCTAGCTTAACGGGCCTCAGGGGTACTCAACTAACGGGCTCTATTATCTATACCCTTGTCAGTAGCCCCTGAGATTCTACCAGAATTGCAGATTCAGGTTGAATCTCTAATCTTGAAATCTTCGACTTGATCAATTCTTCACATCTTCAAATCTTCGACTTGGTGTTTCGACTTATATTTCATGATATTTTTCGCAAGGGGTTTTGATGAACAAGCCTGAAAACTCTGACGGATCAAGAGGTCAGTTAACTGCCGGAACAGATACTTGCCACCTACTTCAAATTCAATCCCCTTGGACTTGAATTCAGGATACCGGTCAAACCCATCCTTTTGCCGCATTTAGGACTTACAAAGAATGAATCCCAGTGGTTCTCAGGGTACCCAGTGCGTCCACCAGGATTTTCTTCGCGTCGTAGACACGGATACATACCAGCAGAGCGCATCCATGTGCGTATACCAGGCCTCACAGGACGGATCCCGGGGACTTACCTTCGTGACAAGTCACGGCATTCGAGTTTTGTTGCGATAACATAACTCGAGAATCGCAGCCAAATTTTGACTGAAAATATTCGGGTTTCTACAACCATAAAACTCGCTCCCGATAGGAGTAATACTCTTGCACTTCCCCAATCTCCAATGTTTGACTGATAAATATCGTCGGGTGCGCGCTCAGCGCTCCCGATAGGAGTAGCCCCCGAGGCTATAGTCGAAAAAATAGTTTTTCGAGTATAGGCTCAAGAGATAATGCAGCTCTTCATACTTCAACTCGAAACACCCCAACTTGGATATCCTTCAATTCGAGATACTTTCTTCTTCGAGGTTCTTCAACTTGAAACACTTCCATTCTAAAAATAACAGCCCTCAAGGGAATTCTTCATAGATTATTCTTTTTGTCACTCCTTCTTTTGTCGGCGCCATCCTCTTTCTTTTTATGACGTAAATGAAGACGTAATTCCGCACCAGTGCGGACCGTTTCATGATTTTTTGACCGTTGATGGGCTGCGCATTTTTCGACCGTTAGTGGGCTGGCGTTTCCGATTTTTGCGCCACATCGCAGCCCACCATCCTTCTCCCTGAAGATATATAAATGGCATAGTGGGGAATCGTACTGTTCACCAGCTCGTTCCCTCCGCCGCCACCATTGCTGATCTCCTTTGTTTCCTCCTCTCGCTCAGAGCCCCCAAGCGCACTTCCTACTGGATGCGCGTGAAGCATCTGGCCACGAAGAACACTATGGCCAAGACCTCCGCCACCAGCTGGGTTCGCTCCACCATCATGAAGAAGGAGATAGAGAAGGCCAAGACGGACGGCTTCATCTCCGCTGAAGATTCCATCATCTTCCCCAGCACCGAACGGATCCCGAAGCCCCCGAGCGGTTATCGGGTAATGTTCCTTGCTTTTCTCCTCCGAGGTTTCTCTCTCCCTGCCCACGAATTTCTCCGCGGGCTCTTGTTTGTTTACGGTGTACAGCTCCACCAGCTTACACCGAATTCTCTTCTACACATTGCCTGTTTCGTGACTCTTTGCGAGTCCTTCTTGGGCATTGAGCCTCACTTCACTCTCTGGAGATCACTCTTTCGACTCCGCCCCAATGTTTCTCTGGCAAGGAAACCCGAACTGGGCGGAGCCGTTGTTTCTGTGCGCCCTGAGGCGCAATATCTTGAATTTGCTATGGCCGCATCTGTCCAGGGGTGGAGGACCAAGTGGTTTTATATCAAGGACCGCAAATCTTCCCCTGAAGATGAATTCGGCCTTCCTCCCTTTGACGCTTCCCAGGAAGTGAGAAAATTGAAGTCATGGGACTCGCTTCCCGCAGATGCGGAGGTTGCAGAAATTGCTCCTCTTTTTTCTCGCATTCAATCTCTGAAAACAGGCCTGGGCGGTGCTTTGTCGGGTACCCAACTCATGGCGTTTTTCATACAACGTCGAGTTCAACCCTTACAGCACCACCTCACCAAGCTTTGGACTTTCTCTGGCTTAGAAGACCCTTCTCGCATATCTAAGGATCTGATGTCGAAAGAAGATGTCGACAAGCGAGTCAATAAATCTTACCAAGCTTACCAAAGAACATTCGGTTGCTGGCTTGAAAGCGGATTTTTTCGACTCTGTGCACCCCATTCCTGAGGTATATATTGCTGTGTCCACTTTTTGTCAAGCTTTCCTGAATTTCGACTTGCATTATTCCTTGACTCTGCACTCTTCTGATTTATTAATATGTAGGGTCATCAATTCATTGTTTCGCGTCCCCCTCTTCCAGAGGAAGGGCCCCTTCCTTCTGATCTGTCATCTCCTGCATCTGAAGCCCCCGAGGCTGATGAAAGTCAGGACGAAGATGATGTCGATGAATCGGAAGAAGAAACTAGCTCGTCGACATCGCCTCCTCCTTCACTTGCCGAAGATGTTAATGTTGACAAGAAGAGGAAGCGTGTCGATGAAATTGCTTCATCGAGTTCTGCAGCGGCTGGTAAAGCCCCCATGCTTGCAGAAGATATGGAGTATTTCGACATGCTTGCATCGTGAGTACTGTACTCCCTTTCTTCAATTCCATTGTTCTTGCCTTGTTTCTATAACTTTTTAATTTTCATGTAGTGATGATGAAGAACCACCAACACCCGCGACAACTGCTCCTCCACCTTCTCCTACGGCCACTGATGAGCCTGTCGAACCAAATGTTGCACCAAGGGCTACCAGATCCGGTGTAAAAAAGGTTCCTCAGGCCCGATACCCTAAACGCTCAAAGAAGGCCAAAGAGGGCGAAGTTTCCCTAGAAGCCCACGCATCAACAGTTTCTTCTGATGATGTGAGCAATTCGACTTTTTCCTCCTTTCCTTTCCTGTATTTTTGCTCTGACATCCCCTCCTTTTTTTCCTTCCTCAGGCTTTAGTTAAGAGATTTATTGCCCTGGGCACAGAGTGTGCAGGGTACCTAAAGGTTGCAAAAGCTTCCGAAGGTATAATTTTGAAGTCTGATCACTGTTTGTCTTCGACACTTTGTCCTTTACTATCTATCTGAGTCCCAGTCGACTTCTGATGCAGCTGCTTTAGCAGTCGCCAATGCTCGAATCGCTTCGCTGGAGGCAGAGCTCAAAGCTTCGCGAAAGGCTTACGACATTGCGACCGCTGCTAAGGCCACTGCTGAGAAGTCGCAGAAATCTGCGCTTGCTAAGGCGAAGAAAGCGGAAAAGTCTTTAGCCGACGCCAAACAGGAGAATGCCCAATGAGAGCAGGCCGTGGCAGAGCGTCTTCACACCATGTCTGCTGCTGCCGAAAGTAAGTTTTTCGACTTATCCTCTGCTTTCGCCTCCTGTTGTACTTGTGTGGTTGTTGACACCTGCCTCTTCTTTTCTTTTATGTTGCTGTAGAATTCACAGGGGTATCTCCGTCATCCCTTCAAACGGATGACGATTCTCTTATGGATGCGGTTAACCAACTCGAGGAAAACTGGATATCTATCCAGGAAAACTTTGAATTGGTTAGTCGCGTCTTATCGCGACTGTTTGTCGGCTTGTGGCCGAAGAGGAAGGCGACAATTCCGAAGGACAACTTGTCTGAACTCGCCAAGCCCTTCGACATTGCTGAAGACCCTCTTCTCCAGTTCAAAGCCCTTGCCATCAAGCGTGGTGCTGAAGGTGCTATTGCGCTTTCTCTTGCTCATGGGACGGACTTTGATTGGGGGAAAGTTGCCGCCCCCCATGGCTACTCTCGGGATGAGATGAAGATTTTCTTCGAGAAGGCGAAGAAGCTAGCACCTGCGCTGCTGTCGACTATTTCTCCGTCGGCAGCCTCTTCGGTGCCTGCTGCATCGACTTCAATGGTGAAGGATCAATTGCCACCATCGACTTCTGGCGATGAAGCTGCCGTGCCTTCTTCTGCCACGGAGCACAATGCTGAGGTGGCGTAGATTCGGCTCTCCTTGTATTTTAGGTTATCTCCTTTTAGATGTAGAGGCGCCAGTTTTGTGCAACCCGAGAACCTTATCCATAGGGTTGTGCTTTTTGTGTAAATATATCCTCTTTATATGGAGTACTGTGCTATCTTTCTGAAATTACTTCTTGTTTCTTTGTAGTCGATGCGTGACAGTGATCCTTCCTCTCGTGTTCCTGCTCCTTCCTCTGCTCGCGGATTTAATCCTCAGATTCCGTCGACTCCTAGTCGATGCAGTCGCTGCGAAGAGTATTCTTTCAGGATTTCTGACCTTGAAACTCGCCTATCCTTGGCTAAACGCCAAGCACAGATGGCCATTAAAAAGGCTAGCCAGGCCAGTGGCTATATGAAGAAAATCTCTTCACTTGAAGAAAAGGTTTCCAGCTTGACGGCGAAGGTTGTTCACAATGAAGAGTGCGAATCTTTCATTCTTGGGATTGTCGAGTCTGCTTGTGAGCTATTGCGATGTGAGTATTCTTTCGACTTCTTCCTTTGGCTGCTTTGTGCACTTCCTTTGTGATATATTTTGCCTTTGTAGGTACTTGCTTGGACTTTGTTGCTGAAGAACGTCGAGTTGCTGAGCGGAATGCTGCTTTGGAGAGGACGTCGGCTGGCTACGAGACTCTGTGGTCTGATCCTCGACGTCGTAATGCCATTGTATTGCTTCAAGATCGTGCCCAGCACATTGGCGAGTCAGTTGATGGTTGCCGGCGAGCTCTTACAACTATGCACTCCATTATGCTTCCCCGTAATCCTTTGCCTGCAACTTTCCCTCTTCTTCTTGATGCTTTCAGATCAAGTCATCGTATTCACAGGCTGATAGAACTGAACTTAGTGGCTGGTGCCAATTTCGCTCTTGGGTGGATACGCAAGTGGCACCCCAGATTGAATTACACCACGATGTCCCTGAATTTGGCTCCAGGTGGAGCTAGCCTTTGGGTTCATATGGAGAACACACTTCAACCTGCTCGAAGACTCGTAGCTAGGCTTCTAGAGGCGGACGCTGCGTTTTTCCGCGAGTATCATTATCTAGATCCTTTAGGCGTAGATGATTCTAACGACCCAATGCTGTAAGGATGTATATGGAACGCGAGAGCTTTATTTATTTCGTGACTGTATGTCTGAATTTTTTTTCTCAAAGCGTATTTGTATGATTTATGCGTTTACCGCATATTCTCTTTGAAAGACTCGTAAACTCGAAATATGAGGAACGATTTGTCTTTATTTATACTTGTAATGTAAGATACATGGGGTGACCCAAGAGATCCGGCCTATGACCTGTGTTCTGGATCTAGAGGGCATTGCCCTTGGAATAACTGGTGGCTTTTACAGCCTTTGTTTTCTGCTCTTCTCTACGTTTATGATGTCGCCGTTTTTCCCTCTTCTCCTGTGCCTTCGCCTTGTCCTGGTGTCTCTACTCGTGGTTTTTTTGGCTCGGGCTCCGCGACTTGTCCTTTGAGTAGCTGAACGCCTTCTGCAGTCGTGCTTTTCGCCTTTTCCGCATAGTTGGCTATCATGCCGAAGTTTTGCGCCATCTTGTGGAGCTCCCTGTCGCAGAGATCTGATACTTCGAAACTTCCTTTTACTGTAATTATTCCCCTTGGTCCTGGCATTTTGAGTACTAAATATGTATAATGAGGTACTGCCATGAATCGCGAGAACGCGGGTCTTCCGAGGATCGCATGATATTGCGATGGCCAGTCTATGACTTCGAAGTCTAGCTTCTCTCTTCTGTAGTTTTGTCGGTTGCCGAAACAAACATTGAGTGCTATTCGCCCCAACGGGTAATTGGCGCTTCCTGGTACTATTCCATGGAAGGAACAATCTGTTGGCTTCAGGAACTCTAGTGATATATGCATTGCCCGGAGTGTTTTCGCGTATATCAAGTTAATTCCACTCCCTGCATCCATGTATATTCTGTCGACGTCATACGCGCCTATTTGAGCTTTGAGTACCAAAGGCGCGTTTCCCGGCCGAGGTACTGTTATAGGGTGATCTTCTCTGTTGAACTCAATTGGTTGTTCTGACCAGTGCAGATATTCTGTCGCGGCTGGAGGCGACATGACTGCTAGATTGACTTGTCGAGTTATACTCTTTTCTTCTTTATTTGACTTGGGTACGGGTTGTATCATTGCCGTGATGTGTCCTTTTGATGGGATGTACCCTTCGTCGTCGTCGTCGTGTCCTTTGTTTTGCTGGTTTTGCTCCTGAGGAGCTCCATTGTTTCCTTGCTAACTTGTCGAGGGATTCTTACTTCCTTCGAATCCTTGTCGCCTTGCTTCGGTTTGTTTGTTTATTGCTGCTTCTTGTAGCTTTAGGAATGTCGTGCAGTCTTTCATCGCATGCCTTGATACTCGCTTCCCGTCGACGAATGCTGAGTGTATATGACAAGGCCCATTGAGCATCTCTTCTGGTGATGGATTGTACTCTCTGGATTCTCTTGGTGGGAACTTCTTGTAGTCCTCTTTTCCATAACCTCGATACCCCGAGCTTCTGCGATCGTTTCCTTGATAGCTGTTGTCTTTGTACCCTGCGGCGACTTGGCTGTGAGAGCCGTAGGTATCGTAGTTTCGGGACCGTCTTCTTTGACTCCCATATCTGTTTCTTCTATCATCTTCTGGAGATCGTGTCCATTTGTTGTTGCACGCATCTTCTCCGTCTGCAAATCTGTTTGCTATGTCCAAGAGGTCTGACACTGTTTTCGGCTTGATTCTACCCATCTCTTCGAGTAGGTCTCTTCGCCTTAATCCAATTATGAATGCATCTATTGCTCTTTCGTCCAAAACTTCGACTGCTGAATTTTTGATGAGGCTCCATCTCTGGATGTATGCCCGTAGTGTTTCGTCGCGTTGCTGTACGCACGCCTTGACTTCTTCTATTGATGCTGGCCGTTTGTATGTCAACCTGAAGTTGCTTGTAAATTGCTTTGTAAGGTCTTCCCAGCTTCCAATGGATTCCTTTTCTAATTTGCTCAACCATGACCTTGCTGCGCCGGTGAGGTGTAGTTGCAAACTTTGCATTGCTGTTTCTTTAGTTCCTCCTAGTATTTGAACTGCTTGTAAGTAATCTGCGAGCCATGATTGTGGTTCCTGTGATCCATCGTATTTTTGCTGATCATGAGGTAGCTTGAACCCCTTAGGTACTGGAGTGGTGCGAACCCTACGGGTAAAGCACGATGCCCCCATCTCTTTTTCACTGTCTTCATAGTCGCGCCTTTCGTTTGGAGATCGCGATCTTCGAGTTCCACCGTGCTGTTTTGGTGACAGCGATCGAGATTGATGTTTGCTGCTTCTATGCCGAGGACTATTGTGACGGCGAGGTGACCTTGCTTTGTGTACTTCTTTGTGATGGTGTGCTTCTTCTCCCTTTTCTGATAGCTTGTGGCCCACCATGTTAAGTCCATTCAGTGCTGCTCTATGCATATGTTCTCTAGGATCTCCTGGACTTGGTCGAGTTGTAAGTAGATATGCTTGTGCCGCCACTAGCGCTGCTTCAGGAGTTTTTGGCAGGATATTTCCCTGCTCGTCGACCGATAGGAAGGACGAGTCGAGGTTTTTGGAAATACTTTGCCTGTCTGAATACTCGAGGTTGTCATACCTTGAGCCATGTCGACGATTTTTTCTTGCGTTGCTGTGTGATGCGTCACTTCGCGCTCTGCGAGCAGCTTTGCTCGCTGCAATAGCTGAGTCTTTTCTTTTTTGTATCTCTACCTTTTCTTTTGCTAATTGCTTTGCTTGTTGCCTGAGGGCGTAATGATACCCAAAAAGCATGTCTTTGCTGGAGTTGGATGGTATTGGCGTGCCGTGTTCTACGGCTTCTCTTATTATTTTCCACTCGTCGACTGATAGTCGAATTTTCTCCCTGGCTGTGAGGGATTCCCTTGTTTGTCCTTCTGCTAGGTGATTTGCTCCTCAGTCGATATTTGCTGGGTTTATCACTGGGTTGTTATTTTCGTCGAATTCTTCTGAGTTGTCTCCCACAATGGCGAGTACCTGGCATTGTTTGCCGAGGTTACCCTCAAAGCTTGAGAAGATCGAGTTACTATCCTCAGAAAGCTCTAGTCCTGTCTTCCATGTATCTGTTGACTTGTCTGTGAGATCTTCGAGTTGGACTACTACGTTGAAACTTTCTTTTTCTTCGTTGTCTTCTGTGGTCTCTTTTTGCGCTTCCTTTGGGCTGACCGGCGAATTTACTTCGCTGGAAAAGCCTTCAGAATACTCCATTATTGCTGTTGTTTTGGGTTCTTGCGCCGACAGATCTTGATCTTGTATCGTCGGATCCGAAAGGCGAGATGAACCCGACGGCCCGATGAAGATGCTCAAACTTCCAATTGCTAGTTCCACCTCTTTACTTCCGTCGACTTCTGGATTGCTGTTGGCTAAAAGCGAAAAAGCCGTCAAATTCATGATTCCAACGCCCAGGTCCCCACGGTCGGCGCCAATTGACGAGGGTTAACTCGACAAATGTCCTAGATGAAGGACTTAGGATCGGGGAACTAGGGCGTCGGATGAACTCGAAGGTAAAGTTAGTCGAAATAGGTGTATATCGAGAGTAAACTTGGGTGTTCAACCTGGCTTACTTTCAATCTGGCCCTCACCGTCCCCTCCTGGCCCCTATATATAGGTGGCCAGGTCTCGAGGATCGGGTAGGGTACGATACAGATTACAAGTATCGACATACGGTAGTAACTCGTATTCGACTTCTATTACAATTGGGCCTAGCTTAACGGGCCTCAGGGGTACTCAACTAACGGGCTCTATTATCTATACCCTTGTCACCAGTTTTCTGCTATTTTTGTGTTTTAGAAAAGTTACACAGGAAATATTTTCAGAATTGGACAAAACAAAAGCCGAACGTCCATAAATTTACCGAAGCTTCTAGAGAACCAAAGAGGAGTCGGAGGGGGGCCAGGGCCTGCCCACACAATAGGGTGGCATGGCCTAGGCCCTGGCCATGCCCCCTATGTGTGTGGCCTCCCTGGTCCACTTTCGACGATGCCCCTTCGCCTATAAAGACCCCCCGACGGGAAAAACTTAAAGACCCGATCAGAATTCTAGAAAGATATCACGTTGCGCCATCGTTGTTGACCCGAGATCGGGAGGGTCATTGTTGACCTGAGATCGGGAGGGTCCAGAAGCTCTTTTCGGCAACCTGCTGGAGAGGGGAATCGCCACCGGAGGTCTTCTTCATCGCCATGCTTGCCTCCGGAGCGATGAGTGAGTAGTCTACCTTGGACTATGGGTCCATAGCAGTAGCTAGATGGTTGTTGTCTCCACCATGTGCTTCATGTTTAGATCTCGTGAGCTGCCTTACATGATTCGAGATCACCGTTATGTAATTCTACATGTTGTGTTTGTTGGGATCCGATGAATATTGGTGTTCGGATTAAGTTGCTGTTCTGAAATTTATCTTATGTTATCTCTATGTTGTTTATGGTCTTGCATGCTCTCCATTGTTAGTAGCTATCTTGGCCGAGTAGATACTAGTGACTCCAAGAGGGGGTATTTATGCTCGATAGTTGGGTTCATGCCTCTATTGAATCTGGGGGAGTGACAGAAAGCTCTAAGGTTGTAGATGTGCTGTTGCCACTAGGGAGAAAACAATATTCTTATGTCCAAGGGCATATGCTTTGTTTATATTACACAATTTGCTTAATGCAATTATCTGTTGTTCACAACTTAATATTCACGGGGTCCTTGGATGATTCCCCGTGGGTGGATTATTAGTCATAGATGCAGTTGGATGGCAGTCTATGTATTTTGTTGTAATGCTCAGAGTAAATCTCATAGTGATCTTCTTTACATATACACGTTATCTTTATTCTATCAATTGCCCAACTGTAATTTGTTTACCCAACATGTGTTATTTTATCTTATGGAGAGATACCACTAGTGAACTGTGGACCCCAGTCCAATTTCCTTTACATTGCTATCACCTGTTTACTTTACTCACACTATTTACTTTCTCGCATATTACTATTGCTTTCCACTCGATACGCTCATTCCTTTGTTTACAGTAAACCGGTGAGATTGACAACCTCATCGTAAGTTGGAAGCAAAGTATTTGGTTGTATTGTGTGTAGGTTCTGCATTGCAGCTGGCAAAGCAAAGCACTAGATGAGGCGCCTTATAAATTGTCCGGAGCTGTCACGAAGCTAGCAAGCATCACCTTCACTAGTTTGGCTTTTTTCCTATTTGGATCGATAAACCTTGGTTTCTTACTGAGGGAAGATTGCTGTTGTACTCATCATACCTTCCTCTTGGGGTTCCCAACTGGGTGGTTATCTGCCCGCAACAAGCAACAATTTTCTAGCGCCGTTGCTGGGGAGGAAGAAGAAGACTTCTGCAAGGGGAGTTTCGCACGCACATCCTTTACTGTGTTATCAAAAACACAAAAAATAGTTTCCTTTATAGTTGTTACTTTATTACTTTTAGTTCATTATGTTTTTCCCTAAGTACGTTTTGGAGGACCTCTCAGTAGGTAGTGGTTCTATCATTGGAAAAAGTAATATTGAGGAGTTCTTTAATCATATTAGTATGCATAAAGATGTTGAGAAAAAGTCCTTTGGCTGAGCTTACTCCTAGTTATGAACTTGCTTCTGCTTATTTAGTTTACATGTTGGAAGCTAGGTTTGCTAGCCTTAATCCTTTTATGCAATACATGTTTCTTAAGCTTCATGATATTGAAGATTCCAAAAAGAAAGCTTTTATCTTGGAAACTTTGCGTAGAGAATTTAGAATTGAAGCTAGGAAAGTTTTCAAGCGTTTTAATAAACTTCGCTCACATATAGAGGTTGTTGGTACAACCAAAGAAGATTTCAAAGTATCAATACCATGCAAACTTGCAGGAATGCATGAAGCCTTGGAAAAGAATTTTGAATGGATTTGTCCTAAAAATTTCTTTGACGAGAGTATACCAAAGCATGATTATAAAGGATATGCAAAAACTCATTTGGACACAATACAATTTATTGTTGAAAAGACTTCTACAATTGATCTTAATGCTACTCTTGATGATACTTGATTTGCACGTTTTGCGCCTAGCTCAAAGGCGTTAAAGAAAAGCAATCTTGGGAGATAACCCAATGTTTTCTTTTTAGTTATTTTTCTTTTATTTGAGTCTTGGAATTTATTACTACTGTAATTACCTCTCCTTATCATTTTTATTTCGTTGTTGTGCCAAGAGAAACCTCTAATTTGAGTGAGGTAAGATTTGGGGATGTTGCTGTCCTGAAACAGATTTGTGTACTGCACTGTAAAAATTTGTGAAATTTCTCTTATATCTTTTTGACCTGCGATTTCTTGTGCTTATTCCTGAGGTTATATCCAAACTTTTGTTAGTTGAACACTTTTTGATTTGAGCAACAAAAAACCCCTTAAAAATCCACCTTTGTCAGCTGTTCTATTTTGACAGATTTCTGCCACTATTCATGTTTGCCTCTCGAACACTTTCTTTTTGAGTTCTTTTGGTCACGGAACTTTTGGGGAAGTTGCTACAGTAGTATATGCTTTATATGTGGTGGTTTTGAATTGAAACCTGAAGCAAAAAGGGTTGATTCATTGTTATGCTTACACTAATGTTGCTAATAGAATTGTGTTTAGTTTTGTATGAAGGAAGTTTTCAAGTGTAGGGATTGGAGAATGATGAGATGAGTTGAAGAATGGACAAAATCTCAAGCTTGGGGATGCCCATGCAACCCCCAAGAAATATCCAAGAAGTACAAGCGTCAAAACTAGGGGATGCCCCCGAGGCACCCCTTCTTCATCGACAAAAACCATGTCACCTTTCAAGACACTATATTTTTATTGCTTCATGCACTATGCGTTTTTCTTGGAGCATCAGTTGTTTTAGTTTTCTTTTTAGTTTAGTTTTGTTTGCTGCAATAAATGGTTGGACCCCAACAAATTTCTTTTGGAGAAGTTGCCTTGCTTTTCATTTGCCAAGAACACTCAGTTTTTCACTCTTACAGTTCAACGAGTGTTCTCTTTTTCTGCTACTGCGTTTAGTTTTCAGTTTTCGCCTTGATTTTTGTTCAGATCTTGTTATATCTTTTTATCAAGGTGTATTTTTGCCTCTGGTTCATGTTGGTTTTCATCAAATGAGTTGAGTTAAAAATGTTCGAATGGTGTTGGAAAAGAGAAAAAGATTTATGCATAAAAGTGGTACAAAAAGGAGCTTGTTTAGACTGTGGCTTAGACTTTTTCATGTCATGCTTGATGTCTTTTTGATAGTATGCTTAGTGGTTTTTCTGTAGCATGACTTGTCTCAAATGACTGAGATTGCTTAATGAGCCTTTGAAAAAATCATGCATTGTTTTTATTATTTGGAAGCATTATTTTGGTTTTTCCTTGATGCTTTATTTGGGTTGACTTGGCACATGCTCACATATGTTAGACTCATACAAAGTCGCCATAAGCCTCTATGGTCATTTAGTTTTTGACTTTTTATGCCATCTTATGCTTCTTTTAATGTTGCTTTGTCGCTTTGCATGATTATGGCCGCTATTGCTCTCTTAGTTGGTCGATCCCAGTCTTTTGCTAGCCCTCATTTTGTACTGAGTATGAGCTCTACTCGTGCATCCAACTCCTAAAAACCAAGTTGTTCCAATGTGTCCACCATACATACCTATTAGCAATTTGCTATTCCAAAGTATATTTGACTTGCTTTTATCTATCCTTCGAATTAAACTCTTATCAGTGTTATGCGAAAATTGGTCAATAAAGCTCTCACAAACCCGATGGCACACTTTATTTTTCTCGTTCTTAAAAATTTGACATTGTGGCTCACTTATGTTGAGTTGTTATGCTTGCAAGTTGTAAGTTCGAAATTAGCCCAGCCATGCCGTCATGGGGCAAGCTTTCGACACTGCACTTCATTTTATTTGAGTTGATATCGTGATCTTTTGTTTATGGATACTCGCGGTGTGAAATAAATTGGAATCTTGTGGAGTTCATAGAGTTTGTATATGTGTTAGAGAAACGCCTGGGCCGCCAATCTAAGCCATGCATAATTCATAGTGGAAATTTGCAGCATGCCCATAGTGGACATTCGACGACGCATCTCAAAATAAAAAGCTATACAAATGGTAAATAAAAGAGAGGCCAAGGTGTTCATTGTCAGCTTGTCCTGTCATTTTGATGTGGGCTTGTTTCATGTCATCGGGCATGGAGGTACCCCGTTGGCGGTTCTCAATGATACGCGTATACTTACAATGACAAGAACTTGCTTGGGACCTAAGCAAAGTAGCATGAGGTTTGGGTATTCGTACTTCACGGGACACGAGGTTTTCAACTTATGATTTGTCAAGCATATGCTTCATAATTGTACTCGTATTAACTTTAACCATTCAAGATGCTTATGATGGGGCAATGAGAGCTCAAAGCTAGTAAGTACCATAATTTTTGAAGGATTATAAAACTTGCAATCACTGCTTCCCTCCGCGAAGGGCCTTTCTTTTACTTTTATGTTGAGTCTCCACCTTCTACCTTTATGCACCGTCTAAGAGAGCATAGTTGTCATTCTGATATAATGTGTATTGTCCCAAAGTTTTCATTGATTGATTCATGACTGACGAGGGTTAACTCGACAAATGCCCTAGATGAAGGACTTAGGATCGGGGAACTAGGGCGTCGGATGAACTCGAAGGTAAAGTTAGTCAAAATTGGTGTATATCGAGAGTAAACTTGGGTGTTCAACCTGGCTTGCTTTCAATCTGGCCCTCACCGTCCCCTCCTGGCCCCTATATATAGGTGGCCAGGTCTCGAGGATCGGGTAGGGTACGATACAGATTACAAGTATCGACATACGGTAGTAACTCATATTCGACTTCTATTACAATTGGGCCTAGCTTAACAGGCCTCAGGGGTACTCAACTAACGGGCTCTATTATCTATACCCTTGTCAGTAGCCCCTGAGATTCTACCAGAATTGCAGATTCGGGTTGAATCTCTAATCTTCAAATCTTCGACTTGATCAATTCTTTGACTTCATCTTCAAATCTTCAACTTGGTCTTTCGACTTATATTCATGATAATTTGTTTCACAAGGGGTCTTGATGAACAAGCCTGACAACTCTGACAGATCAAGAGGTCAGTTAACTGCCGGAACAGATACTTGTCACCTACTTCAAATTCAATCCCCTTGGACTTGAATTCGGGATACCGGTCAAATCCATCCTTTTGCCGCATTTAGGACTTACAAAGAATGAATCCCAGTGGTTCTCAGGGTACCCAGTGCGTCCACCAGGATTTTCTTCGCGTCGTAGACACGGATACATACCAGCAGAGCGCATCCATGTGCGTATACCAGGCCTCACAGGACGGATCCCGGGGACTTACCTTCGTGACAAGTCACGGCATTCGAGTTTTGTTGCGATAACATAACTCGAGAATCGCAGCCAAATTTTGACTGAAAATATTCGGGTTTCTACAACCATAAAACTCGCTCCCGATAGGAGTAATACTCTTGCACTTCCCCAATCTCCAATGTTTGACTGATAAATATCGTCGGGTGCGCGCTCAGCGCTCCCGATAGGAGTAGCCCCCGAGGCTATAGTCGAAAAAATAGTTTTTCGAGTATAGGCTCAAGAGATAATGCAGCTTTTCATACTTCAACTCGAAACACCCCAACTTGGATATCCTTCAATTCGAGATACTTTCTTCTTCGAGGTTCTTCAACTTGAAACACTTTCATTCTGAAAATAACATCCCTCAAGGGAATTCTTCATAGATTATTCTTTTTGTCACTCCTTCTTTTGTCGGCGCCATCCTCTTTCTTTTTATGACGTAAATGAAGACGTAATTCTGCACCAGTGCGGACCGTTTCATGATTTTTTGACCGTTGATGGGCTGCTCATTTTTCGACCGTTAGTGGGCTGGCGTTTCCGATTTTTGTGCCATGTCGCAGCCCACCATCCTTCTCCCTGAAGATATATAAATGGCATAGTGGGGAACCGTACTGTTCACCAGCTCGTTCCCTCCGCCGCCACCATTGCTGATCTCCTTTGTTTCCTCCTCTCGCTCAGAGCCCCCAAGCGCACTTCCTACTGGATGCGCGTGAAGCATCTGGCCACGAAGAACACTATGGCCAAGACCTCCGCCACCAGCTGGGTTCGCTCCACCATCATGAAGAAGGAGATAGAGAAGGCCAAGACGGACGGCTTCATCTCCGCTGAAGATTCCATCATCTTCCCCTGCACCGAACGGATCACGAAGCCCCCGAGCGGTTATCGGGTAATGTTCCTTGCTTTTCTCCTCCGAGGTTTCTCTCTCCCTGCCCACGAATTTCTCCGTGGGCTCTTGTTTGTTTACGATGTACAGCTCTACCAGCTTACACCGAATTCTCTTCTACACATTGTCTGTTTCGTGACTCTTTGCGAGTCCTTCTTGGGCATTGAGCCTCACTTCACTCTCTGGAGATCACTCTTTCGACTCCGCCCCAATGTTTCTCTGGCAAGGAAACCCGAACTGGGCGGAGCCGTTGTTTCTGTGCGCCCTGAAGCGCAGTATCTTGAATTTGCTATGGCCGCATCTGTCCAGGGGTGGAGGACCAAGTGGTTTTATATCAAGGACCGCAAATCTTCCCCTGAAGATGAATTCGGCCTTCCTCCCTTTGACGCTTCCCAGGAAGTGAGAAAATTGAAGTCATGGGACTCGCTTCCCGCAGATGCGGAGGTTGCAGAAATTGCTCCTCTTTTTTCTCGCATTCAATCTCTGAGAACAGGCCTGGGCGGTGCTTTGTCGGGTACCCAACTCATGGCGTTTTTCATACAACGTCGAGTTCAACCCTTACAGCACCGCTTCACCAAGCTTTGGTCTTTCTCCGGCTTAGAAGACCCTTCTCGCATATCTGAGGATCTAATGTCGAAAGAAGATGTCGACAAGCGAGTCAGAAATCTTACCAAGCTCACCAAAGAACATTCGGTTGCTGGCTTGAAGGCGGATTTCTTCGACTCCACGCACCCCATCCCTGAGGTATACATTGATGTATTCACTTTTTGTCAAGCTTTCCTTAATTTCGACTTGCATTATTCCTTGCCTCTGCACTCTTCTGATTTATTAATATGCACGGTCATCAATTCATTGTTTCACGTCCCCCTCTCCCAGAGGAAGGGCCCCTTCCTTCTGATCTGTCATCTCCTGTATCTGAAGCCCCCGAGGCTGACGAAAGTCAGGACGAAGATGATGTGGACAAATTGGAAGAAGAAACTAGCTCGTCGACATCGCCTCCCCCTTCACTTGCCGAAGACGTTAATGTTGACAAGAAGAGGAAGCATGTCGATGAAATTGCTTCATCGAGTTCTGCAGCGGCTGGTAAAGTCCCCGTGCTTGTAGAAGATATGGAGTATTTCGACATGCTGGCATCATGAGTACTGTACTCGCTTTCTTCAATTGCATTGTTCTTGCCTTGTTTCTATAACTTTTTTTTGAATTTTCATGTAGTGATGATGAAGAACCACCAACACCTGCGACAACTGCTCCTCAACCCTCTCCTATGGCCATTGATGAGCCTGTCGAACCAGATGTTGCACCAAGGGCTACCAGGTCCGGTGTAAAAAAGGTTCCTCAGGCCCGATACCCTAAACGCTCAAAGAAGGCCAGAGAGGGCGAAGTTTCCTTAGAAGCCCACGCATCAACAGTTTCTTCTGATGATGTGAGTAATTCGACTTTCCCTCCTTTCCTTTCCTGTATTTTTGCTCTGACATCCCCCCTTTTTTTTCTCAGGCTTTAGTTAAGAGATTTATTGCCCTGGGCACAGAGTGTGCAGGGTACCTAAAGGTTGCAAAAGCTTCCGAAGGTATAATTTTGAAGTCTGATCACTGTTTGTCTTCGACACTTTGTCCTTTACTATCTATCTGAGTCCCAGTCAACTTCTGATGCAGCTGCTTTAGCAGCCGCCAATGCTCGAATCGCTTCGCTGGAGGCAGAGCTCAAAGCTTCGCGAAAAGCTTACGACGTTGCAACCGCTGCTAAGGCCACTGCTGAGAAGTCGCAGAAATCTGCGCTTGCTAAGGCGAAGAAAGCGGAAAAATCTTTAGCTGACGCCAAACAGGAAAACGCCCAACGAGAGTAGGCCGTGGCAGAGCGTCTTCACACCATGTCTACTGCTGCCGAAAGTAAGTTTTTCGACTTATCCTCTGCTTTTCGCCTTCTGTTGTACTTGTGTGGTTGTTGACACCTGCCTCTTCCTTTCTTTTATGTTGCTGTAGAATTCACAGGGGTATCTCCGTCGTCCCTTCAAACGGATGACGATTCTCTTATGGATGCGGTTAACCAACTCGAGGAAAACTGGATATCTATCCAGGAAAACTTTGAATTGGTTAGTCGCGTCTTATCGCGACTGTTTGTCGGCTTGTGGCCGAAGAGGAAGGCGACAATTCCGAAGGACAACTTGTCTGAACTCGCCAAGCCCTTCGACATTGCTGAAGACCCTCTTCTCCAGTTCAAAGCCCTTGCCATCAAGCGTGGTGCTGAAGGTGCTATTGCGCTTTCTCTTGCTCATGGGACGGATTTTGATTGGGAGAAAGTTGCCGCCCCCCATGGCTACTCCCGGGATGAGATGAAAATTTTCTTCGAGAAGGCGAAGAAGCTAGCACCTGCGCTGTTGTCGACTATTTCTCCGTCGGCAGCCTCTTCGGTACCCGCTGCATCGGCTTCGGTGGTGAAAGATCCAATACCACCATCGACTTTTGGCGAGGAAGCTGCCGTGCCTTCTTCTGCCACGGAGCACAATGCTGAGGTGGCGTAGATTCGGCTCTCCTTGTACTTTAGGTTTTCTCCTTTTAGATGTAGAGGCGCTATTTTTGTGCAACCCGAGAACCTTATCCATAGTGTTGTGCTCTTTATGTAAATATATCCTCTTTATATGGAGTACTATGCTTATCTTTTCTTAAATTACTGCTTGTTTCTTTGTAGTCGATGCGTGACAGTGATCCTTCCTCTCGTGTTCCTGCTCCTTCCTCTGCTCGTGGGTTTAATCCTCAGATTCCGTCGACTCCTAGTCGATGTAGTCACTGCGGAGAATACTCTTCCAGGATATCAGACCTTGAAACTCGCCTATCCTTGGCAAAACGCCAAGCACAGATGGCCATAAAAAAGGCTAGCCAGGCCAGTGGCTATATGAAGAAAATCTCTTCACTTGAAGAAAAGGTTTCCAGCTTGACGGCGAAGGTTGTTCATAATGAAGAATGCGAATCTTTCATTCTTGGGATTGTCGAGTCTGCTTGTGAGCTATTGCGATGTGAGTATTCTTTCGACTTCTTCTTTTGGCTGCTTTGTGTACTTCCTTTGTGATATATTTTCCTTTGTAGGTACTTGCTTGGACTTTGCTGCTGAAGAACGTCGAGTTGCTGAGCGAAATGCTGCTTTGGAGAAGACGTCTGCTGGCTACGAGACTCTGTGGTCTGATCCTCGACGTCGTAACGCCATTGTATTGCTTCAAGATCGTGCCCAGCACATTGGCGAGTCAGTTGATGGCTGCGGCGAGCTCTTACAACTATGCACTCCATTATGCTTCCCCGTAATCCTTTGCCTGCAACTTTCCCGCTTCTTCTTGATGCTTTCAGATCAAGTCATCGTATTCACAGGCTGATAGAACTGAACTTAGTGGCTGGTGCCAATTTCGCTCTTGGGTGGATACGCAAGTGGCACCCCACATTGAATTACAGCACGATGTCCCTGAATTTGGCTCCAGGTGGAGCTAGCCTTCGGGTTCATGTGGAGAACATGCTTCAACCTGCTCGAAGACTCGTAGCTAGGCTTCTAGAGGCGGACGCTGCGTTTTTCCGCGAGTATCATTATCTAGATCCTTTAGGCGTAGATGATTCTAACAACCCAATGCTGTAAAGATGTATACGGAACGCGAGAGTTTTATTTATTTCGTGACTGTATGTCCGAATTTTTTTCTCAAAGCGTATTTGTATGGTTCGTGCGTTTACCGCATATTCCCTTTGAAAGACTCGTAAACTCGAATATGAGGAACGATTTGTCTTTATTTATACTTGTAATGTAAGATACATGGGGTGACCCAAGAGATCCAGCCTATGACCTGTGTTCTGGATCTAGAGGGCATTGCCCTTGGAATAGCTCGTGGCTTTTACAGCCTTTGTTTTCTGCTCTTCTCTATATTTATGATGTCGCCGTTTTTCCCTCTTCTCCTGTGCCTTCGCCTTGTCCTGGTGTCTCTACTCGTGGTTTCTTTGGCTCGGGCTCCGCGACTTGTCCTTTGAGTAGCTGAACGCCTTCTGCAGTCGTGCTTTTCGCCTTTTCCGCATAGTTGGCTATCATGCCGAAGTTTTGCGCCATCTTGTGGAACTCCCTATCACAGAGATCTGATACTTCGACACTTCCTTTTACTGTAATTATTCCCCTTGGTCCTGGCATTTTGAGTACTAAATATGTATAATGAGGTACTGCCATGAATCGCGAGAATGCGGGTCTTCCGAGGATCGCATGATATTGCGATGGCCAGTCCATGACTTCGAAGTCTAGCTTCTCTCTTCTGTAGTTTTGTCGGTTGCCGAAACAAACATTGAGTGCTATTCGCCCCAACGGGTAATTGGCGCTTCCTGGTACTATTCCATGGAAGGAACAATCTGTTGGCTTCAGGAACTCTAGTGATATATGCATTGCCCGGAGTGTTTTTGCGTATATCAAGTTAATAACACTCCCTACATCCATGAATATTCTGTCGACGTCATACGCGCCTATTTGAGCTTTGAGTACCAAAGGCGCGTTTCCCGGCCGAGGTACTGTTATAGGGTGATCTTCTCTGTTGAACTCAATTGGTTGTTCTGACCAGTGCAGATATTCTGTCACGGCTGGAGGCGACATGACTGCTAGATTGACTTGTCGAGTTATACTCTTTTCTTCTTTATTCGACTTGGGTACGGGTTGTATCATTGCCGTGATGTGTCCTTTTGATGGGATGTACCCTTCGTTGTCGTCGTCGTGTCCTTTGTTTTGCTGGTTTTGCTCCTGAGGAGCTCCATTGTTTCCTTGCTGACTTGCCGAGGGATTCTTACTTCCTTCGAATCCCTGTCGCCTTGCTTCGGTTTGTTTGTTTATTGCTGCTTCCTGTAGTTTTAGGAATGTCGTGCAGTCTTTCATCGCATGCCTTGATACTCGCTTCCCGTCGACGAACGCTAAGTGTATATGACAAGGCCCATTGAGCATCTCTTCTGGTGATGGATTGTACTCTCTGGATTCTCTTGGTGGGAACTTCTTGTAGTCCTCTTTTCCATAACCTCGATACCCCGAGCTTCTGCGATCGTTTCCTTGATAGCTGTTGTCTTTGTACCCTGCGGCGACTTGGCTGTGAGAGCCGTAGGTATCGTAGTTTCGGGACCGTCTTCTTTGACTCCCATATCTGTTTCTTCTATCATCTTCTGGAGATCGTGTCCGTTTGTTGTTGCACGCATCTTCTCCGTCTGCAAATCTGTTTGCTATGTCCATGAGGTCTGACACTATTTTCGGCTTGATTCTACCCATCTCTTCGACTAGGTCTCTTCGCCTTAATCCAATTATGAATGCGTCTATTGCTCTTTCGTCCGAAACTTCGACTGCTGAATTTTTGATGAGGCTCCATCTCTGGATGTATGCCCGTAGTGTTTCGTCGCGTTGCTGTACGCACGCCTTGACTTCTTCTATTGATGCTGGCCGTTTGTATGTCGACCTGAAGTTGCTTGTAAATTGCTTTGTAAGGTCTTCCCAGCTTCCAATGGATTCCTTTTCTAATTTGCTCAACCATGACCTTGCTGCGCCGGTGAGGTGTAGTTGCAAACTTTGCATTGCTGTTTCTTTAGTTCCTCCTAGTATTTGAACTGCTTGTAAGTAATCTGCGAGCCATGATTGTGGTTCCTATGATCCATCGTATTTTTGCTGATCATGAGGTAGCTTGAACCCCTTAGGTACTGGAGTGGTG
This sequence comes from Dactylis glomerata, assembly GCA_007115705.1. Classification (NCBI taxonomy): domain Eukaryota; kingdom Viridiplantae; phylum Streptophyta; class Magnoliopsida; order Poales; family Poaceae; genus Dactylis; species Dactylis glomerata. The sequence continues at coordinate 3,406,621 of QXEO01000545.1, read as the reverse complement.
CGAACCATACGGGTAAAGCATGATGCCCCCATCTCTTTTTCACTGTCTTCATAGTCGCGCCTTTCGTTTGGAGATCGCGATCTTCGAGTTCCACCGTGCTGTTTTGGTGACAGCGATCGAGATCGATGTTTGCTGCTTCTATGCCGAGGACTATTGTGACGGCGAGGTGACCTTGCTTTGTGTACTTCTTTGTGATGGTGTGCTTCTTCTCCCTTTTCTGATAGCTTGTGGCCTACCATGTTAAGTCCATTCAGTGCTGCTCTATGCATATGTTCTCTAGGATCTCCTGGACTTGGTCGAGTTGTAAGTAGATATGCTTGTGCCGCCACTAGCGCTGCTTCAGGAGTTTTTGGCAGGATATTTCCCTGCTCGTCGACCGATAGGAAGGACGAGTCGAGGTTTTTGGAAATACTTTGCCTGTCTGAATACTCGAGGTTGTCATACCTTGAGCCATGTCGACGATTTTTTCTTGCGTTGTTGTGTGATGCGTCGCTTCGCGCTCTGCGAGCAGCTTCGCTCGCTGCAATAGCTGAGTTTTTTCTTTTTTGTATCTCTACCTTTTCTTTTGCTAATTGCTTTGCTTGTTGCCTGAGGGCGTAATGATACCCAAAAAGCATGTCTTTGCTGGAGTTGGATGGTATTGGCGTGCCGTGTTCTACGGCTTCTCTTATTATTTTCCACTCGTCGACTGATAGTCGAATTTTCTCCCTGGCTGTGAGGGATTCCCTTGTTTGTCCTTCTGCTAGGTGATTTGCTCCTCTGTCGATATTTGCTGGGTTTATCACTGGGTTATTATTTTCATCGAATTCTTCTGAGTTGTCTCCCACAATGGCGTGTACCTGGCATTGTTTGCCGAGGTTGCCCTCGAAGCTTGAGAAGATCGAGTTACTATCCTCAGAAAGCTCTAGTCCTGTCTTCCATGTATCTGTTGACTTGTCTGTGAGATCTTCGAGTTGGACTACTACGTCGAAACTTACTTTTTCTTCGTTGTCTTCTGTGGTCTCTTTTTGCGCTTCCTTTGGGCTGACCGGCGAATTTACTTTGCTGGAAGAGCCTTCAGAATACTCCATTATTGCTGTTGTTTCGGGTTCTTGCGCCGACAGATCTTGATCTTGTTTCGTCGGATCCGAAAGGCGAGATGAACCCGACGGCCCGATGAAGATGCTCAAACTTCCAATTGCTAGTTCCACCTCTTTACTTCCGTCGACTTCTGGATTGCTGTTGGCTAAAAGCGGAAAAGCCGTCGAATTCATGATTCCAACGCCCAGGTCCCCACGGTCGGCGCCAATTGACGAGGGTTAACTCGACAAATGCCCTAGATGAAGGACTTAGGATCGGGGAACTAGGGCGTCGGATGAACTCGAAGGTAAAGTTAGTCGAAATTGGTGTATATCGAGAGTAAACTTGGGTGTTCAACCTGGCTTGCTTTCAATCTGGCCCTCACCGTCCCCTCCTGGCCCCTATATATAGGTGGCCAGGTCTCGAGGATCGGGTAGGGTACGATACAGATTACAAGTATCGACATACGGTAGTAACTCGTATTCGACTTCTATTACAATTGGGCCTAGCTTAACAGGCCTCAGGGGTACTCAACTAACGGGCTCTATTATCTATACCCTTGTCAATGACTATGGTTTCTCTTGTTCTTAAATTATTCGTATCTAGTCGCCCTATTAAACTTGAAGGTGTCCTATGCATTTATGTTTTGCTATTCCACGAGGGACAAGCTGAAAACTATTTGCTATGTTTTTCCTTATGATTTGAACACACATTTGACTTTCATTGTTTTATTTTCATGATCTTTTGTTTGTGCTCTTTTTCATGTTATAACATGGTTGCTAAGTTTCTTCTATCAAGATTATATCTTTCGTGCCCATGTTTTAAGTTCTTTTGATCCTAGCACTCAATGCTTACATAGATGATCAAGATTGTGTAGGTGCATGTCACCTAAAAAATTATTTCTTTTGTTATCACTTACCTACTTGAGGACGAGCTGGAGTTAAGCTTGGGGATGCTTGATACGTCCAAAATGTATCTATAATTTTTGATGCTCCATGCTTGTTTTTACACCATTTGCTTAGTGTTTTGTTACACTTCGTGGTCTTTTATACCTTTTCCAGAACTAACCTATTAACAAGATGCCACAGTGCCAGTTCCCTATTTTCTGCTATTTTTGTGTTTCAGAAAAGTTAGACAAGAAATATTCTCAGAATTGGACGAAACAAAAGTCAAACGTCCAGAAATTTACCGAAGCTTCCAGAGAACCAAAGAGGAGTCAGAGGGGGCCCAGGGCCTGCCCACACAATAGGGTGGTGCGGCCCAGGCCCTAGCCGCGCCCCCTATGTGTGTGGCCTCCCTGGTCCACTTCTGACGATGCCCCTAAAGACCCGATCAGAATTCTAGAAAGATATCGCATTCCACCGCCGTTATCGACCCGAGATCGGGAGGGTCCAGAAGCTCTTCCCGACAACCTACCGAAGAGGAGAATCGCCACCGGAGGTCTTCTTCATCACCATGCCTGCCTCCGGATCAATAAGTGAGTAGTCTACCTTGGACTATGGGTCCATAGCAGTAGCTAGATGGTTGTTCTCTCCACCATGTGCTTCATGTTTAGACCTCGTGAGCTGTCTTACATGATCAAGATCACCGTTATGTAATTCTACATGTGGTGTTTGTTGGGATCCGGTGAATATTGGTGTTATGATTAAGTTGCTGTTCTGAAATTTATCTTATGTTATCTCTATGTTGTTTATGATATTGCATGCTCTCCGTTGTTAGTAGCTATCTTGGCCGAGTAGATACTAGTGACTCCAAGAGGGGGTATTTATGCTCGATAGTTGGGTTCATGCCTCTATTGAATCTGGGGGAGTGATAGAAACCTCTAAGGTTGTAGATGTGTTGTTGCCACTAGGGAGAAAACAACATTCTTATGTCTAAGGGCATATGCTTTGTTTACATTACACACTTTGCTTTAATGCAATTATCTGTTATTCACAACTTAATATTCACGGGGTCCTCGGACGATTCCCCGTGGGTGGATTATTAGTCATAGATGCAGTTGGATGATGGTCTATGTATTTTGCTGTAATGCCCAGAGTAAATCTCAAAGTGATCTTCTTGACATATGCACGTTATCTTTATTCTATCAATTGCCCAACTGTAATTTGTTTACCCAACATATGTTATTTTATCTTATGGAGAGACACCACTAGTGAACTATGGACCCCGGTCCAAATTCCTTTACATTGCTATCACCTGTTTACTTTACTCGCACTATTTACTTTCTCGCATATTACTATTGCTTTCCACTCGATACGCTCATTCCTTTGGTTACAGCAAACCGGTGAGATTGACAACCTCATCGTAAGTTGGCAGCAAAGTATTTGGTTGTGTTGTGTGCAGGTTCCGCGTTGCAGCTGGCAAAGCAAAGCACTGGACGAAACGCCTTATAAATTGTCCGGAGCTGTCGCAAAGCTAGCAAGCATCACCTTCACTAGTTTGGCATTTTTCCTGTTCGGATCGATAAACCTTGGTTTCTTACTGAGGGAAGATTGCTGATGTACTCATCATACCTTCCTCTTGGGGTTCCCAATTGGGTGGTTATCTGCCCGCAACAAGCAAATCTCAAGTCCTGTTATACATTCTCGCCCGAATCCTAGATAGGTTGAGATTGAGGTAATTAGTTCTCTCTAATTCATTCTTGCCGGCATAATATTCTTTGTGTTGGAACGATGATGAGATTGCAAACACATATTGTAGCACGCCGTTGAGCAGAGGCTGGCCGAGATACGGGCTCAGCATGTGGAGGAGAACCGAAAGCTATAGGATCAGATTATCGCGGAGAGGGAAAATAATAAGTCAGAAATGCATCGGATGTTTGCGGTAAGTTTCTATCCTCTTATAATAGCCAAGCGAGAAGTTTTTCATTCATAATGTAACCTTGAATCCTCAAAAAAAAATGTAGGCTTATTGTGCTTCACAAGGTCTTCCCCCTACAGATCCTCTTGCCACCCCTTTGCACACTCGAGAAGGCCCTTTGCACACTCCATAAGGCGGTGCATCGAATAATCCTAGATCACATGCAAGCGACAACAACCCTCTTGGTGGTTCTCCGCAGTTCTGAGATCGACTCCGGTGAGTTCACCTCCCTGCCAAGTTGTAAATATGCTACTATAATCCCTATTTCTAAATCTAGGCAAGGCTTTTAGGTCTGACCAATGCGAAGTTAAACCGGGCAGAAAAAATCTGTATAAAACACCGGAGGAAGCCAGCTAGACTCAGTTTGTGTGGCTACCTTTATCAGTTTATCTGACAAATAATGCTAGCATATTGCACACGCTTAGAAGAGACTGACTCTCTGGAATACTAGTCAGCTTCGAATTTACATAAGCAATTATTACTCTAGTTTTAGATAGTGATAAGAGATTTGCAACAAACAAGTGGCTGCATGTAGCAAGGCCCATTTTAGAAAATTCTGGCAGGGAGGAGTGCCAGAATTTGCTATGCTAGCTGGCTGCCTGTGACACTATGCTTGACAGTAAACTGTGTTTTGGAAATTTTGTAACATCACACTATGCTTGACAGTAATCTGTATATGTTATTGCTTGCTTGGTGCATTATGTTCAATTGTATTTTTCCACTTAGGAAACCAAACTGAATCCTATTTCTTAAAGCCGCAAGTTGAAATTTGATCTGGACATCCTATGGGAGTGGAAGGCATGATCTTGTGTTAGAGTTGCTTCGTAGTTGCTATTTGGATGATCTGGACATGCTACCGAGTTGTTTTTGTTGTTGTGCTACATGGATGTAATATATTGTACTTGTAATTTGATCTTTGGATGATATAGTTCGATACAAAGTTGTGCTGGTGATCAATCTGCTGTTTTGCTAGACCTGTATATATATGTATGTTCTGGAATTTTTGAAATGCAGGTATTTAAGAAAATCTGAAAAAAATGTAAAAAAAATACACAGATTTGCCGTAGTTCGACTCACGGCAAACCTGTTTGACAGGTCAGTGGGGGACCTGAGCAAACTCACACGGTTTGCCGCATGCAGGGACAAGCTCACGACATATCTTTGCCCATAGTGTGCTCACCAAGTTTGCGGTAGGCTCGCGAGAACTCACTGGAAATCCCACAAGGCGGGACCCACCAACAGAACTTCATCGTCGGCCGTTAACCCGTAAATTTTTGCCATAGTGCCAAAAACTCTTGGCAAATAGTTTGTCGTGTACCCGACAGGTAGCACTCAGCAAATATCCTGATTTGGCGGTCCAAATTTTTCGGACAGGTTTGCCGTGAGCAAGCCTATGGCAAACTCTTTTTCGAGGGTTTCCGGGTTGTTGTCGTGCGTCTCTGGCCTATGGCAAATTGCCGTTTTCCTGTAGTGTGGGCTGGTAGGGGGCGGGTGAGGTGGGGTACATGGTTGTTATTCCGCCCGCTGGGTTTGCTGGGGATCCGCGTAGGGCGATCCCACGGCCAGGGTTTTTGGAAAAGGTAACCGTGCGGGGTTGCTTTCTGTTTTTGGGGCGAGTGCTGCAACAGGGCTACGAGCACCCGGATGACCGGATGCTTCCTAGCCTCATCCATTATTTTTTTGTGGGACCTCTCAGTCTCTCTACCAACGAGGATTTTCTATCGGAACCGGTTCCTAGCGGAGTCAAATCTGCCATACTATTATGCATCCCAATTTGGAAAAAACTGTCTCGTATAAGTAGTTGTTTGGCTGTATTTAGAGCGGATGAGGGCATAATTGTAACTTGCAGAAGGAATCATATTGTCGTCTGCTTGAAAAAAGATTTGACCTAGGGACCCGACATGTGATTAGGGTGTACTGCCATCTCCTCCATCGCCGGTTCTCTCAGGTGTAGAGTCCAATCCTTCCGCTCCCTCGCTCCGAGTCTGTCTGGTTTTTGACGAGAAGTTGGATTCCTGTCGTGCGTTGTATTTCTCCTTGTAATAGTGGTAGGGTTTAGTCTTGGAGGAGGTTCTAGTTATGGAGAGTCTGGAGGCAAGTGCGACAAGCAACCCGGGTAGATCTGGAAGTAAGAAGGCAGAAGGAATCGATGATATGATGCAGCGATTGCGTATATAAGAGGATGAAACTGCTGACTTGCACTAGTACGGGCTTTCATACACGACTGAATTGGCCCATCGGATATGTTTGAAAAAAATCATCACTATGCATGTGTGCGCGATAGGAGCCCAGTATGCACATGGTTAATGGTTTTGTGTGTAATAGGCTAAAGTTCATCCATGATTTTTTCGTCAAGCCGTTTACGAGCGATAGGGCCTTTATAAACTATTAGCTATTCTTAATCATCGGCGGATTTGGAAGATCGCAAAAGATATATAGAACTAGTGGTATGTGTTTCCCTCACATCGCAGACGATTTTATTAGTTTATGTCGTGTGCTTAGTGATAGTTGTATATGGTTTTGCGATAGCAGTCCTGCACATGGATAAAGAAGATATATATCAAATACACCAGTAAAACTAATTTCTCATTTAAAATGACAAATTTGACTAGAATGTTCATATATGATTTATTAGGTAGTAGCACTTGTACTATTTACACATTTTTATAGGGGTTGTTTCTAGTTAGTTAAACCTATACTTCTCTGTTGTGGTGACTAAGAATGAAGGAAAGACTCATTTTATGGGGTACATCTTATCTTGTTTCCCCATGGCACACTCTAGAGGAGAAGAAACATGATGGAATGAAGAAGGGTAAAAATAGACAGAAATAACACGTGTTGCTCACTAGAGAGTTAGGGAAAGGAAGCAAAATGCATGGATATTCGAAAAATCATTAATTGTTGCTTGCGGCGCTTAATGAATTCAAGTTAACTATCCACATGTCCTGATTTCATGTGGCAATCGTACGGACACTCAACTAGTGTCAACAAAAAATAAGTTTATAATCAACATTGTTTGGTCGCATGCACTAGAACTTTCCAGTAATGCAACAATCTATATACGCTTCCTAGAAAAATTTATTGTTGACTATTTATATGGACGCAACAAGTACATACTCCATAGTTAAAGAAAGGATAAAAGTTAGGACCAGACGATCATCAGCCACCACATTAACCCGTGAGGCTATTTCGTAAGATAGATTATATAGGTGTAGAATTGTTGCCGTCTTCACCACTTCTTACTTTAATCCCTTCTTGTGATATCTTGAATTGATGAATAGTGTGGCACTACCATCTTGTGCAACATTGTTTTTTTAAACTCACTTTTTTATAGGCTTCGCATCATACATCTACGCGTTCACATGATATCAATGCTAGATAGGATGGCCCGTCTATTGCACTGGGGGAAACAGACAATTTGCCGTGGGCAATCTAATTTGCCGTGAGTATATCGGCGGCAAAGCGTTTGCCGTAGGCCTAGATATTTGCCGTGGGCTAATCGGGCGATTTGGCGGTCCGAATTTGCCGGACGATTTGCCGTGCGTTTCTCTACGGCAAATCCTTTGCCGTAGGTCTTTCGTCCTTCGCCGTTGGTCACGGGCCTATGGCAAATTGCTTAATTCCTGTAGTGTCTGTACCTTACTTGCGCTTATTTTTGCCGTGCCCACAAACGCACGGCGAATTTTATTTAGCCCTTGTGGACGTGCTGGAATGTGTCATGCCCATAGACAAAGCAACTTGGGTTATGGCCCGTTAGTTGCGAGTTTGTAATTGCTTTTGGTTTTCTACTCAGAAAAGAATTCTGCTCCTCAGTCCGCCTCGGACCTGGGGACGTCCGTGTCTCGGACCACCTCACCGCGCCGAGCCCTCCATTTCCTGTAGAACCACTTTGTTCAGAGAAATACTACTCCGTGTATGCACCGCCAAAAAAGAAGAAGACATTACTACTCCGTATGAGACTCGGAGACTGTTTCCCGATAGCACTAGGAAACGATGATTGCTCTATATAAATGAAAATTCTTGCTGGCGCAGCTGCGATAAAATGCGTCTCTCATCGCACGCGCTGCGACCGCACGAGATGGAGAGGATCGGTGCGTCGCTCGCGCGGACGTCCCTGGCTCACACGCTAAGCGACAGATTGACGAGTGACGAGAGGCTCCCTGAAACGCATGGACTCGCCCCCAATTCCTGGCCCCGATCCGCCGCCAATGCCCACCGTTGGTAGGGACGAAGCGGCCAAGCCGAGCAGGGGCATGGCAGGGCGTTGTCTCTGAGCAAGAGAGGGGCGAGCGCAGGGATTTTGTCGCCGAGCAGGACAGGCCGCGGCGGCGGCGGAGCGAGCTGGGCAGGGCACGGCCAAGCTAGATGGTAAGGGCTGCCACCGGAGCCGGTGCGCCTCAACGCCGGCGTCCTCCTCACTGATTCCGCTGCTGCAGAATACGAGCAAAAAAACAGGAAGCATTGAAATCCGGTCATATTGGGGAGGCATCGGGGCATCGGGCCACTTCGGTGTCGGCGGAGCGCGTCAATCTGCAGAAATACTGTGTATTATCGACAGCAGCAGCAGAGATAGGTTTGGGGAAAATAACGGTGAGAGAGGAGGGAGACACAGACTCTACATGTGAACAGTTGGTATCTCCACAATAATAATAATTTCTTGCCTCAAATTGCATAATAATTCTTCAAAAATGCTAGTTTGTTGCATCAAATCACATCATAATTTCTCAAAAATGTTAGTTTGTTGGATAGCGGTAGATGTAATTTGCAGCAATTTAATTACCAAAATGTGATGTTTCGTTGGATGTTACGAAGTTGCATTAAAATATTGCAAAGTCGCTTGCAAATTCACACCGGCAAACTTCAATGCTCCACTAGAAGACCAAAGCGGCGCTTGGGGGACAAACTACTCATAGGGAAGTTCGGGCCTTATTGTGAAAGGTGCATCAGGATGTTCAAACCTTATTGGGGAAGGTGTATTGAGACTCCATACAACCCATGTTCTCATCTGGTGAGGGGGCCTAGAATCTGGCGGTGGAGGATAGGCAATTTTGCTGCAATGGAAAGCAACCCCACTATGCTGGTATGAAACTTTGGAATAGCACCAGGCAAATTTAATATAATTGTAGGCGACTTCCCTGTAGCGGTAGGCAATGCCACAATAACTATAGGCACCACCCCTACCTCCGTACTCTGTTGCTGCCCCTGCTGCCATTACCATCGGTTCTCTCTCTCTCTTCATTAAGAGAGTCAACGCCTCCGTTGGTAGTAGAGGCGTGATTCCTTGGTCACGGGGCAAGGGCATGGGTCATTCTCTTGATGGGGCGCCACCAGTGGCTATGAAGGTGCGAACCGCCTTTCTGAAATTGCTTATCGTCACTATGAAGTTGCCTATAGTTGTTGCAAAAGTTTTCTATCATTATTGTGAATTTTCACTATTGATGTTGGATGATATGAACTTGCTTACTGTTGATATGAAGTAGACCGTTATAAAGTAGCTTGACAAAAGGCACCAAAGTTGTTTTTAGTTGTAGCGAAGTTGCCTACTATTGCAACAAAGGCGCTCATTGTTGTTGTGAAGTAGCATACCGCACTCGATTATGCACTCACCCGCCAAATTATAGATCCTTAAACGATAGGAGCACATATTTAGATGGATTGCCGGTGCACCTCCTCCGGTGAGCTCTAGATTCAGCATAGGAGTTCCGACTTGCCCACGAGTGTTGCACTCCAATTCCCCGAGCACCTTTCTGGACTTCGTCGAGGGCAGCGATGGAGTTGTCTATCGCAATAGCAAAGTTGTATATTGTTGTTATGAAGTTGTCTAGTGCAATAGTGAAGTTGCCTACCACGGTAGTGAGAGCTGCACTAAAATTACCATGCACCTCTATGAAGTTCACCAGAATCGCTCTCGACTTCGGTAAAATGTACACCTATCATCGGTGTGGATGGTTATGGCCACCTCTGAAAATTTGTAGGAAATTTCATAACATACGTATGTCATAACCACATTGCTATTGAAGCCTATTACAACTAAAACTTACTGCTAGGCATCAAACTTGCATTTTTGAGCAACTATTGTCTGGTTTCTGGCTACAAATTGACACGAGGGAAAGTACCATGTTTCTTACACATGGGACTTACATCTCTCCCCCTCTCCTCTGTCTGTTTCATGTTATCTTCTTCCTCTTAGGTTGTCTTCTCTACCATCTAGGCAACACATCTGCCACCGCGGATTTTGGTCATCGCCGGCCTCCTTTGCAACTGCATTAACCGGTGCGGCCCCTCCGGTCTCCCCTCCAGCAATTCTACACTAGTGTCTCGCCTGTCCACACGCTACTGGTACTGCTTCATATGCTACCCCTAGGGCCGGTGCTCCATCTACTTCTCACGATAACGTGGGGAAGCCGCCGCAGGCAGAAGGAATCCTACAGCACAGATCCAACATGGAGCTTACGTGGTGGGAGACAGAGCCTAATGCATGCCAAAAAGGAGGCCAATGGCACGCGGGTTGGAGGGAAGACCGGTGGCCGATGATAAGCGCGTGTGGCCGGACTTCAGAGCGGGTTGTGGGGTTGTGGCGAAATAAAGGATGATGAAGACGAGTACCTCTCTAGACTTGCTTGGGGCAGCTATGAAATTTCCTATCACAATAATGAAGTTGCCTACTATTATCCTGAAGTTTCTATGTTACTTTTAGTTATTTGTGAAATTTTCTACAACTGCAGCGAAGCCTCCTACTGATGTTGAGAAGTTTACTACCTTCCACACGATGTTCCACCCCACCGGTTTTTAGGTCCTCCCACTGCAGGAGCACATGATTGATTCTTGGCGCAGCTCCCCGGATGAGCTCTAGACTTGACTACGAGTGATGAACTAGAGTTCGAGAGTGCCTTTTCAGAATTTCCCAAGGGCAGCTCTAGATTTTTGGTGAATCATCAACCATCATCGGTGTGGATGGTGATTCCCTCTCACAACATCAGTGGGATAATTCCATAACATTTGCACGCAACTTCAAAATTTATGTCACATATGGAAGTTGCTTCGTCGTGCACAAAATTTGCTTTTGCCTCTTACCAAACTTGCTTCATAGCGCAATAATTTTGTCATTTTAGTTACTTGCCTACCATTGTTGTAAAATTGCTTGCTGGTATAATAAAGTTGCCTGGTGTTGTCGTGAATTCGCTCATGACTGATGTGAGATTGCAAAGTTACTTGTGAACATGTCTAGTTTTTTTCGTTGTTATGAAGTTGGCTACCGCTATTTTGCATTTTTCTTTCTCCCGCATAAAAGTTGCTTTGCATCACAACAAACTTCTCTTTTTTTAGTTAATAAATTGTCTACCATTATTATAAAGTTGCATACTAGTGCAGCAAAGTTACCTACACTACCCTTGATATTGCTTAAATTATTTCGTAATTTCATGACATTACCAGTCATTTCAGCAAGAGGTAAATGTAGTCCTCCTCTAAGAGCTGAACAGGAAGATACATAAAAGCAGTCAACTTGGAGGGCTAAAACACAATGATGCACTCATCGCACGCTCGTCGACTCCACGATGAAGAGCATCTACCTAACGCTATGAAGTTGCTTATCGCAGTTTTGGAATTGCCTACTACAACTACTACTACTGTGAAGTTGTCTATCAATGTTGTAATTAATATTCTTGTTGGTGTGAAGTTTCACTATTTGATGTCGTGTAGCTTGGTAAGTTCCTTTCATTTGTCGTGAAGGTGCCAACTACTGATATGAACTTTCCTAGCATTGATATGAAGTAGATTTTTTTATAAAGTAGCTCGCCAAAAGGCACAAAATTTGCTTCATTGCGCACCAAAGTTGCATTATCGGGCATCAAAATTGTTTCACCACGCACCAAAGTTGCATCATTGGGCATCAAAGTTGTTTTGTTGCGCACCAAAGTTGCCTCATCACGCATCAAAGTTACATCATCGCGCATCAAAGTTGAAAGTTGCCTATCGCTGTTATGTAGTCATCTACTGCTGCAACAAAGCTATTCACCAATTGTTGTGATGTTGCCTACAATATATAAAAATAATATAGTCAACTTAGCAAAATTAAAATGCAACCAATACGACAAAGTAGTGAGCCCGGCGAGAGTAGGGCATGTCTGATGTGGCAAAAATTTTGGAGAGTAATATTGGCGACGCTGAAGCCCCAGAATGGCCGATCTGGATGTCTACAGAAACATCTAGCGTCGCCGATGTGGATGGCGATGCACGCTTCACAACTTCAGAATTTCATAACTATGTTTAACCTAGGGAAAAATACAATCACAATTATTCTATGATTTGAGGCAACAAACTAGGTTATTTAGCAAGCATTTTGTAATTTTAGGCAACAAATTGGCACATATATGTGATTTTTAGGTAACTACGGCTAGGCAAAAAACCAGCTCTTTTAGCAATTATTATATGATTTTTAGGCAACAAATAATTTGGCAAGCACAAATTTTTCTTTCATGTGGGACCTACCACTCCACTCACTGCATGCCTCATCTCTCCTTATCTTCTTGCTCGCACACAGGTACCACTCTTTGGCTTCATCCGGTCAACAATCCCCTAGCCACCGCCAATTTTGACTGCCGCCGGCCTCCTCTCCTACCTCCTTTCACAAACACGGCCTCATAGGAAACCAAAACCCCGATTCCCCACTAGAGAGGCATCGTCCCACCACCACCCGAGCCTCGTCCGGTCATGCTATGAGGAGAGGAGCCGATGCACCACTTCAACGGCTGTAGAGGTACCGCCGGATTCCCTGTGTTCCGCCGATGCACCACTTCAACGGCTGCAGAGGTACCTTTGCGGGCAAAGGTGCTTGAGGCGTGCGGTGGCCTCCCCGCGGCCGCGGAGGAGGACGACAGCAAGGAAGGGAGCGGTGAGCCTTGGGTCCCTCCAGGGGCGGTGCCGCGAACGCAGGGACGATGGTGGTCTCCAATTGGGGAGGAGCAGGGGCGGCGGTAGACTCACGCAGGCCGGGGAGGAGGAGTGGCGGCGGGGGCCTCGCTCTGGCGGGGAAGGATCAGAGGCGGCGCGCGCGGCCTGAACCATCTTTGTTCCCCCTCCTGGTGCTTGCAGGGGAGGTGCCTGGGGCTAATGGGAGGTCCGGCGGTGCTCGGTGCGTGGTCGCAGAGGAACAGAAGGGACAGCGCGCGAGACAAGACCACTGTGCATCGTGCATGGACGCAATGGAATTCGAAAGCTCCAGAGCAGCCATGGCGGTGCCTCCTCGCACGATGAGGAAGGGAGCAACCGCGAGGAGGAGCTACGGAGGGCGACGCACGCGAGAAAGATGGCGGCCGCGCCGCGCGCTGTGCGGTGGTTGGCCGGGGGCGGCCTCTGGAACTAGGTAGCAGGGGGTGGGGGCGGTGCGCTGCGCGGCCTCTGTTGGAACAAGCGTCACTTTCCTTTTTCAGCTGTGCGACGAAGGCTACATATTATCGCACGCGCGATGCCTAGACGTGTCCCTATATAAAAGGCCGCCAGAGGGCGCATCAATATGACAATATCATCAGCGTTATCACTGCAGATCGAGACCCCAAATTAGCAATCAAGTCAAGGTGGTTTGATGAAATCATGGGGCGCTCCTCTCGCGAGCCCCCGCGTGACGACGGACGCTGCCCTTGCCGACCGCAGCGCAATGACGCACCCTCTGATCCTAGGCGTCGTCGCCGGTCGCCGCCGGGCTCTGCTCTCCAATTGCCGTCTGCTTCGATGTTGCTAGAACACGCTTGCCGTGTGGTCGTTGCTACAGCAGCTTCTGCTCTATTTCGGTGGGCGTGGAAAAACTGGAGATCAATGACAAGCCTGCACTCCTACGGCCGAGACATGACCGGCCAGGGTGATCCGGTCATCGGCCGCGACGACGAGATCGACCGCGTCATCGACATCCTCTGCCGCCGGACCAAGAACTGCGTCGCGCTCGTCGGCGCTGCCGGAGTCGGCAAGACGGCCGTCGCCGAGGGCCTCGCCCAGCGCATCGCCGCCGGAGCTGTCCCCGACACCCTCACCGGCGCACGCGTCGTGAAGGTCGACCTTGGAGCCATGGTGGCCGGCACCAATTTACGCGGAATGTTCGAGGAACGCATCAAGAACATGATCAGGCAGGCGGAGGCGTCCAACGGCAAGGTCATACTGTTCATAGACGAGATGCACATGCTCTACTCCGCCGGCAGTAGTCGCGAAAAATGCACCAGCACCTCCAACATGTTGAAGCCGGCGTTGGCCCGAGGGCGCATCCGCTGCGTGGGAGCCACCACCTTCGACGAGTACCACGAGTATATCGAGAAAGACCCTGCGCTCGAGCGACGGTTTCAGAAAGTGCAGGTGGAGGAGCCGACCACGGAAGCAACCATTGCAATCTTGCGGGGGCTAAAGCGGCGCTTCCAAGAGCACCATGGATTGGAAATCCAGGATGCCGCTCTTGTTGCTGCCGCAAACCTCGGTGCCCGCTATATCACCGGTGCGTACGTCAAGAGTTTATCTTCTCTTAATAACTTCGGTCTGGTCTTTTCGGTAGGTTGTATTGTCTGGATAATACTTCTTTCCGAAATAGAGAAGTTCTGACATTTTTCTTGTTATTACATGAAATGTAGGTCGTCAATTTCCAGATAAGGCAATTGATTTGATTGATGAAGCATGTACGATCATAGCCAGAAAGATGGCGCAGATTGACAACGAAGCACACAAGAACACTAATCAAAGTAGTATGACGGATAGTTTCAATCCAGAAAGTAGCTCTGCAAATAGAGGGAAGAAAGCAGTTGTCGTGAGCCCAAATCATGTCGCACAGGTAGGCACTCTCTCTATCTAATTTTATTTGCTAGATGTTTTTGTAATTTGATCTGATTTTCATGCATGTTTCTCATTTGAAGGTTGTGAGTCGATGGACTGGAATTCCTATTGCTACGCTCCATGAAGAGGAGAAGGACAAGTTAATTCACTTAGGGCCTGCTTGGATGGCTGGATTATTTTACGGCCCAAGCTCTGTAATACGCTCTGCTCAGGATTTTTAGGGTGACCTCGGTAGGTCTGTGAATTAATACCCCGGTTTTACCTAATATACTAGAAACCAAGCGGGGCCTTAGGGGACAGATTGCATGAGCGAGTTGTTGGTCAGGACGAAGCTGTCAGTTTGGTTGAGGAGGCGGTGTTGCGTTCTAGGGCAGGTCTTGATCAAACTAGCCAACAGGTTCATTCTTATTTTTGGGCCCATCTGGTGTTGGAAAGACAGAGCTTGCGAAGGCTCTTGCGGAACAACTATTTGACAGTGAAAAGATGCTTGCTAGGGTTGACATGTCTGAATATAATAGCGTTGGTTCGATAACACGTCTCGTCGGAGCACCTCCGAGGTATTGGATACTTTCATATGCATTTACCTTCCTTATAACATTATGTTATCTTTTCATGTTACATCTAATTAGTTTGACTAATACGAATGTATCATTGTGACCTTTTAAAGCTATGTTGGATATCATGAGGGCGGACAATTGACTGAAAAGGTGAGAAGGCATCCATATAGCCTCATCCTTTTTGATGAAGTGGAGAAGGCGCATCCAGATGTGTTTAATATTTTTCTTCAAATTCTTGATGATGGTATATTAACCGATGGCAGAGGCAGAACTGTGGACTTCAAAAATACCATTATCATTATGACCTCAAATATAGGATCAGAGCACCTTATAACACAATTGTCGGGAGAAAAGTCCCTAGAAGTTGCAAGAAACCTCATCATGAAAAAGGTTCGTTTATCCCAAACTTCCTTTTAAGTAATCAATCCAAGGGTTGCCTACACTAATTGTCATACATCTTCTTGGTTTATACAGGTTCAAAGGATTTTCAGGCCTGAGCTTCTCAATAGAATGACTGAGATAGTAATATTTGAGCCCCTTTCGCATGAACAAATGAAAGAGGTTGCAAGAATCCAGATTAAGACCATTATAGCTAAAGTAGCAAACAAGGGCATCTCTCTATTTGTAAGTGATGCAGTGTTGGACGTCATCTTATCGGAACCACACAACCCGGTTAGCAAATCTAGCCTATTTTATTATTTCAAGCAGAATTTTTGGCCTTAAAAATAACCATGTTTATACACGCAGATGTATGGTGCCAGACCTATAAGGAGGTGGGTGCAAAAGAACATCACTAGTGGGGACGGGGCCTCCAGTCCCGGCCCGTAAGGGGCTTTAGTCCCGGTTTGCAAACCGGGACCCCAGCCGCGGGACTAAAGGCTGAACCTTTAGTCCCGGCCCGCTTACCAGCCGGGACTGGAGGGTGTCCACGTGGGCACCTCGGAGTGAATCAGGGCCAGGACCTTTAGTCCCGGTTTTTAACACAGACCGGGACTAAAGGGCATCTGCAGTTTTTTGTTTTTTGCTTTAGGGTTTTAGGGTTTAGGGGTTTTAGGTGTTCTGGTGATTAACGTGATGCCTCGTTTGGTGCCTTGGTGTTCGGAAATTAGTTTATGCATATATATAAGATTAACTTATCTTACAAGCGAGCATATATATACAATTATATGGAGATAAGAATTATCGGGACAAGAGCCCGTCTATTCGATTACATGGACCAACATCAGTAATGGCCCCTAGCTACACTAAATCGTCCTTTGTCATCTATAGCTTCTATCCTCAGAAAGGCTGCTAGCTCCTCTGCAACAGCAATCGCCCGTTGCTCTGGTAGGTACTTCTCCCGCATGGCCGTGTACTATATAAGAAGAGGAGATGAATATGAATATCAATCATGATAACAAAGAATGACGAGTAAAAATAGAGGTGTGAATGTTTATTGCTTACATCGTATCTGTAATCCTTGTGCTCAGAGGTAAACGTGCGAATGGTCTCGCAAACATAGTATCCACATAGATGCGTCCCCCGTGGCTGCTGGTCGCACTTTACGGGAATATAATATATATAATCAAAATAATAATCTAGCATTACAAATGTATTGAAAATAGAAGTATATCATACTACTACTTACCTGAGCCGCTCTAAAGGTCAGCTTCTCATCCCGGATACCGGGAGTCACGCACTTGAACCGCTTCCAAACCCTGCCCGACAAGGAAAATGATTTGCTAAGTTTTTCATTAATTGATATATCAGAAAATCATCGAAAGAGACCGATAGAGCGCAAGAATGATTGAAATTACCCTTGGAGCATGTCCTGCAGGCTTTGGAACTGTTCCAAGGGTCTCGATAATGGGTCAAAGGCATCAACTCTTCCCTTATCAATTTGAATGTCCAACAGTATCCAGTGGAAGCTGCATATATATATATATATATATATATATATATATATATATATGTGTCAGTAACTTATCAATAACACTCATAAGTGAATGGACACAACAGAGTAAGACCCTCACTTGAAGTTGTATGGAAACAGTATGTGGTCACAAAAATTTTGATCTGTTAGAAACCTTAAAAAGTTTTCCTCCGTCTCCTTGGGTTTATCAGTTAGCGTCGCTATATGTATTTTATCTGGGTCAATAAACCCAATATTTAGGATGTTCCTACTTTTACATTCCAGAATCTTCATTCTGCATAATAGAGTACAAGTCAGAACGGAACAAGTTATATGTAGAAAATGAATTGAAATAACTGAACAAGTTATATGTAGACAATGAATTGAAATAACTGAACAAGTTATATGTAGACTACGAATTGAAAAACTTACAGACAATAGCAACTCATAAGCGATTTGTCGAGGACGTCGGCATTGTATATCTGGAAGAGTTCATCAAAGTCGATATGGATCTCTTCGGGACGGCCGTAGTACTCCCGTGGGACACGCGCCACGATCATCGTTCTCCCATTCTTTGATTCACTTAAGTACCATGTATGCCAGTAACGCATATTTGTTGGGAGATCATCCAACTTATCTTTGCTGACCAAAGGCGCTCCCATGACAAACTGTGGCTTAGGGGCTACCACGGCCTTGGGTACCATGTCGTCTTGGGAAGCCAGAATGACTTCAACCGGGATACCCCATTCATCCGCCCACTTCTTTGCTAATCCCAAATCTTGCCCCTGCACCAGAGAGGGAACATTCTCGGGTAACACCCTGAGGGGTGGGATCGATTGTTTGGCCTGTTGTCCAAGCTGAGGAACGTCTGATCTTATTTTGCTTGTAGTTGAACTTGATTTGCTCCCACTTGCACTTGCACTTGCACCCGACCTGCTCTTTTTCCCTTCCTTCTGCAATGTGCGTGTATAGTCGTCAGGCTTATGGTATAAGTCATACTGTGATGGAAGGGTCGTGAAGTATTTTGCATATGCTATTTGCTTCTCGGTGTATTCCGGGCGGGGCTCGGGTTCCTTCTTTTTCATCTGCGCATCATAATGTTCCTTTGCTATCCTGGCGTTTTCCTCGTCGGTACGATCATAAGGTCTGATAGGAAGATTAGCATGAGGTACCTTTGGGAGGGGCGACAGTTTGCGCTTTGGGGAGCTCCGTCGCTTAGAACTCATGGACGGAGCGTTCTTGCTGGCACGCTTCCGCTTAGTATCCTTAGCGGGCGGCGGCGGAGACGGCCGACCCAAGTCCGGCGGCGGTGATCGAGATGGACTCGTGTTGTGGTGGCCGTCGTCATGTGGAGGGCTTGGAGGTGATGGAGGTGTAGGTGACCTGCGACGACTCGGAGGCGGTGTTGTCCTTGGGGCTGAGCCTGTAAGCTTGATGTAGTTCTTGTCCCATAGGATGACTCCACCCAGTACTTCTCCGAGTGTCCTCTCATCTTCGGGTCCAGCCATGTCGAGCTCCATATCATGAAACCCCGCCATGATTTCATCCACCCCGACTTTAGCAAAGCCAGCTGGAATCTCACGGCCATGCCAGCGTGCATCAGGGCCAGAAGGTAAAGCTTGTCCGACGGCCACCTTCATGGATATGTTCTTGAATTTCTGATGGAGTTCACATGATGTTGACTCCTTGATTCCATGCACGGGGTAGCCGGGACCGCCCTCTATCATTCTTCGTGCATCGTCGGGCGGGGCCTCAGATTCAGCCACGCTGCTTTTTCGCTTAGATGGGGCGCCGATAATATCGAGTCCAGGATCTTCCTGGCGCGCTACTCCTCTAAGCTCGTCGATCTGCTTCTGTTGCTCGTTAAGCCTGGCAAGCAACTGGTTGAACTTGTCATTCTCCTCATCCTGCTGTCGCTTCTTTGCTCTCGCCCGGCTTCTGTAAGTGTCTTGGTCTCTGGCAAACCCAAGCCACCACGGGTAAGAAGGACCGAAGCCTCGCGTTCGTCCTCCATGTTCGTCATTGCCGAGGACCAGTGTGAGCAAATCTTTCTCTCTATCTGCAGTGAACTGTCTTTTTCCCTCTTTAATTTCTTTCACTATCTTTTTCCAATTCTCCCTGGGTATCCTAAGACCGCCACTGCAGATGAGGTCCCCTGTTTCTTCGTCGTACGAACCACCATGCGCAAGGAACCAATTCCTTGCTCTCATTTCCCACTCATCACGGATGGGTTCAGGTACGATGCCTTTAGCTAGCAGATCTTGCTCTTTCTTATCCCACTTTGGGATGGCAGTCTCATAGCCCCCTGGCCCCAGCGTGTGGTGATATTTCTTCTTGTCGGCATTTTTCTTGTTCTTTTCTGATAATGCCTTGGCATCTTCTGACTCCTTGTACTCCTGAAATGCCTTCCAGTGATTCGCCTGCTTGGCTAGATACCCCTCGAATACTGGCACTTTCTTTGTCTTCTTATAGTCTTTCCATAGCTTCTTCTTCCAGCTACGGAACAGTTCGGCCATCTTCTTTAGAGTCCACTGCTTGACTTTGGCCCTCAGTTTTTTTGCGGCGTCTTCATTCTCACATTCTGGCAGGTTGAAATGTGACATGATATCATTCCAAAGATTATCTTTGTACCTTTCGGCGACATAGTCACTATCGGCTGCCCCTTTGCGCTTGTTCCACTCCCGAACGCTGATCGGGACGTGATCCCTAACGAGAACTCCGCATTGCTTCTTGAATATGTCAGCAGCATTCTTAGGAAGCTTTGGTTCGCCCGTAGGCAATATCACCTCAAAGGTGTAATGCGTCCGTGCGTCCAACTTTTTAGTCGGGCCTCGTTTCGTAGCTTTGCTCGATGTGGAGGCCTAAGAGGGAGAAACATTCGTCAAATGAATGTATATGTACACAATATAGAGCTATCTCCAATATTATTCACATATTACAAGTGATTGTCGAACTTCATATGTATACCTCGCCGGACTTTATTATTTCTCCACCGGCTTCTCCACCGGCTTCTCCATCAGTGGAGCTATCACCTTCTCCATCATTGGAGCTATCTCCGGCCCCATCGGCTTCATCTTCGTGTCGATCAACCTCCATTCCATCTCCGGAGGGGTTTAGATATGACGACGGAGATTCTGCAGGTTCAACGTCGGGGGCGTCTAAGATTATATCTTCGATAAGTTCTTCCTCTTCGAGGTTCCTGCTATGTGGATCCATAGTTCTGCAAAAAACGAACATTTGATTAACTAATAAACTAACAAACTATATATGATGCAAAATAATTCTATTCTAACTATATGTATCTAAATAATTCTATTCTAACTATATGTATCTAAATAATTCTATTCTAACTATATGTATCTAAATAATTCTATTCTAACTATATGTATCTAAATAATTCTATTCTAACTATATGTATCTAAATAATTCTATTCTATTCTAACTATATCTATTCTAACTATAATTCTATTCTAACTATATCTATTTAAATAATTCTATTCTAACTATATGTATCTAAATAATTCTATTCTAACTATATGTATCTAAATAATTCTATTCTAACTATATGTATCTAAATAATTCTATTCTAACTATATGTATCTAAATAATTCTATTCTAACTATATGTATCTAAATAATTCTATTCTATTCTAACTATATCTATTCTAACTATAATTCTATTCTAACTATATCTATTTAAATAATTCTATTCTAACTATATGTATCTAAATAATTCTATTCTAACTATATGTATCTAAATAATTCTATTCTAACTATATCTATCTAAATAATTCTATTCTAACTATATGTATATCTAAATAATTCTATTCTAACTATATCTATCTAAATAATTCTATTCTAACTATATCTATCTAAATAATTCTATTCTAACTAAATGTATCTAAATAATTCTATTCTAACTATATGTATCTAAATAAATTCTATTCTAACTATATGTATCTAAATAATTCTATTCTATTCTAACTATATCTATTCTAACTATAATTCTATTCTAACTATATCTATTTAAATAATTCTATTCTAACTATATGTATCTAAATAATTCTATTCTATTCTAACTATATCTATTCTAACTATAATTCTATTCTAACTATATCTATTTAAATAATTCTATTCTAACTATATGTATCTAAATAATTCTATTCTAACTATATGTATCTAAATAATTCTATTCTAACTATATCTATCTAAATAATTCTATTCTAACTATATGTATATCTAAATAATTCTATTCTAACTATATCTATCTAAATAATTCTATTCTAACTATATCTATCTAAATAATTCTATTCTAACTAAATGTATCTAAATAATTCTATTCTAACTATATGTATCTAAATAATTTCTATTCTAACTATATGTATCTAAATAATTTTATTCTAACTATATCTATCTAAATCTAAATAATTCTATTCTAACTATATCTATCTAACCCTAACCCTAACAATAGCTAACTAATTAACAAATTAATTTTTTTTCGCAAAGAAAACCTTGCAGACTTGCAGAGATGGCGGCGCGGCGGCGATTGGCGGCGACTGGCGGCGCGGCAGGTGCTCCGGCGGGCGGCGCGGCGGGTGCTGTTGGCGCGGCGCGGCGGCGCTTGGAGGCGAGGCGGCGCGGCGGCGCTTGGAGGCGAGGCGGCGCGGTGGGGTGCTGCGGGGTCTTCGGCGGAGCGGCGGCGCGGCGGCGAGTCCAGCGCGCAATGCGGCGGCGCGACGGCTGGCGCGGTGGTCGGCGGCGCGGCAGCCTGGCGGCGTCACAACGTTCTTCTCGCACGCAAAACTGCAGAGTGTTGGGCGGCGGGGAAGAAGGGCAAGCTTTTAAACCGCGGGACCTTTAGTCCCGGGTGGTGGCACGGACCGGGACTAAAGGCCCCCCTTTAGTCCCGGTTTGAGCCACCACCCGGGACTAAAGGCCTCGGGCGGGGATTTCAGCGGCCAGGGCCTTTAGTCCCGGTCTGTGGCACGGACCGGGACTAATGGCCTATTTTCTGTTTTTTCTTTTATTTGTTTAGTATTCTGTTTGCATATTTAAGAATTTAACAAAACTATAAAAATGAAAAGTGTTTGAAATTGAATACATAATTCAAAACTATTTTCTATTTTAAAAATTAATTACTTTAACTATCCTAACTATTAACTATTTTGCCATTTTTAATTAAAAACTATGTTTATTAATATTCTTTTTGCATATTTGAGTATTTGACAAAACTATAAAAATGAAAAGTGTTTGAAATTGAATAAATAATTCAAAACTATTTTCTATTTTCAAAATTAATTACTTTAACTATCCTAACTATTAACTTTTTTGCCATTTTTAATTAAAAACTATGTTTATTAATATTCTTTTTGCATATTTGAGTATTTGACAAAACTATAAAAATGAAAAGTGTTTGAAATTGAATAAATAATTCAAAACTATTTTCTATTTTAAAAATTAATTACTTTAACTATCCTAACTATTAACTTTTTTGCCATTTTTAATTAAAAACTATGTTTATTAATATTCTTTTTGCATATTTGAGTATTTGACAAAACTATAAAAATGAAAAGTGTTTGAAATTGAATACATAATTCAAAACTATTTTCTATTTTAAAAATTAATTACTTTAACTATCCTAACTATTAACTTTTTTGCCATTTTTAATTAAAAACTATGTTTATTAATATTCTTTTTGCATATTTGAGTATTTGACAAAACTATAAAAATGAAAAGTGTTTGAAATTGAATACATAATTCAAAACTATTTTCTATTTTAAAAATTAATTACTTTAACTATCCTAACTATTAACTATTTTGCCATTTTTACTTGAACTACATGAACATTTCTAATTTTGGTGGATGGCATAGTTGCACCAAAATTCAAGCTTTGTGCCATGGAGAATCTTAATCATGCATTACATAAAAGGTTTAATACATTATTACATTATTGCACCAACATTCCTATCTATTATTTCTATTTTCTTCTGGGTCGTAGCCATGGAGAATCTTCATCATTCAGTAGGATGCTTGGGTCAGTTTTCACTTTGAAGGGCGGAATTTCATGAAACTTATTATAATCTACTGACATGTCTGTCTTGTCATCTACTCCCACGATGTTTCTTTTCCCTGAAAGAACTACGTGGCGCTTTGGCTCATCGGACGATGTCTTCTTTTGCTGATTTCTTTTTCTCGTTTTTGTAAACATGTCCTTCACATAGAAAACCTGAGCGACATCATTGGCTAGGACGAATGGTTCATCCATGTACGCAAGATTGTTGAGATCCACTGTTGTCATGCCGTACTTTTGGTCTACAACTACCCCGCCTCCTGTCAGCTTCACCCATTTGCACCGAAACAAAGGGATCTTAAAAGTAGGTCCATAGTCAAGTTCCCATATCTCCTCTATGTACCCGTAATATGTTTCCAAACAGTGCCCATTCTCGTCTGTTGCATCAAAGCGGACACCACTGTTTTGGTTGGTGCTCTTTTTATCTTGGGCAACCGTGTAAAATGTATTCCCATTTATCTCGTACCCTTGGAAAGTACATATAGTAGAAGATGGTGGCCTGGCCAAACAGTACAGCTGATCTCCAACGGTGTTATCATTCATGAGATGTGTCTGCAACCAACTGCCGAAAGTCTTCTCGTGTTCCCCTTTAATCCAAGAGTCAGTCTTCCCCGGGTTTTCGGAGCGTAGAATATTCTTGTGTCTCACGATATACGGAGCCACCACGGTGGAATTGTGTAGAACTGTGTAGTGTGCTTGAGAGAAAGAATGCCCGTCCATACATACTTTTGCTTTCCTTCCTAGTGTGCCTTTTCCTGTCAGCCTACCCTCATACCGAGATTCAGGAACACCAATTGGCTTAAGGTCAGGAAGAAAGTCCACACAAAACTCAATGACCTCCTCTGTTCCATAGCCCTTGGAGATGCTTCCTTCTGGCCTAGCACGGTTACGAACATATTTCTTTAAGACTCCCATGAACCTCTCGAAGGGGAACATATTGTGTAGAAATACAGGACCGAGAATTCTAATCTCTTCGACTAGGTGAACTAGGAGGTGTGTCATTATATTGAAGAAGGATGGCGGGAACAACAACTCAAAGCTGACCAGACATTGGACCACATCAATCTGTAACCCTGATAGACTTTCTCGATCGATTACCTTCTGAGAAATTGCATTGAGGAATGCACATACCTTCACAATTGCCAGGCGAACATTTTCCGGTAGAATTCCCCTCAATGCAACCGGAAGCAATTGCGTCATAAGCACGTGGCAGTCATGAGACTTTAGGTTTTGGAATTTTTTGTCTTTCATATTTACGATTCCCTTTATATTCGACGAGAAGCCAGTCGGGACCTTGATACTGAAAAGGACTTCAAAGAAGATTTCCTTCTCTTCCTTAGTAAGAGCGTAGCTGGCACGCCCTTGAAACTGCCCTAGATGCATGCCATCTCTTCCTTTATGACGTTCCTGGTCCTCCCGTGCTTCCGGTGTATCTTTTGACTTCCCATACAAGCCCAGGAAGCCTAGAATATTCACGCAGAGATTCTTCGTCAGGTGCATCACGTCGATTGCGGAGCGGACCTCATGGACTTCCCAATAGGGTAGCTCCCAAAATATAGATTTCTTCTTCCACATGGGTACGCGCTTATCAGGGCCGTTAGGAACAGGTTGGCTGCCAGGACCCTTTCCAAAGATTACTTTTAAATCTTTGACCATATCAAATACTTCAGCACCAGTACGGATGACAGGCTTCCCCCGGGGTTCTGCCTTGCCATTGAAATGCTTGCCTTTTTTCTTTAAGGGATGCTTGGGCGGAAGAAAATGACGATTAAACGGGTACACATTCTTCCTACATTTGTCCAGATATATATTTTCTGTCTGATCTAAACAGTGCGTGCATGCATTGTATCCCTTGTTTGACTGTCCTGAAATGTTACTAAGAGCAGGCCAATCATTGATGGTTACGAAAAGCAAGGCTCGAAGGTCAAATTCCTCTTGTTTGTGCTCGTCCCACACACGTACACCTGGTTCGGCCCACAGCTGTAAAAGTTCGTCAACTAATGGCCTTAGGTACACATCAATGTCGTTGTCGGGTTGCTTTGGACCTTGGATAAGCACTGGCATCATAATGAACTTCCGCTTCATGCACAACCAAGGAGGAAGGTTGTAGATACATAGAGTAACGGGCCAGGTGCTGTGACTGCAACTCTGCTCCCCAAAAGGATTCATGCCATCTGTACTCAGACCAAACCATAAGTTCCTTGCGTCACCTGCAAATCTCGGGAACTCTCTCTCGATTTTTCTCCACTGCCGACCATCGGCGGGGTGCCTCAACTTATCGTCTTTCATACGATCTTCCATGTGCCATCGCAACAACTTCGCATGATCTTTATTTCTGAACAGACGTTTCAACCGTGGTATTATAGAAGCATACCACATCACCTTGGCAGGAACCCTCTTCCTGGGTGGCTCGCCCTCAATCTCACCAGGGTCATCTTTTCTGATCTTATACCGCAATGCAGTGCATACCGGGCATTTATCCATATTCTCATACTTCTCACCGCGGTAGAGGATGCAGTCATTAGGGCATGCATGTATCTTCTGCACGTCTAATCCTAGAGGGCAGACAAGCTTCTTTGCTTCGTACGTGCTGGCGGGCAATTCGTTCTTTCTTGGAAGCATCTTCTTCATCAGTACCAGCAACTTTTCGAATGACGAGTCAGTCACACCGGTCTCTGCCTTCCACTTCAGCAATTCCAGTGTGCTACCCAGCTTTTTCTGGCCATCTTCACAAGTTGGGTACAACAATTTGTTGTGGTCCTGTAACATCTGCTCGAACTGCAACCTCTCTTTTTCTGTGTCGCAGCCTCGCCGTGCTTCAGAAATGACCCGGCCAAGATCATCAGCGGGCTCATCTGGTTCCCGTTCTGCACCCTGATCTTCTTCTTCATTGTCTTCCATTGCGGTATCAGCATACTCAGGGAACATAGATCGGTAGTTGTCATCATCGTTCTCTTCTTCTTCATCGTCGTCTTCCATCATAACCCCTCTTTCTCCGTGCTTGGTCCAAACATTATAGCCCGACATAAAACCGGTCCGAAGCAGGTGGCTCTGAATGACTCTTGAGGAAGTGTAGTCCTTCTCATTCTGACATTCAACACATGGACAAAACATATAGCCACCACCATGCTTGTTCGCATCGGCCGCATCTCGAAAAGAATGCACGCCTTCTCTGTAAGCGGCTGTGCGTCGATCACCGTACATCCATGGATGGCTCATCTGCGTCATGCAACAGTATATCAAACATAATCACGATCCTAAAAATTAGTACCGCACGGTCTAAACGAGAAAATATAGTTGCTAACCTTTTAGAATAAGTGGAAATAAAGAGGAAGAGACTTAAGCGTGGCTCGGGCACCTCATATCGTAGTTGTGTTCGGTGAACTGAAGCGGCATCGCTCTAACACACATTTCATCAAACACCTCTAGTGCATCCATGCAAAAAGGAGAGCTAGCACACACCCACTTAGATCCATCCAAGAAAAATGCAAGGAAGAGTGGAAAGAGGGGCTGCAACCATATATATAGGCAGGAGACTTTAGTCCCGGTTTGAGACACAAACCGGGACTAAAGGGTGCGCACAGGGGGACCTCTCAGCGCGTAGCCCTTTAGTCCCGGTTTGTGTCTCAAACCGGAACTAAAGGGTCGTTACGGGCCGGGACCAAAGCCTCCCGGGCGGCTGGCGAATTTCGGGCGACGTGGCCGGGCCTTTAGTCCCGGCCCAGATGGAGGCCGGGACTAAAGGGTCCTGGCCAAAGGCCCTTTTTCCACTAGTGCATGATGATGACGCTTTCTAAGATGTTAGTCAAAGGGGAGGTTTGTGAAGGCTCCAAAATATTTATCGATGCAACGGATAACAAGAAGGAGTTGAAGTATGAAGTCGTGAAGATGCCGGTGACAGAATGTTCTAGTGCATGCGACCGGATTGATAATATCGACCCTGAGCTAATTCTTAGTTAGCATATGTGAAAACAATGTAATTACTGAAAAGTGGTATGGCGACGACCATCGACAAGGATGGAAGAGCGATAAAATATCCTTTTCAAAACTAAACAAATGAATAATGTGAATCTGGTACCGCGCATATAAAAACAAACGTTCTTTGAAACATGTAACTTAAAAATATATGTGGTGAAGGGGAAAACCAGAAAGGCCGAATGCGCTGTGTACATATGACATGCGGTTGAGTACAAATGATTGCAGCGAGATCGATCGTCTAAGCTAGCAGCGTAGCAAGTTTGAAGTCTAGCGTGCGAGCGCCGCACATTGACCGTGCACCGGGTGGATACCACGTTAGTCGCCGGCCTGCTATTCAATGCAGCGGCGCGTCGATGGAAATCAGTTGGATCAATCCGCGCGTAAAATATTTTCCACACAAAATCGGGTGTCCTAGGCTTATCATTTTGTCAACCCGTACAACATAGTGGATCTGCTACAGCTGTCTAGGTGGGTTTATGGACTGAGAGTGCATTAATCTTTTTTTTATCAAAGGGGAGTATACAAAGTTTATCACCCGATTACAATACACTCAATGCACATCGCCAGATAGCAGCAGCGCCAGTGCATTGTGAATAGTTCAATATAGAAAATAACAATACAGAACCACAACAAAGGTTCAACTTGAGCTTCACGCCTTGCACTTTCCCGCCCTCAAGCAGAGACCACACACATGGATTCCTCAAGGATGTTATCCACATGACTAAACCTAATGCAAAGCACGTAATATTTCCAAGTGTGGCGCATGCACGATTGCGCGTGCGCGGGTAGGCGCACCTCCTCCTTCAAGGCCTAGAGGTAGAGGGATTGGGATTTGTTGTTCTTGGGGCACGTGCTGACTGCAATGATGTGAAGTTTAATGTAGTCCCTAATTCTCTGAACGGGGACGGGGACAACTCGCACCACGGGCGGAGCATGCAGACGCCCACCGACCACAACGCGGGTGAGCAGGAGCGCCAGTACACTATGGTTTTTACAATGTACTTGTTGCAGCACATTGGAATTTTAACAAATTAGTATAAAAACACTTGTATTTTACACTCCTTTTGTTATTTAAAACAATTTTTACACTTCCAGACACATACTTGTATATGAAAATAACTTGACTGATCCAAATAAATTCATAGATCGGAAAATGTTGACATTTCAATTTTGAATACGGTTTGATATAAGTTTTAGATTTTTTTCAATCTTATATAATGGCCCAGAACTGCCAATATGGGCGCCGGCATACACATATCTATTCTCTGCAAAAATATAAATTTTATATATTCAAAATATGGCAATTAAGTGAAGCTAGTAATATCAAAATTATTAAATACATTTGGTTTTATCTTATTCTAGCTATTGGCGGTGTGACGTATGACACGAAATTTGCCTTAGTAATCAAGTCTAGGTTTCCGAGCTACCCAATTTCAATATTAGTTCATGCACCTGTGTTATCACCTGAGAAGAGAATTCTAATTCTACTGTGTAGATTACTTTACAAAGAGGACTGAAACAATATTAATGTGAGTGCCACATATTCTGAAATGATATATATAGGACTAAGAAAACTGACCTAGTACGCAATAGAGTTCAAATGCACTGGAATTAATAACACGTTTCTAAAATATCAATTTATACTTTTTTGTGACGTTTCCGTGGCTCACTCGGTCCTTCGGGCTGCTGCTGCCCTTTGGGAGTCTGCGGTGTCGCCGTCGTCTTCCGCTGCTCACGCGACCTCTTCACCATCTTCTCCATTGCCGGAGTCAAGTACGTCTGCGACTCTCTGCGTGCACCTCCCCAGCCCCGGCCCCCGCCCCTGCCGGCGCCCCTGCCCCGGCACAGCATCCTCAGTGAGCCGCCGGCATGCTGCTGCCCGTGCGAGCTCATGCCGGACAGGAAACACGCGCGCCCCGTCGTCTCGTATTCCCGTCTGTCTTCTACGCGACTGATAAGTTCCTGCAGCTCATCTATCAGCGCCATGCACGTAGCGTCGCCGGCCGTCCCTGGCACCGAACGCTGCACGACCTGCAGCCGGTACCGGAGTATCCGTGCGGCGTTGGCATGCTCGCCGCGATCAGCCGCTTCCTTGGCCGCCGCCATGTCTTCGGTTGCCGCCACACGAACGCGCTCACGCTCGACCTCCATGGACGGCTCCTCCAAACCTTTCACCTCAACCGGCCTCTGGACCACGGCATCGTCTCCGGTAACGTTGGCCAGCTGCCCTGTGGCGGCGTCTCGGTAAGTGCAGCTCACTTTGACCAGCCCGGTGGCATCATCGTCGTCTCTTGCAGCTGCAGGTATGTCCACCAATATCAGAAAGTGTCTCTCCTCGTCGGCGTAGAGCTCGCCCACGTCAACCGAGGCAGCATGGCCACCATCGTCCACACGGTTGCCGTAGCGTCCGGACTTGACCTTCCGGACGCGCACACCAGGATGCAAGCACGCCACGGCGATGCGCGCCTCCTGCACAGCCACCGTGAGGAGCCCGCCGATGCACTGCGCTAACGAGTCCTGGACGACCGTGAGCCGCCATGTCTTCGGTCGCCGCCACACGAATGAACGCGCTCACGCTCCACGCCTCTCTCACCTCAGTTGGCCTCTGGACTACGGCATCGTCTCCTCGTCGCTCACCCGGTGCGCCCTCGATCCAGTCCGGCCCGTACGTCCCGCGTCGCTCACCCGCGCGAAAAGAAAAAAAAAATGTCACATATTGATGGATGGATGGATCACGCGCGCGTTCGTTTCCCTCCTCTCTTTTTTTCCGTCACTCGATCCAATCTATACGCGACGCGTCGACCCGACGTTTCCGTACGCGTACGTGATTTGGAGGAAGAAAACCAACGAATAGACTCAACTGCAGACTGGATGGATTGATCGGTACCTCGTATCTGGACGGCCTCCAGCGAGCGATATATTGATCTGATCAACTAGCTAGTATACCTCCAAGGAGATCATTTTTTTTTGTCCACGAGTAAAATAATTTGACGTGGCCGAGATGATAAGGAATTTCATACTTACCTCGTGCATGTCTGGATCGCTGGCAATGGTGTAGTCTCCAAGAGGGCGCGCGGTCTTGTGTATTAATTCCCGCCGTGAAACCATCCGGCATCTCACGAATCAAATGATGAAATCTTGTATATGTTTCATATGTTAAACAAATCCACACAACCAATGAAAACAAATATCAAGAGGAAGGGAGAGTAGTAGGAAGGATTACCATCTGAATAAGGAGATCGCCGGCGGCACCTCGCGCGCTTATCTCCCAACGCCCGCCCGCTCGCCCGCCCGTCACGCTTAAGTCTAAGTCGCACGCGCATCCCGCACGTGGAAGCTCGGGTTTCAATCGCCCCCGGGTCGCCCGCAGGGAGCGACACAGGTGGTGCCATTTAAGGTCCTCTTCGTGCAAAATGCGTACAATTTTGCATATAATTCGCATTGACACTTAATTTTTGCTCAGCCAAAATGGCATACTTTCCGCAATTTCAACAGTCATAAATTTTTATTATTGATGAAAGCCTTTAAAAAATCCCATTTATATAATTCATCTTAGAATCTTAGAATTAGTTCAAAATCTTAGAATGAATTATAAGAGGTATATTAACGAGATCCCAAATACATTCCTAGCTAGCTGCTACGTTCAGATTAATAGAAGTCGTTTGGGACAATCAAAAAAATCCATCAAGTTGCACCCCCGTATCAATTGGACAATGAAATCCCAATATAAGTCATATGAATATCTTAGTTCAAACTTTAAGCTAATTTTTAACCCATTATAATTTTCTGTTTTTAATAGAGAGCCCTTTAAACCGGAAAACATTTTGTTTTAGAGACACAAGGCCATGACAGCGATCCACGATAAAATTTATCTCGGCTGTCATCCTACCGATTGCCTCCAAAGAGCACCTCATCCTCTATCTCCTTTAACCTCTCTTTTCATATATATACGAGCCCCTTAATCACAGGCCATGTGCGATATGCCTATATATGCGCGTGACTTATGAGAAGGCAACACCAACATCTCTGCTCACTAGGTGCACTAAGAATGTACATCATGGCTCCCAACTTTTTCCCTCAGCTAAAAATGCAACGTGGAAATGAGAGATTTATGAATCCTAATTAAGTACCACGATTAATTGTATTTATTGAATACTATGAGGGTTCTTAAAAGAGTGTATTTCCAACTTTGTGGAGAGTCAAACTATTTAAACTTTAACCGAGTTTATGAAAAAATATATTAATACATGTATAATCAAATAGCTATATGATATAATATATTGTATCATGAGTCTAATGATACTAGTTTTGTGGCATAAAAGTGCCCTCTAAAAAGTTAGAAATACACCCTGTAAAGACGGAAGAAGTAGAGCTGTGATTGTTGATTGAAGCTAGGCCCACCGCCTCTCAGCACATATTTGTTTGCATGTAAACGTATCCTAACAGAATCACCCTAATTATCCCCCGTTCACATCGCATGCAGATCCCATTTATACCGCATGCACCCGCAAGAGGAGATAAAATAGGAAGGGAATTATCATGCAGGAGCAGATTGCGTCCTAATAAAATATTCAAGTTAATGCTAATAACTCGGTGAGTTTAGAAATTAGAAACCGCACGATTTCTCAGGGGCGCCAGTTCATTTTTTGGCCAGCGACGACCGTTGGGCTTCCAGCTGCACCTCCTTCTTCGTCTTCTCCCGTGTTGCCTACATCTCACGGCAGTTCCATGGGCGATGCAGCCTACTCCCGAGGACCTTCAAGCGATTTGGGCCACGACAGCGACACGAAAAGCACCGGTTGCAAGCTTCGATGGCTAGCTGGCCAGATTTGTTGTGTTGGCTGCTACCCCGCGCAGGAATTTTCAGATCTGGCGAGCTCGGCTCCAACGTGGTGACTTCATGCTGGATGTTTGGTGCTGATGTCATTCGAGCTCGGGTATTGTACGGTGGTTTTATCCGGTTTGTTGATGCAGATCTATTTTGTTCGAGTTTGTATCTTGACATGTGGGCTGCCATGGTTTGCTTGGTACTTGTGTGTGGGAGGTGTGGTTTCAGGATCATGGAGGAGCTTCCTTGCATGGTAGTTTGATCGGCCGGCTACGTGTGGGTGGGGCACACCATCATGGCGGTGGGCGAGGTTGGCATCTCTAGTTCTTCGAGGCGGCGGGCGTGGTGGTGACCTAGAGACGGATACCACATAGTGTGTGGTGCTGGTTTGGCCACCTTGACCGTTTGGACGGTGAGTTGGTGAGTCGGTCGTGGTCAAGAGCTCTCTCCTTTCAGCCAAGTCAAGGTGATTCATCAATCTTGGTCACCTTGTGGTGTTGCTTTAACTTTCAGGTTGGTCAGTGTACCCAGTTGAAAGTCTTGCCCAAGGTTGGTCGGTGCCAGCAACGGAGACACATTTGTGCAATGTTTTTCTCCTTGGAGGTTTCGAGGGTCGTATCACTTTGTCTGGATCCTGCTAGATCAGACGGCAATGACGCCCTTTAGCATCGTTCCATTCTTGGAGGCGTCGTCTCAGGAGCACAATGTCTTCTAGTTACTAGGCTGTGGTTGGTTGGCGATGTCAGCGGTGCTTTATCGATGTGGTCTTGGATCCGTTTGGGTGGTCATGCTCTATGTCTCCTTGCATCGGCAACCTTGTTGCCTTCTAACCTTCTGTGCTCTAGGGTGAGATTTTCCAACTTCTGATGGTGCGGCGCTCTTCGAACCAGAGCGGGAGGATATGGGTCCCTCTTCAGAAGTGGAGATGGAAGGGACCTCGACAACAGGAAGCTTTCCCTTTGGTAGACAATGGCATGCTCTCTGCATTTGCTTTGTAAGCTGATTTTCTCAACATCTTGTACTCGACGGCCGTTGTGGCTTTATTAATTTAAGGCCAGGCGTTTAACGCCTTTAGTTTTTTTAAAGAATTGTACCAAAGTTACAAAGTCCAATTCATTCATAATGGAGAATACAAGGTACTTTCATAATGTGACCAACATTCAACAACGAAGAAATCTTATCCATTCCACCAAGAAGATGAGGGCATGATCTAGGGACATGCCATAATCTCATATCACAAAGCATTAGGGAAACTCCAATGGTGCCTGATGACCCACAAGTGTTGGGATCAATTGTAGCACCTTTGTAATAGAAAAGGTTATGTCAAATGCACGAGGAGCTAAAGGTATTGGTTAGCTAATATAACAAGTAAACAATAAAAGATGCAAGGATTTGTATTTTTGGATAACAATTAATAAAAATTAGACTACTAATGTGGTAAAAATGTAATTAAAGGAAAATGCAAGTGAAAGTAGAAAGTACAATCCTCTGTGTACCAAGAGGACAATCTTAGGATGTGTTCTAATACATGACAAGCATTTCCGTGGGCGGCATAGATTTCATGGCACTATATTTCTAGAAAAGTATGATAAGTATCTTGTTAAACGGAACCTAAGCTAGGTGCGGCCATGTGTATGTGCAAACACACTCCTAATGGTTGGTCCCAAGGCCATTTGCAGGAGCGAACAAGGGAATTATTAAGACATAAATGTCCAACCATTTCCTTAAGTTTAGGGTCCCGATCATATAAACCCCCTATTGCAACTCTAAAGATCGGGACAAGGTTTCTATCATCTCCTTCCATCCATAATCTCTTCATTATAACAAGGTGCAGTCCTATGAGTCCATAAAGGTGAAGTAACTGACAATTGACATTCATATGTTACCATTACAAACCACATCAAAGCACAAACTTGACCAAATATTTAAAGCATACTTATATAGAAATCATAGCGAATCCATATTATATATGCCCTCAGGAAGATGGGGAACTACTCACAACGATGAAACATGACAATGATCAGTGGCATATGGTATACAACACAATCTGAAAATATAACTTCCCCTCCAAATAACAACAAGTTACCGAGCACAAGCATGCACACAACACCAGAAACTTATTAGAGGTTCCAATTGTTAAGGAGTATTAGGTCTAGGCATCTAGGAGTCCGTATTTGTCTAGATTTGTATAATTGTACTCCAAGTCAAATGTACTATATATTGTGGCATTTGGCCCCTGATAATACAAGTTGTTATTTATCTAACATGGTATCAGATCCCAAGGTCTCGAGTTTGAGTCCTGACTTTCGTATCCTAAAATTGTTCTTACCCTCGGTGTCTATGTATAGGCCTCTTGAGCTATACCTCCGAGTCATCGGTCCACGTACATGGCCTCTTGTGCCTAGCTACCTCTGACATTTTGCAAAAAATCTCCAGTAGATCTGCAACATTTTGCAATTGAAACGTAAACCTGTGGTTTTTCATAATTGAGCTCCCAAATGTCGTGGTTTTATGCTAACAACTCCTGTCACATGTGAGTGGGGGTGTTGAAGTGTATAAGTGGATTGTACTAACCCTTTTCATCAGTTCAGACTTTTCGTTGCGTTGGCTAGTGCACGAAGCTTGACAATTTCAAGCTTAACTTGGACTACAACGATTTTGCATAACTAGAGACAGTGGGCAGAGGTGGCAGCGGCCAGAATGATCATCGGCGGCAAAGAATCTAGCACAGAGTTGCTATGTGCGAAGCTAACCTCGAGCTCTGATACCATGATAGGAATTGAGGGATGAAAAACTATCATTCACAGGGCCCAAAGGCCAATACATGTTCATGTGTAGGAAATATGCAAAAAAAAAAACCTATACTATGGAGAAATAGGAAAACAAGACTATACATGTCTAATAGTTTTCACCCGAATCTACCACACCAAGCCGACCACCTCCGGCGGAAGGAGGAGGCCACCCGCATCCACTATCCCTTCAATGAGGCCTTTGCTGGCACCAGCTTCTCCGGTAACATGATCCCAGCCCACCGGGATGGCGACAACCACCGCCCTTCGGAGAGGAACGCCCCCAGAAGAAGGAGCGCCAGGGACATGCGCCGACCACCTCCAATCTTTGCCGCACCACGAAGGGCGCGAGATCTGCCTAAGTTGGGGTTCACGCTGAAACTCCAGAAATCTGGCGGTGCACATATAGATCGGTTCAGTTACCAGTTTTATGAGAGAGTGTATACTCTGTAGTATCTCTTCTATAAATGGCCAATTTTGATGTTTGTTGTGTTGGTATACAACAGGGAAATTCAACTATATTAGTACTGCTGAGTTGCCATACTATTATTTACTAATTACTAATGCCAAACACGCGTTATAAGGCTCAAAACTTAACATGCTGAAGTATAATCACATTTCATATTGGATCACGGAGCTGATTCATATTCTTCATGTAACAACCGTACCTACATCATTTATCCATAAAAGTTCATATCCATGGTACTACATCACTTTCAGTATAAAATCTCCCTTCATGAACATTTGTGTTTTCCTTCATTAATTGCAATGCCATAACTCACTACACTCTATGGTGAGTAATTTCTGTGTGTTTACAAGTCCCAGCATAGATAAGTAATACAATATAATTACAGATATGCCATATAGCTACTCACAGCTCATCAGCTGTTTTGCTCTGGACACAAGAGCGGGCATAGGTATGTCGTGCTCCATGAGTCCTGCATCACCCAAGAAGAACCTGTAGTATTCAGTCCTTGAAGGTGTACGCTCTACCCTTAGCAGTGCTTCCATCATAAAATATTTCTTGAAATAGCTGGCGTAGCCAGCTTTACACTCCATCATGTATATGGCATGTTCAACTATCACTCTCCTAATTCCGGGACAGTGAGCAGTGGGTATCATATTTGAGTTAAGTGCACAGACCAGCCTCTTTATAAATTTTTCCTTAATCTGACCATGCTCTAGTTCTCGCACAAAATCGTCAGGAATGACATTACATATTTGTGAACTAAGGCCAACAAGGACACCCAGTTCTGCCCCTTCTGCATCCATTATTCCTTCCAACACCTGCAGTGGGAATAGAGAAACATATGTAAGCCATGATTGAACTTCAGTAATGGTTAGACTTGTTCTGGCAAGTTGCAATCCATGATGCTGCCATCTTTTTTTAGTCGTTTCGTGTATATATCAGCATAGCAGACTTAATCGTTGATGTTGCCATCTATTTATTCGAGTGGCATATTAAATGTATGTGATAAAGAAAACGTTGCAGTAACATGTCTAAATATTAATTTTACATTACCTGCCTCTAATATTGCACTTGAAAGATTATATTTGCAGGGCTCACCTCTCTCAAAACGTAAGAGATTTCCTTCAGGTCCGAGGTTCCAAGCTCAGGTCGAGCATGCACACACATATTTTCCAACAGCCTTGAAGCTATGTACCTGTACCTTTTAACATGGATCATAACTGTGAGTTCCTTGATTATTTTGTACCCCGGTTCCGCTAAAATAACAAAACAGTTACTGGCACTCCCTGTTGCCAGTAGTGCAAGTGCTTGCCCGGAGATCAGCCGAAGCAATTGATCTGAATCTGTAACTGAGGGTGCACCTTGGCTGAGAAATGCATGCATCAACCTGCTAATGATCACTGGGATGTGTCCAATCTCTTCCTTTATATTTCTCTCCACGGCGAGGTTTCTGAGGAGTTCCACTGTGAGCTCCCTAAGTTCTTGGCTGCTCCCAGGGTCATCCAAGATCTCTGCGACTGCAAGATGGCTGAAAAGAAAAGGATGTTCAGATATCTTCTCACGCAAAGTTTCACCAGATTTCCCTCTAGTACTTGAAAGTCTTCTCAGCAACTTCAGTGATGAAACTTTTAGCATTGTCTGGTGCATCTCATTAATGTCTGTCATGTCAGTTTGGTTGCTTGTGAACTCTATTATCTTTGAGATGAGGCCAGTTGCTCTGCTTATCTCTATGCAGTTCTCAATATCAAAGCTAGCAAGCTGATCAAGAATTAACATGCCGTTTACAGGTAGGGGATCCTCGTCGGTTGATGGCTCCTCCTCTGGAACAGACCAAAACTTTGTAATACGCTTCCAGCATCTGAATATACAGGGCTTTTGCTCATCCATGTTAGTTGTCTCCTCCCTTGGAATAAAACAATATATTGCCATCTGTTTCAACCATATAAAAGACCAGGAGGTTTCTTCATTTCCACTAACTTGTTGGAATGGGTTATCTTGCTTTGGCTCGGTGCTACCAATGTCTAAAAGAGGATCCTTCATTTTATCTACATGAACACTGTGCAGAAGTGAAGCTATGAGCTGCATTGCGCCAGGGACTGGGACAACTCGGAGGTTATCAGCAATCTCGGCTGTTACCATCGCCGCAAATGATCTAATATCTTTATCCTCTTCACTTGTCCAGCCCAACATGTTGATCAAGCATGTCACTGTCTTCCTGGAAGTGGTGAGCTTTGATTTGGCTTTAGTCTTTAAGGGTTCCTTTTTCCGAAAGCATTGTAACATCTTAAGCCCATATAGCTGCATCTTGTGTCAGTGTAACTCTAGGCAATCCATTGCAAATGTGATGAGGCTTGTCTTCTCTGGAGCAAGGACAGCCCCTTCCATGCGTTTCTTGAAGGAGTATGCGTAATACAAATTAACATACTGCATACCTAGGGAACCTCTAAATCCTGCAAGCCGAATGAGAGATCTGCGTAGGATAAATGAAAAGGTCTCAAAGATGCCGGCAACAATATAGAGTATTCCTTGGACGAGCACCATGACATAAAAGATGTAGAGAGACGAATCAAGGTTTTTCATGTTCCCAGGGTCACCATGATCACTATAGCTATCTTTTACTTTAAAGATGCCAACCAGTGCCAGCACGATGCGCAGTACTGCAGCTGGAATCTGAAGGTTTCCAAATGACTGTATCACTAGAATCATTATGCCGAGTATGATCAAGTATAGCCATATGCCACGGAGAGTGAACTCCAACATCACTAACGATGCCACCATGGTAATGTTTACAATAGTTGGACGCCACATAACTATTTTGTTGCCAAGAGCCCAGTCTACTAGCTTGATGATACCTGGGCACTGCAACCTGCTGACTGTCAGTATGAGCACGGAAACAAATAGTATCAGGTACACTGTCCACATGCCCATTCCAATATCTTCGTCGGAGCTATGGCGTATAGTGGGGTAAAGCAACAGAATTCCAACCATTATTGGACTCCATAATGATACCGCACGACGTAGCGGCTTGGGTATGAGTAGTCTTGCAGGTAGTAGACAGAATGGGACAGCCACAAGGATTACAATTACAGCAGGTGATCGTATTGCTATTGACCACCTCGCGCTCATTGCATTGGAAATACACACCAACCAAATCAGCCCACTTGAGCCCACAGATCTGAAAGCGCCTTTCGTACGGAAGATCAATTGGTAGTCTAGCTTGTTGTTGCGGCTGAACATCCTGAAGGACATGCATGTGTGGTATAGTTAAACAAAAATGATATAACATTCAATCCACGATAAGAAGACATACAATCCTAACATGAAAAAACTGCAAAGTTGTTTCCACGTGTGTATTGTTGGAGTTAATATTTCTTTGTGCCTATTGGACTGGTCTGTAGAAATTGTTGAAATATATTACCAATCGTCTCCATAAATTCAAACTTTTGAGTTAACCGGCTCGTGCATCACTGTAATATGGTAATTAGAGTCAAGAGGTCTCGGGTTTAAGATATAGCCAACGCACTATTAAATCTGTTGCGGCGTTTCACCGATCTCATATTACCGAACTTGGAGATTTTATGTAACTTTGCACCATGTTAGTGTCTGTCTTCTAAAGTGTATGTCCGTTCCAAAATATGATGTATAATTATATTACAGTTTGCACCATATAAGGCATTATGGTGTGTGTGTGTGTGTGTAATAGAGAAAAGACTAGAAAAAGGGCACCAGTGAAAAAACTATGAGTTAGTTCAGTCATAGGATATATTTTTTAATCATTTTTAATAAAAGAAATAGCCAATTTGCTACGACGGCCTGTTTCGGCTAACTACGGCAATTTAAAGACTAGCCACCTCACAAGCTACAACATATACCACAAAAGATATGCCTTGCCCAAACCGAGCATTAAGGCGTACAACCGAGATGTCTTCCTTCGGAGGGTTCACAAGAAGTGCGGTGTCATCAGCGCAGAAGCTGGCCCTCAACCAGGCGACACTGAGATTTAAAGGTGACATCACCTCATGTTCCATTGCATGCTCAAACAGACACTACAGTGGCTCCATTGCCAGAATGAATAACATCGCTGAGAGCGGATCGTCCTGCCGTAGCCCCCTCTTGTGATTGAAAGCGACTCCCAGCTTCCCATTCAGCATGATCCGTGAAGAGGCCGAACCCAATAACAAAGATAAGATGTTGCGCCACCACTGCCCAAAACCCATTTGCGTGAGCACTCGCAGCAGATAACCCCAATTCAGTGAGTGATACGTCTCCAACGTATCCATAATTTTTGATGCTCCATGCTTATTTTTACACCATTTGCCTAATGTTTCATTACACTTCGTGGCACTTTTATGCATTTTCTGGAACTAACCTATTAACAAGTCGTCACAGTGCCAGTTCCCTGTTTTCTACTATTTTTTTGTTTCAGAAAAGCTACACAGGAAATATTCTCGGAATTGGACGAAACAAGTTCCTAAAGTCTTATTTTTCCCGGAAACTTCCAGAGATCCGAAGAGGAGATGGAGAGGGGCCACAGGCCACCCTCACACCAGGGCGGCGTGGCCCAGCCCCTGGCCACGCCCCCTATGTGTGAGGACGCCTTGGTCCACTTCTGACGCTGCCTCTTGGCCTATAAAGACCCCCTGACAGGAAAAACCTAAGTACCCGATCAATTTTCTAGAAACACATCGTGATCCGCCGCCGTCGTCGACCCGAGATCGGGAGGGTCCCGAAGCTCTTCCCGGCACCCTGCCGATGAGGGGAATCAGCATCGGGGGTCTTCTTCATCGCCATGCTTGCCTCCAGAGCGATGAGTGAGTAGTCTACCTTGGACTATGGGTCCATAGCAGTAGCTAGATGGTTGTCTCCTCCACCATGTGCTTCATGTTTAAATCTCATGAGCTGCCCTACATGATTGAGATCACCGTTATGTAATTCTACATGTTTGGTTTGTTGGGATCCGATGAATATTGATGTTATGATTGAGTTGCTATACTGAAATATATCTTATGTTATCTCTATGTTGTTTATGATCTTGCAAGCTCTGCATTGTTAGTAGCTATCTTGGCCAAGTAGTTGCTAGTGACTCCAAGAGGGGGTATTTATGCTCGATAGTGGGTTCATGTCTCTATTTCACCTAGGGGAGTGACAGAAACCTCTAAGGTGGTAGATGTGCTATTGCTACTAGTGAGAAAACAACATTCATATGCTCAAGGGCATATGCTTTGTTTACATTACACACTTTGCTTAATGCAATTATCTGTTGTTCGCAACTTAATACTCATGGGGTGTTCGGACGATATCCTCGTGAGTGGATTATTAGTCATAGATGCAGTTGGATGGCGGACTATGTATTTTGTTGTAATGCCGAGAGTAAATCGCATAGTGATCTTCTTGACATATCATGTTATCTTTATTCTATCAATTGCCCAACTGTAATTTGTTTACCTAGCATGTGTTATTTATTTTATGGAGAGACACCACTAGTGAACTATGGATCCCGGTACTATTTCTATCATATTGCAATCACCTGTTTACTTTACTCACATACTTTCACTGTTTTCCACTCGATACGCTCATACCCTTTGTTTCAAGCAAACCGGTGAGATTGACAACCTCATCGCAAGTTGGGAACAAAGTACTTGGTTGTGTGTGTGCAGGTTGCGCGTTGCTACTGGCCGAAGATGAGTCAACAAGTATCGTTAAATTGCGCCCTTATTGGAGTGTTATTGAAAGGATAGAGAGGGTAACCTAGAGGGGGGGTGAATAGGTTCTACAAAATTTTCCTGATTATTTTGCAATTTTAGGCTTGTGCGGATAAATAAATTGGCCTAATGAAAACTAGGTGAAGCAACCTAAATGATGAAATAAATAAAAGGCTTCAAGCTCGAAGGCTATCACAAAGTAAATAAATGGATAGAAGTAACCGAAGCACGCGGAGACAACGATGTATCCCGATGTTCACTTCCTTGAGGGGAAGCTAGTCACCATTGGAGCGGTGCGGGTTACCACGAAGGACCCCCGACGCCACGAAGGCACACCTTCTTCTCCGTGAGCTTCTTCCACAAAGTAGAAGCTCGATCCACTATGTGGAGACCTTGGGGAGGCCTCCAATCCCGTACAAACTTCCGGACAATCACAAGTCGATTGCTCCCGATGACCGCTACCGCCTAGGAGTCCTCAACCTCCAAGAGTAACAAGATCAAAGCAAGAACTTGACACAAGGCTTAAATCATGAATTTGATCGGTGGAAAGAGAGAGGAGGAATAGATCTTTTATTTGGGTGGATCCTCTCTCAAAATGGATGAATCACTCTCAAGAAATCAAAGGATTAGTAGTGGGGGATTGCAAGAGAGTGGGAGCTCATATGAAATTAGATCTGGATCTCAAAAGAATGGCCAAGGGTACTTTCTATGAAATGTGCCCTTTCCTTTTATAAAGAAGAAACTAGCCATTTTTCTATAGTTAAGTGTATGGCCGGTTATACCGGCCAATAGCCCGGTCATACCGGCCAGTTTCTCGGCCAAATGGAAAAATTCCTGTGTATGACCGGTATGACCGGCTGTGAGCCCGGTCATACCGGCCGGAATTACTGTGAATGCCCGGTCATACCGGCCTATAGCCCGGTATGGCCGGCCATACAGAAACAGCTAGAATTTTTGGATTTTCTTCTGGGCAGTGTATGGAGAAAAAAAGATGTGGCATTTTTGTGGAAAAGAATGGGAATAGATTTGAGCCATGAGTCAACTAAAAACATTGATCCCCTCTTAATAGTGCGGGATCCCTATACTCAAGAACAAAAACCGGAAAAAGAAGAACTACCGTGATGCGCTCTTCCGGACTCCGTCTTCGAGTTTTTTTAACTCCCTTTTCCCTTTTTGCACTATGATCCGACACCATAAGAGGAAGAGAGAACTTAACCTGTAGATGAACTTGATTTAAATAATTAGTTCTCTCTAACCTTGTATTCACCAAATACCAAAATAAAGATTAAGGGTAAAAATGCCCTTACAATCTCCCCCTTTTTGGTAATTGGTGACAACAAGGTTAAAGCTCGCAACAAAATAATGGAAGGCCATAAAAGAGCTCCCCCACAAACATATCACCATTGCAAGCATAAAATGGATATCACCAATAACTCAAATATATAATAGTGC
The DNA here is from genome assembly GCA_007115705.1 of Dactylis glomerata. Lineage (NCBI taxonomy): Eukaryota > Viridiplantae > Streptophyta > Magnoliopsida > Poales > Poaceae > Dactylis > Dactylis glomerata. The sequence continues at coordinate 3,364,159 of QXEO01000545.1, read as the reverse complement.
ATTAAGATTCAACACAAGATATCCATCACATAGTCTCAAATAAGAACCAAATAAAGCAAAGTCTCAACACGATACGAAAATAAAAAGTTTTACATGCCAAAAGAAACAAAATAAACAACCGAAGCATGTAAACTATAGCCCATAGATAGACCCGCAAGCAACCTAATATACTACTTCTCCCCCTTGGCAACAAGTACCAAAAAGGGAAAAGAGACTAACGACCACCCAAGAAGATCACGCGGCGCCGGCGTCGTCGTCGTCCTCGTCGTTATCCTCATCGGAAAAGAAATCCTCGTAGCCAACCTCGGGAAAAGCAAACTCGGGCACGGTGAGAACAGGAGGATCCTCATCATCACTAACTTGGTCATCACCAAGGGCACGGAGACGGTCCTTATACTTCTTGGCACGAGCATGTGCAAACTTGTTGTTAGTCACAACTTCTTGAGCATGAAACTTGCACATGTTGAAAATAGACCATTGAGCCTTAGCCATGAACTTCTCAAACCGACTCGGTGGTGCCACCACAGGCACAGGAGCCTTCTTCTTTGTGTCAAACTGAGGACACCACTTCTTGTGGGGACTGTCCATATGAATGTCCCGGTCAAACGTGTGCTCGATCATGGCTTGAATGAAAGGACCATAAGGAAGGCTACGGTCTTGAGTGAAAGAAGCAAGGCGCATCTCATGGAAGATAAAATTAGCAATATTGAGTTCTCGGTCCAGTTTTGTCATTTCCAACATAAGATCAATAGCAAAGTTCCTCACCGAGATATAGTCACCACCCTTAGGCACAATAGTCCATGTGAGGCACTTGAAGAGTAGGGCATACTTGGGTATCATGGCGGTGGCGGTACCAAAGGTCTTTGTAGCACATCCGGGAGGGTAGAGAGGTGCAAGTTCCTTTGGGTGCATGGCAACCCCATGGGCAGCATGATCATGAATGCTATATCCTTGTGACCCATCAAGCTCTAAAAGAGAGGCAAACTCCTCAAAGGTGCAAGAGAGGCGTTTCCCATTAGTCATCCAATGCACAGCCCGTGGTGTCTTCGTGGTGAAGTAGCAAGTGGCATAGAATTGAAGAATAGCCTCCTCATTCCAATCATGGCGAAAGGTCAAGATGCCCCCCAGGCCTTTAGCATCAATGATGTCTAACACACCTTGCCCAAACTTATCCTCATGCTCGACAATGTATTGAAGGTCAACACACTTCTGAGGAGCACACATATGGCGCCGCGGAGACAAGCAAATGCTCTCATAGATGTCTTGTTGCTCAATCTTCCAAAAGCGATGATCAAAGGCGGTCCATTGGTCCGTCCTACGAGGAACAAGGGAGTGACGAACTTCAATAAACTCATCATTGGACATTGTCTTGTAATTGACCACCGAATGCATCTTATCCTTTTTGGGCACACACCGCACCATCCGCAAACCGGTAGGAGCCTCCAAGTTCTGGACAACCGTGCGAGAGGTGCCTTTGCCGCCGGCAAGCTTCACAAAATCCTCATCTCCAACATCCTCTTCCTCTTCCTCAATCTCATCCACACGGGTGGCACCGCGCTTATGCGCGCGAGCCTCTTCTTCACTATCATCGGAACCACGATGAGCACGACCACCTGTGAGATAGAAGATAAGTAGACAAGGTAAGCACATGGATTCAATGGAGAGGATGAAAGAATCAATGGAGCCATGGCAATGGTGAAGAAAAATGGACTCACCACGGCGAGAGGCGCCGGTCGAGAAGGATGCTGCGCCGGTCGAAGAGGAGCCCCTCTTCCTCCCCATAGCAGCGGCAAAGGGCGAGGAAGACCCGGCGCCGTCGACGTCCACCCGGGCGTCCCTGGACACGGATGGGGGTATGACCAGAGGAGGAAGGGCAGCCGGCGGTCAAGGGAAGTGGAGGGCGGCTGGCGGTCAGTGGAGAGGATGGGGGAGAACGGGGTGGCTGGCTGGGAGGTGGCTGGAAGGTGGCTGGGAGAGGCGGCTGGGAGGGGGCAGCGGTGGCTGGGAGGCGGCCAGGAGAGGCGGCTAGGAGAGGGGCGGCGGTGGCTGGAGGGGGCGGCGGCGGCTGGTTGGACGAGAGAGGCGAGACGAGAGAGGCGACGGCTGGGAGATCGAAGGAAAAGTATCGCCGCATCGACCGGTAATGCCGCCTGGGAAGTGATTGCCCGGTCATACCGGGCTGACCGCCGGTTGCACCGGCCAAAATCACTGTCCGGGCGCGGTATATCCGGTTAGACCGGCCCGAGTCCCGGTTAGACCGGCCGAAACCACTGTTTATGCTGTTACGAGCGTGGGAGGGCCGGTTATACCGGCCGATGGCCCAGTATGACCGGCCAAAATTGCTGTCCAGGCCGGTATCCCGCAAAGAATTTGACAAAAATAAGCGGGGCGGAGCCGGTTATACTGGGAAGAATTGCTGTGTGACAAGGATATGGTCGGTGTGATAGGGAAGATAGTCGGTATAATGGGCGGATAAAGAAAATGAATCCATGTAGAGATCAGCAAATGTTTGAGGTAAGATTTTAGGGGCTTAGGTTGAGACCTGACTAAGGAGAGCAAATGTCCATACACATCTCGAAAAAAGTCAAACAAAGATTCAAATGTGAGATGGTTTGATGGACTAGGTTTTTTTTAAGATAATTTTATAAATAAGCGAACAACGAATAAACCTCAGAAAATGAGACCATAAGCATGAGAGGCAAAGGTGGGCGGGGGATTACTCCCCCTATGTGTGAGCACAAATGTCATTGAACCGCAAAGAGACGTGCTTGGATTCGTTGACATTGGGTCTGATGATGTAGCACACATGGGTATGCATCATGCCAAGACGTGATAAGATGCTAGCCCCACATATGCGGCGCTACTAAGCTAGATAAACAAGTTAAATGCAAGAATATGTAACACGTGCATCAATCCAAGTTTTTAGGGTCAAGAATACCGAGTTCTCCTCTCAAAGCAACAAATCGAGCTTCATCCAAAGGTTTCATAAAAATGTCCGCCAATTGATAATTTGTTCCCACATGAGTGAGAGCAACATCACCCCTTGAGACATGATCACGTAGGAAGTGGTGGCGAATGTCGATATGCTTGGTCCATGAGTGTTGTACGGGGTTATGGGCGATCTTTATTGCACTTTCATTGTCACATAGAAGAGGCACCGTACCAAGATACACTCCATAGTCTTTCAAGGTTTGCTTCATCCATAACAATTGAGCACAACAAGATGCCGCGGCGATGTATTCGGCTTTGGCAGTGGATAGGGATATGGAGTTTTGTTTCTTGGACGACCAACTCACCAATGACCGACCAATAAATTGGCAAGCCCTAGAGGTCGACTTCCGATCAACCTTGTCACCGGCCCAATCGGAATCTGTATAGCCGATGAGTTCAAAGGTTGACCCCTTTGGATACCAAAGCCCGAGAGTTGGAGTGAGAACAAGATACCTTAAAATCCGTTTGACCACCACAAAGTGACACTCCTTAGGAGCGGATTGAAAACGAGCACACATTCCTACACTTAACATGATATCCGGCCTAGAAGCGCAAAGATAAAGCAAAGATCCAATCATGGAATGGTATACCTTTTGATCCACAGCTTTATCATTTCCTCCAAGGCCTAGTTACCCATTAGTTGGCATGGGAGTCTTGGCGGTTTTTGCCTTGTCCATTTAGAACTTCTTGAGCATGTCCCGTACATACTTTTCTGGGGAGATGAAAGTTCCCTTCTCGAGTTGCTTCACTTGAAATCCTAAGAAAAACTTCAACTCCCCCATCATGGACATCTCAAATTTATCTTTCATCAACTTAGCAAAGTCTTTGTTATGTTTGTCGTTAGTGCCACCAAAAATAATATCATCCACATAGATTTGACATATGAATAAATCACCCCCTTGAACCGGCTTGGTGAAAAGGGTGGAATCGACCTTTCCCATTTGAAACCGATCCATGAGCAGAAAGTCCCTAAGATACTCATACCAAGCACGAGGAGCTTGCTTTAGTCCATAGAGTGCCTTATGGAGTCGATACACACGATTCGGGTAAACGGGGTCTTCGAAACCTGGGGGTTGAGCAACATATGCCTCCTCTTTTAAGGGGCCATTAAGAAAAGCACTTTTCACATCCATTTGATATAACTTGAAATAATGAAAGGATGCATAAGCAAGTAAGAGGCGAATAGCCTCGAGTCGAGCGACGGGCGTAAAGGTGTCCTCATAATCCATACCTTCTATTTGGGCAAACCCTTGCGCCACTAACCTTGCTTTATTTCGAATGACGAGTCCATTTTCATCTTGTTTGTTTTTGAAGACCCATTTGGTTCCTATGACGTTGATCCTATGATTTCTTGGTCTCTCCACAAGAGACCAAACCTTGTTGCGGGTGAAGCACTCTAGCTCTTCTTGCATGGCAATCACCCAATCCAGATCTTGCAAAGCTTCATGTACCTTCAAGGGTTCAAAACTAGAGACAAAAGCATGAAATTCACTAAACGTACATAGTAAAGCCATTTGTTTTGCTAGTTCTCTACGGGTAAGCACTCCCTTGGAGATATTGCCAAGGATACGATCCACCAAGATGTCACTTGATTTGGTTGCAGCCTTGACTTGACGAACTATTCCTTCATGATCAATAAATTCCGCTTGAGAGGGCCTTTGATCATGATCGTCTTCTTGAGCTTGATCTTGAGAGGTAGTAACATTTTGTTCTCCATATTGATCTTGCTCATTGGCTTGGGATCTTGATGTTTGTTCTTGTGTATGCGTCTCCTCTTGAGTAACGGGTTCCTCTTGAGATGACATGGGCTCCACTTGAGTTGAGCTAGGCTCCACTTGAGTTGAGCTTGAGTCTTCTCCATTGTTTGCTTGATCTTCATGATGATGGGTCTCACAAGGCAAAATATGCCCAATGCCCATGGTCCTTATGACTTTAGAAGATTCTTGATCACCTACATCACTTGGAAGAACTTGCTCCTCTTGGGAGCCATTATTCTCATCGAAGTCCACATCACAAGATACTTCAACATGCCCGGAGGACTTGTTGTAGTATCTATAGGTGTGGGATTCGTCCGCATAACCAACAAAAATACCTTCAATAGTTCTAGATATGAATTTACCAAGTTTTTCTTTCTTGTTCTTGACGAAGCACTTGCAACCGAAGACACAGAAATATGAGACATTAGGCTTGTTCCCCATGAGAAGCTCATAGGGGGTCTTGTTGTAGATTGGACGAAGGAAGAGTCGATTTGAAGCATGAACCGCAGTGGCAATGGCTTCACCCCAAAAGTTATGAGGTGACTTGAATTCATCCAACATGGTCCTTGCCATTTCAATGAGAGTCCGATTTTTCCTCTCCACAACACCATTCATTTGAGGGGTATATGGTGCAGAGAATTGGTGCTTGATTCCCTCGTCTTCAACAAATTCTTGCATGGTATAGTTTTTGAACTCGGTGCCATTATCCATCCTTATTGCCTTGATATCTTGACCATGAGTGCGCTGAGCTTGTTTGGCCCACTTAATGAATTCCACGTGAGTTTCATCTTTGGACTTGAGGAGAAACACCCACGTATACCGTGAATAATCATCAACAATGACCAGCCCGAATCTTCTTCCACCGAGAGTATCATAAGTTGTAGGTCCAAAGAGATCCAAGTGAAGAAGCTCCAAAGGCCTTGAAGTGGAAATGATGCTCTTGGATGGATGTCGCTTGCCCAATAGTTTGTCGGCAACACAAGCACTACACACACGATCTCTTTCAAAATCAACATCGGTTAGACCAACAAAATGATCATCCTTTAGGAGTTGTTTAAGATTTCTCATGTTGACATGAGCTAGCCGGCGATGCCAAAGCCAACCCTTGTCAACCTTGGCCATTAGGCATGTTGGGATGGAAGGGCTCTCTTTCGAGAAATCAACCACATAAAGGCCATTCTCAACATGTCCAGTGAAAACCAAGTTGAGATTATCACTCCTGAAGACTTTCACATGATGTAAAGTAAAATAAGAATTATAACCCATACAACAAAGATGATGAACAGAAAGAAGATTATAACCGAGGGACTCAACAAGCATGATATTCTCAAGAGATAAATCCTTTGAGATTACCAACTTGCCTCGTCCCAATACCTTTCCCTTTGAAGTATCTCCAAACGTGATGCTTGAGTTTGAGTTGACATCTTCAATAAATTGCTCAAGCACCTCCTTTCCTCCAGTCATATGATTTGTGCATCCACTATCAAGCACCCATTTTGGTCCACCAGAGGAGTATCCCTACACAATCAAGTCTTACATTTAGGAAGCCATTTTGCAATGGGTCCCTTGATATTAGTAACAAGCACTTTAGGTACCCAAATGCAATATAAACTATAAGCATACTCATTTCGGGGACCAACATATTTAGCATAAACATTCCCATTAGTGCCCTTACATAGCACATAGGATGGATTAAATTCTCCCGCAAAGTGATGGTTAGGATTGCCCTTAGTGACCTTCCCAATACCAACACTCTTTTTGCCATTCTCATTTATCTCGTGCCCCTCTTGAACAAAATTGAACTTCTTAGGTGGAGTGACATTCTTCTTGTTCTTTCTTGGGTTATACCCAAGTCCTTGCTTTGGAGTCCTTGTCTTTTGCTAAGCAAGAACATTATCGAGCCCTTTCTTATTTTCATCCACATGGGATGCTTGAACAAATGAGGAGTTAGAGGCACATGTAATATCATCGACAAGAATAGGATCATTTATAGTTCCAAGAACTTCATTGTGGATTACTTGAAGTTGATCATGATCCTCCCTAAGTTTCAAGAGCTCACACTTGACTAGTTTGCTTGTAACCTCAAGGTGTTCAAGATCCTTAGTAAGAGAAGCATGAGCAGCCTCAAGTTCCTTTTTAGAGAAATCAAGTTCTTGGGCAATTACAAGAGATCTATCAAGAGTATCAAGATTTTTAACTTTATCTTTTTCATAAGTCTCAATTTGTTGTGAAAGCATAAAGGAAGTGTTCTTTTCATCGCTAAGCTCTTGCTTTAAGAGATTGTATCTCTGAACCCCATCTTCAATATGGGTATTCAATTCATCAATGGTCTCATTGCGTTGAGCAACGGTATCCATCAAGTATTCGAATTGAGCTCGAGCTTCGCCATGAAGAGAACACATAACTTTATACAATTTAGCAAGTAAAGCATCTTCATCTAACTCATCATTATTAATATTAGAGGGTGTAGCGGATGAAGTCACCTTAGCTCCCGTAGCCATGAGGCAAGTATGGGAGGATTTGTTGATGGTGCTCTTGTAGTCCTTGGAGTAGTCATACTTAAAAAGTGATCTAGGCTCGGCAAGCACTAAACCAGCCATTCCAACAACATTCTCCTCTTCCTCATCTATCTCATCATCGGATGTATATTCAGTACCAAGGAGAGCTTTGACTTCTCTCTTTTTATTCTTGAGGTTGATAGGATTAGGCTTCAACTTGGGCCTTATTTCCTTGGTGTACTTTGGCTTGTCTTCTCTCTTCTCATAAGGACATTTATCGGAGAAGTGTCCCGGTTCATCACAATTGTAGCAAAAACACTTTCTCTCTTTAGTGAAACCTCCTTTCTTCATGGTGAACTTTCCATACTTCTTGGCAAAGAAGGCCAAGTCCACATCCATCTCACTAGTTGAAGTCATCACTTCTTCTCCATCATGAGCTTCATTCTCATTTTCTTCTTCATGATATGAAACAACCTTGGCTTTCAAAGCTAGTGAAGTCTTATTCATAGCACGAGCAATCTCCTTGGTCCTATTGGTGGAGTTAATCATGTCATCATGAGCCACAAAGTATCCCACAAGTTGATCCGGTGTCATTTGGCGCAAAGGATCTAAGAAGTTAACATTGAAGGCTAACTCTTGATATTTGGGGGAAATAATTTGAATGAACTTGCTCTTAATGAACGCATCATTCATAACAAATCCGTCATCGAATCTCTCACAACCAAGGCCAATGATCTTCTCCTTAAGAGCTATGAGTCTTGCATAAGCACTAGAAATGGATTCTCCATCATTGACAACAAACATTTGCATATCTTGCTTGGCGGCTTCATATCTTTGTCTTTGAATTGCCGTTGTTCCTTCAAACAAAACGGTTAACTTATCCCAAAGTTCCTTGGCGGATTCAATGTTGACAACTTGATCATATGTATCCCGCTTCAAGCTTTGATGAATTTTTTCTAGAGCGGTGGAGTTGAGTTGACAATTGATCTTCTCAACCAGAGACATGTTTCTTTCATTCACGGGCTCGTAGCCATCCTCCACCACTCTCCATAGTTCCACGCAAACACTGCAAAGATGAGAACACATAGTAGATTTCCAAAAAGAAAAGTTAACTTCATCAAGTTTAGGGGGATTCCCCGAAGGATTCATATGAGGCATGGGGACATAGGCCGGAGGGTAGGTATACGGAGCTGCATTATAAGATGAAGGAGAGCCATTCTTGGAGTCTCCTTTAGGAGTACCTCCAAAAGAGATCTCAACCTCCGGTGTCGATGATGGCTTCGTTGAAGAAGACACAACGACGGCACCGGCGGCCAACCTCTTATCAAACATCTCTGCAAACTTACTCTCCATGAGATTATTCATGCGCTCAAGACTATCTTGTTCATGCTTTGCCTTTTGGGAATCAAGCATGTCCTTGACTTCTTGAGCGAAATAATTCTTGTTAGGATCTAACTCCTCCTCGGGGTTAACCATCTGACTCTTAAGGCAGTAAAGCCCTTAAAAAGAGTCCTTGTCTCTGATACCAATTGAAAGGATAGAGAGGGTAACCTAGAGGGGGGGTGAATAGGTTCTACAAAATTTTCTTGATTATTTTGCAATTTTAGGCTTGTGCAGATAAATAAATTGGCCTAATGAAAACTAGGTGAAGCAACCTAAATGATGAAATAAATAAAAGGCTTCAAGCTCGAAGGCTATCACAAAGTAAATAAATGGATAGAAGTAACCGAAGCACGCGGAGACGACGATGCATCCCGATGTTCACTTCCTTGAGGGGAAGCTAGTCACCGTTGGAGAGGTGCGGGTTACCACGAAGGACCCCCGACGCCACAAAGGCACACCTTCTTCTCCGTGAGCTTCTTCGACGAAGTAGAAGCTCGATCCACTATGTGGAGACCTTGGGGAGGCCTCCAATCCCGTACAAACTTTCGGACAATCACAAGTCGATTGCTCCCGACGACCGCTACCGCCTAGGAGTCCTCAACCTCCAAGAGTAACAAGATCGAAGCAAGAACTTGACACAAGGCTCAAATCATGAATTTGATCGGTGGAAAGAGAGAGAAGGAATAGATCTTTTATTTGGGTGGATCCTCTCTCAAAATGGATGAATCACTCTCAAGAAATCAAAGGATTAGTAGTGGGGGATTGCAAGAGAGTGGGAGCTCATATGAAATTTGTGACACCCCCAAATTTGATAACAAATTCGAAGTGCCCGTTATGTAATCCATCACAATCGCAGAATCATTGTTGTGATTTACATAACGTAGTTGATATCACAGTTCCATAGACATTACAATACGATGGTTCAAATACAATGGTCCTATAGACCAAATCATATTACAACACAATATAGCAGCGGAAATAACGTCTTCGGGTCCATGCCTTCACCCTACAGGCAATGGCGACTCATGGAGACGAGCTTAGTTCTGGTACTCTTCTTCATACCCTTCCTCCGGATACTCTTCCCCATAGTCTGGCCAAGTTGATAGCCAGGGACACAGCCATGAGTACATTGGATGCACTCGCAAACCATCTTATAAATGAAATGATCAGTAGATATGCAAGTTTGGTATGGTGGACTAAGCACTAAGTTTAGTTGCAAAAGCTAGTTTTGTTTCCCAAGAATGTTCATTGGTAGAAAAGAGGTGTAGTTCTCTAAGTTCAATCTAAAGAAGAACTTCAAGTGTGTCAACATCAAGGTAATTCAATTCATTCACCAAGTTCACCATTGTTATTATTATTCTTGACAAAAGTCAAGTACAGCTTGCCAACTGTCCATGACCGCGGATGCGGCTATTCGAATAGTTTGAAAACCTCTGCAGAGGGGTACACTTTACCCACAAGATTCGATACATCTGCCGGGAGAATCCACGGATCGTCATACACGAGTATGCGGGGTTCAGATAATCAAACAAACTCTTTCACTTGCTCACCCTAGTATAGGATCCTTCCCTAGAGCCCGGGATACGGAATCCCCGCTCCGGCGCCTCTAGTTCTGGCCACTCCGGGATGCCGGATTAGTGGAATCCACTTGGTTCAGAAGTAACCGCTCACGGTGTCCTTCCATAAAGTTTTGATACAAGGCCTCCCATACTAAGGTAAACAAGCTACGGACTAAGCCCCTTCCCATATAGGGGTAATGTGGTCGTACGGTATGGTTGGCTCACATAGTACATCACTTAGTATCATTTGACAAATACATTCCATAGTTCTTAGTCATGATTAGTTTCCTTAATAAAACCATCATGTAGGAGTGGTTTCTAATTCAAGTTTTCAAGTTCATTTCACCAGGTTCAAATGGGGTTCCTCTAGAGATAGCACAAATTTTATTAGCGACTAAGCGACTACATTGAGGGATGATACCACTAAGTAGAGTTTGATAAACTCAGCTTGATGCTCTTGCTAAACCAGAGATCACTTCACTTCTATCATTCTACTCTAGCAATTCAATCATGCAATTTACTTAAATCAAGTAGAATGCAATATTAAAACTAGGCATTGTGAGTATGAATCAAAAGATGGCTTGCCTTGGTTGGCAAAGTGTCCGGGGTACTCTTCTTCTTCTTGATAATCAAATCCCCCCTTAATATCCTCCTCGGCAACACTAGCGTCTAATAATGAAATCAACACAAAACACACAATCACTACACCATGCTAACAACACACCAAACACACATATTTGTTTGCTAACAATAGCATCCATGTTGCATTTTGTGGAGTTGGATTGCAAGTTTTTCTTCCAAGTTTTCATTGAGTGTGCAAGTTAAAGTTTCTACTCAGTGCCATGTGTTGTTTACTTTTTGGAGTATGGGTAGGTAACTATGGTTAATAGGGCTAGTTCAAATGGGGATTGACTAATTATGTGAATTAGTATTGAGGGCAAAAATTAATTCTAAGTGCAAGATAGAGATCTATCATTTTATGCTACAAAATAGGATTGGGCTAGGGTCTAATTGATAACACTAACAAGGTTTGAATTGATTAAGGTTGACTAAACAGTAGGGGAGTAAATTAGTAAGTTCACCATTCAAGTTTCATATTTTTAGGAGGTTTAAACAATTCTATAGAATTTTTCTAGGATTAATAAAGCTATGGTCACACTATTCTTATTTATTTAAATTCCTAACTCAATTTGAATTCTAACCAGTTCTACAGTGTAGAGCATTTTATAAGCTTTCCAACGCATATTTATTTGCTAGAATTGGATTTGTAAAACTCTTGGAATTTAAGTTTGAAAAACATATCTGAAACAGTTTTGAATTAATTCGAAAAGGCGGGAGAATAAATAAAAATGAAACGGACCTACTTCTAACCAAACGGGCCGAATCCAGAAGAATTCCGAACGGGCCGGCCCGATACCGTTTCGCGCGGGGCGGGAATGTTTAAAAACCGAATCTGACAGATGGGGTCCACTCGTCAGATCTAATTAGAATCGCCGAACCGGTATGCTCCCGTTGGATCAAGATCCAACGGTGCATCGTCGTCGTCTACCGCGGGACAGACCAGGGACTCATCGGCGTTCAGCAGTGGTACGGCTCGGCGGCGTAGCTCGACGGAGAGGAAGCAGAGCTTGACAGCGGTGATGCAGATCGACAGCGGCGGCTCCGCTCCTCCACCTCGCACCAGCAGCAGCTCCAATGGTGGCCGAAATCCTCCAGAACGCGGCGGCGCTCCCGTGCAGAGATCAGACGTTTCTGAGGGAGAGAGGAAGAGAGAAGAGTGAGGATCGGTTGCGGTGGTGTGTGCGTCCTCTGGGAGTGATCGACGGGGGTTTTTATAGCCTCGGGAGGCCGGGGGCAAGGCGACCAGAAGGTGGCCAGTGCAGGGGTCCTGGCGGCGTTCGGAGGTCGCATCGGGCACGGCGGCCTCGGGGGTGTGTTGGGAGGGTGTCGCCTCGGCTGCGGAGGGCTGTGGGTCGGCTCTGGCGCATCCATGGCGGTCGGCAACGTGTAGGAAGAAGAAGGACTGGGAGGGGGCCCTGGGCGCATTTCCCTACTTCCCTCCACTTCTCACGGCTTGGGTCGGGGCAGAGGGAGTTGGGCTCGACCGTGGCACCGTCCAGGAGCATGGCTACAGTCCTCGAGCGAGCAAGAACAGTGCAGCTCACAGTGAATTCGATTTGCTTTGATTGTGTCTGCCAGTGTTCGACGAAATGCCCACAAGAGATTTAAATTTGAATTTTTGAAATTTTCCACTTTGGGTGATCAACATACTGGCCAAGGTTTCTAGTCATATTTTTGTTCTGAAGAAAGAATAGGTTTTGCAGAAATCTTATTTCAAATTTTGGTATAGTCTCTGTTTCAGATTCAAAGTTTGACAGAAGTTTGGGTGATGTTCCTATTTGCATTTTGGTTAGAAATTTGTTGGTTGAGTTGGTACATAACTTGGTCAAGCTCAACTAACTGGCCAAACATGGAGGTGAGTTACAGATTTCTTAATCCAAGGGCTCAAAGTAGGGTAGTCAAACAGATTTCCTAAATCATCTTATTCTTCTCTTTTTCTTTCTTTCTTTTGTTTCTTCTTTCTTTGGTTCTTATAATTATTCTCACTTGCTTCTGTTGGTTAGGTTAGAATTAACTAACTAGTGCACAACCAAAATTCACACACATAAAATCATAGAATACATGTAATGGAAAAATACATGTATGCATGCAATAATGGATAAAAGTTTTATCTTGGTCCAAAATTTGACACTTGAATTAATAGAAAGTGGATTACAATTTCTGAGTTGTTACAATCTTCCCCCCTTAAAAAGAATCTCCTCCCTGAGATTCACTAATTAAGAACTGGAAAGATTGGGAAACTCTTTCTGAAGGTAATCTTCTCGTTCCCAAGTAGCTTCATCTTCGGTGTGATTTCTCCACTGAACTTTCAGAAACTTGATGCTTTGGGTTCGAGTGGTTCTATATGCTTCCTCGAGGATACGGATAGGTACTTCATGATAGGTCAAATCCTTGTGGATGTCCACAGAACGGTGATCAATATTCTTGAAGATTTTGGGCTTCTCCGGAACTTCAAGACACTTCCGAAGTAGAGACACGTGAAAGACATCGTGCACTTCAGACAATTCAGGGGGCATTTCCAACTGATAAGACACTTCTCCTCTGCGGTCTATTATCTTGAAGGGTCCAATATATCTTGGTGCAAGCTTTCCTTTTACTTGGAATCTTTGCATTCCCTTGAGGGGTGATACTCTGAGATAAACAAAATCTCCAATCTGGAAGGTCAGTTCTCTACGTCTCCTGTCGGCATAACTCTTCCGTCTTGACTGGGCTGCCTTGAGGTAGTCACGAATCATGCGAACTTTCTCCTCGGCTTCTTGCAGAATGTCAGGTCCAAATATCTGACTGTCTCCGGTTTCTGACCAATTCAAAGGGGTACGACACTTTCTTCCATACAAAACTTCAAATGGGGCCATTTGCAAACTGGCTTGATAACTGTTGTTGTAGGAAAATTCTGCAAAAGGCAGACAATCTTCCCACTTGGCTCCATAGGCTAGAACACAGGCTCTCAACATATCTTCAAGTATTTGATTCACTCTTTCAGTCTGTCCATCAGTCTGAGGGTGGTAAGCGGTGCTAAAGGCTAATTTGGTTCCCAAGGCTTGATGTAAGCTTCTCCAAAATCTTGAGGTGAATTGGGTTTCTCGATCGGAAACTATGGTTTTAGGGACTCCATGCAAACTAACAATTCTGGATAGATACAGATCCGCTAGCTGCCCTGAGGTATAAGTGGTCTTGACAGGAATAAAGTGGGCAACTTTGGTGAGTCTATCCACAATGACCCAGATAGAGTCATTCCCACGGCTAGACCATGGAAATCTAGTGATGAAATCCATTCCTGTCGGTGTTATGGATACCGGGGTATCCCGGTCCACCTGCTCCTGGGCCACGTCATCGGCCCACCTTCAGAATCGATGACCCAAGCTACGGAGAAGACCCTCACGAGGAGGCGCCTCGTGAGGAGAACGACGACACAAACGACTAAGGACCAGAAGACCTCCTCACGAGCCCCCGCTGGTGAGGAGAGGAAGTACGCCCACGTCAGCTCAGCACGTTTGCGTGCAGAGCAAGAAGATAATGGGCAGAAGACCGCGTATCGCCCACGCTACCCCCGACAGGGAGGAGACCAACTTTCGCCGTGCCTGCCCAAAGCGGCACAGTGGTTGTTGGCCACCCTCCTAAAAATAGCGTGGACGGTGAAGGGCGCCAGGAGAGGACGTCAGCTTCCTCCACCCACTCCTGTGGACCGGCGCCACTACCCTACGAAGACTATGTCTACAGAAGAACGTAGTCTACAGCTGTCCACCCTTCCATGGCCATATGTGTGGCAACCCCTTCCCCAAGAAGATAAGGGGAAGGAGGACCTTGGCGCTATAAAAGGAAGGGAGGCCGCTCCTTAGATGGGATCTGATCTTCTCCAAGTTGCTAGCTGGGCACGCAGGTTCTTCAACCTCTGGCCAGCTAGAGCTTTGTAACCAAGGCCTTGTACTCCTCGCGAGGTGTTGCGTTGCAATACAAGAAGGCAGGAAGTAGGGGTTTTACCTCACCACGAGGGCCCTGAACCTGGGTAAAGCTCGGTCTCTCTCTCTCTGCAGTGCGTAGCGCGGTCGACACTCGAGGCTTCCGTCACCGCGTTTCGTTGTGATCCAAGATCTCACACGTTCACCCCCTGTGTTTGAATCCTTGGGTCCGTCGCGTGGTACCCCGTGTTCTTGCGACACGAAATCCATCGACATTTGGCGCGCCAGGTAGGGGGCTGTGGTGTGTTTTCTCCTAGATCTGCTTCGACATGGCTGACGCCAACGCAAGGCTCGAGCGTCTTCGCCGTCGCAACGCTGCTCGGGGGCAAACCGAGCCCATCTTCTGTCGTCGTGAAGCTTCGGCCGGGGTGGAAGAGGAGGAGGATCTAGAGTCCTCCTACCTCCCGTCTGGGCGTACGGAGCCTTCGCTCTCCTTCACCGCCACCGCCACTTCTCGCGCTCGTTCTGGGAGTCAGCTGTCTCCTGCGCAGGCTCTCGCCATGGCACAGGAGCTGCTGCGCTATCAACCCACCGATGACGGGCGTGAGGGGTGGCGCGCTCGAATCGCCAAGCTTGTCGCCATCGCCAATGAAGACCCGGCCCAGGGAGGAGCCCAGGGCGCGGGAGATCCAGATTCGGCGGCGGGGCATCGCGCCGAAGATGGAAAGGCCAACAAGGCCAAGAAGGTGGTTTCCCGTGCCGCATCTTCGCCGCGCGGGGAGCCCAGCTGTCAAATCGTCCAACGCGCTCCGGAAGACGCACGCGTCTCCCTCGAGCGCCGCCGCGAAAATCATGACTGCGCCATCGATGACATCGGCGAAGCTGGCAAGAACGTCAGGACCCCCGGCGAACAAATTTACAACCCCGGGTGTCTTGCCCTCACTCGCCAGCAGCGCTACGTGGTCTGGCCTGACAAGTTCAAGCCGGACATCGCCACGCGCTATGACGGGACCACAAACCCTGTCGAGTTCCTCCAACTCTACGTCGTCACCGTCCAGGCTGCGCGTGGAGATCAGCGTGCAATGGCCAACTGTTTCCCCATGGCCCTCAAGGACGCTCCGCGAACTTGGCTCATGAATCTTCCTCACGAATCCGTGACTTCGTGGAAGGATTTATGTCGTCAGTTCGTTGCCAACTTCATGCCCACGTACGAGCGCCCCGCTACCAAGAACGATCTTAAGGCGGTGCGTCAGTACAAGGGCGAGACGCTTCGTCAGTACATCCAGCGCTTCAGTCAGATGAGGAACAAGATCCCCAGGATCTCCAACGAGGAGGTCATCTCCACGTTCTCCACGGGCGTCTCCGACGTCAAGATGCGGGAGAAGCTGTCCGTGAACGATGAGCTGACTTCCGTCGTCAGGCTCTTCGAGATCGCCGACCGCTGCCCCAAGGCTGAGGAGGGGAGGCTCTTCGTGCACAATCTGCCGGAGGCGCCTCCACCAAAGCCGAAGTCCAAGGACCCCAAGCGAAAGGAGGCTGCTGTCCTCGCGGCGGAGCCAGATCATAAGCAACGCTGTGGGGACCGCTCCGATCGCGATAAAGGTCGACGTCGCCGCTACTGCCTTATCCACAAGAAGGACACCCACAATACCGAAGATTGTTGGATTGTCCGGAAGTTTCACGAGCCGCTGCCCCCACCAGGAAACGATCATCGGGAGGAGGCCCAGGGGGGCTATCAAGAGCCGCGAGACTTCGCCGCTTGCCTCCTGGGTGGAGCTCAGGCTCCTCTGTCAAATCGACACTTCAAGCAGCTGTCGCGAGAAATCGCGGCGGCGCAGCCCAACGTCGGTAATCGCCTAATGAAGTGGTCGACGTGCAAGATTGGCTTCGACGAGGAGGATCATCCGGCTTCCACAAGGGGCGTGGGCACAATTCCCCTCTTGTGCACGCCAACCGTCAACAACGTCGCCCTCAATCGCACTCTCATCGACAGAGGGGCGGGCCTCAACATCATCTCGGTCAAGATCTTCGAAAAGATGCAGGTGCCGTACCACCGGCTCATGCCAACTCGACCATTCTTCGGGGTAACCGAGGGGTCTACAACGCCAATTGCACAGGTAAGCCTGCCCGTCACCTTCGGCACCCGGGACAACTACAGGACAGAAAGCCTCGACTTTGACGTCGCCTACATCGCCCTGCCATACAATGCCATCCTCGGCTACCCAGCCTTGGCGAGGTTCATGGCGGCAACGCACCATGGCTTCAATGTCCTCAAGATTCCGGGCGCCAACGGCACGATCACTGTGCGCTGCAATGAAAAGGATGCTCTCCGGTCAGTGGAGCACGTCTACCGTGAGGCCGCCACCATGTTCCCCGCCGATGAAGATCTGCTGGAACACTCCGGTGACCTCACGAGGAAGAAGCAGCTCGTATCCGAAGAGCGGGCTGCTGCGAAGAAGGCCTCTCTCGAGTCCCACCCTCTGGGCTCGACAGGGAAGAAGTTCGCCGCCTCTGCATCGCCTACCCCGAGCGAGGACCTGGTCCATCCAATGCTGGACATGAGCATTGGGGAAGCTGCGGTACCCTCAGGCAGGAGGCCCCAGTTTACCCAAGAGCGCTCCGCAACCAAGAAGGTCCCTCTTCAGGCTGGGGGCTGCGAAAACTTCATCACCATCGGGGCAGGGCTTTCCCCCAAATAGGAAAGCGCGCTCGTCACCTTCCTGCGGGCAAACTCTGACATGTTCACCTGGACTCCGTCAGATATGCCCGGTGTTCCCAGGGAGGTGATTGAGCACCACTTAGCCGTGTGCCCTCAGGCACACCCCGTAAAGCAGAAGACAAGGAAGCAAGCGCAAGAGAAGCAGGATTTCATTGTCAAGGAGATAGAGAAGCTGAAGAAGGCCAAGCTGATATGCGAGGTAGCCCACCCCACCTGGATTGCTAATCTGGTGGTCGTCCCAAAGGCTAACGGCAGTGGGCGCCTCTGTGTGGACTTCACAAGTCTCAACAAGGCCTACCCCAAGGATCCTTATCCACTCCCGAGGATAGATCAAATCGTCGACTCCACCACCGGCTGCGACCTCCTTTGCTTCTTGGATGCTTTCTCCGGCTATCATCAGATCAAGATGGCAAAGGAGGACGAGGAGAAGACTGCCTTCATCACGCCTTGTGGCGTGTACTGCTATGTCTGCATGCCCTTCGGTCTGAAGAACGCACGAGCCACCTTCCAAAGGCTCATGCGCAAGGCCTTGGGGGCTCAGATGGGAAGGAACACGGAGGCCTACGTCGACGACATCATCATCAAAACTCGCGAGGGTCACACCTTCATCGAGGATCTGGAGGAAACATTCATCAACCTGAGAAAGGTAAACATCAAGCTCAATCCCGCCAAGTGCGCCTTCGGCGTACCGTCGGGAAAACTGTTAGGGTTCCTTGTGTCCCATCGTGGGATAGAGGCGAATCCTGACAAGGTCAAGGCCATCGAAGAAATGCGTCCACCGCGCAATCTCAAGGAGATGCAATGCCTCACAGGGTGCATGGCGGCCCTGGGGCGCTTCATCGCGAGGAGTGGGGAAAAAGCCTTGCCCTTCTTCAAGCTCATGAAGCGCGTTGGGAAGTTCGAGTGGACTCCGGAAGCCGACAAGGCCTTCGCTGAATTAAAAAGGTACCTCACGAGCCCACCGATCATGGTTGCCCCAACCACCCGCGAGCCCTTGCTACTCTACATCGCGGCAACTCCAAGGACTGCAAGTGCCGTCCTCGTCGCGGAGCGGGATGCCAAGGTGATCGCCAAAGGGGAGGTAAACTCTCCAAGCTTGGGGGCTCCTCGCGAGGAAGAGGCCACTCCATCCCCCGATCCTCGAGAGGAACCGCCCGAGGCGCCTTCGTCGACCGAGCCGCTCCCTCAGAGCAACGCTCAAAGGCCCCCCGAGGAGGAGCCCTCCGGGGGTGTCGTCAAGGTGCAAAAGCCCGTGTACTTCGTCAGCACGGTGCTGCGCGATGCGCGAGAGCGCTACACCATGCAGCAAAAGCTGCTCTACACCCTGCTCATCGCTTCGCAGAAGCTGCGTCACTACTTCCAGGGTCACCCGATCAAGGTGGTAACTGATCGTCCTCTGGAGACCATCCTGCGCAATCCCAACGTCACCGGGCGGGTGGCAGAGTAGGCCGTAGAGCTTCAACCCTTCGAGATCTCCTTTGAAACTACAAAGGTAATCAAGAGCAAGGCTTTGGCCGAGTTTACTGTAGAGTGGACCGATCCATTCGCCGATGAGCCTCCGGAGGATGAGTCAACTCTCCCAGGAGAGGAGGCCCCAGGCCTCTGGGTCATGCACTTCGACGGCGCCTTCAACCTCCCCGGTGCGGGAGCTGGTGCTGTCCTAACCTCTCCCTCTGGAGACAAGCTCTTCTATGCTGTGCAGCTCTGCTTCAAGCCTGAGAGCAAGGTCTCCAACAACATCGTGGAATACGAAGGACTACTCGCCGGCTTAAGGGCGGCCAACGCGTTGGGCATCAAGCGCCTCATCGTCAAGGGAGATTCACAGCTGGTTGTGAACTTCTCGAACAAGAGCTACACGCCAAAGGACGAGCACATGGCGGCCTATCTCGAGGAGCATCGAAAGATGGAGAAGCGTTTCCAAGGCCTGGAGCTGAGGCACATCCCGAGAGGGGAAAATGTGGAAGCCGACGAGATCGCCAAGCGCGCCTCTCACCGCCTGGCACAACCGGCCGGCGTCTTCGAGGAGCATCTCTTCAAGCCATCCGCTTCTCCGCCGTCAACAGGATCAGACCCTCCGCCTGCCTTGCCGCCACCGCCGGAGCAGGGGGCTCCGGACTGCGGGCCTCCTTCGGGTGACCGCGTCCTTCTGGCGTTGGCACGGCAGGAGGGAGTGGACTGGATCCTCAAGTTCAAGGCCTTCCTCACCAGCAGCAGGCTCCCTGAGGATGAAGAGGAGGCCGAAAGGATCGTACGACAAGCTTCGGGCTACTGCGTCAATGATGGTGACTTGTACCGGCGTCACCCAAACGGCGTCGCTCTGAAGTGCATTTCTACTCACCAAGGCCAAGAGCTTCTCAAGGACATCCACGCTGGCGAATGCGGGCATCACGCTTCTACGGCAACTCTAGCCGCAAAGGCATACCGAAGCGGTTTCTACTGGCCTTCGGCGCTCGGAGACGCGGTGGGAATGGTCAAGAGGTGCGAGGAGTGCCAATTCCACGCCAAGCAGATACATCAGCCGGCGCAAGAGCTGCAAACCATCCCACTCACTTGGCCCTTTGCAGTTTGGGGGCTGGACATCCTCGGTCCATTCCCCAGAGCGCAAGGGGGCTATCGCTACCTCTACGTCGCCATCGACAAGTTCACCAAGTGGGTGGAGGTGGAACCGGTGTGCACAATCCCGGCGAGGTCCGCAGTCAAGTTCGTCCGTGGGCTGGTCTGTCGTTTCGGTGTGCCTAACCGCATAATCACCGACAACGGCAGCCAGTTCACCAGCGGACTATTCCGGGAGTACTGTGCATCGGTCGGCGTCAAGATCTGCTTCGCCTCCGTCACCTACCCCCGGAGCAATGGCCAAGC
The DNA here is from genome assembly GCA_007115705.1 of Dactylis glomerata. NCBI lineage: Eukaryota > Viridiplantae > Streptophyta > Magnoliopsida > Poales > Poaceae > Dactylis > Dactylis glomerata. Next base: position 3,343,873 of record QXEO01000545.1, on the reverse strand, counting down.
CGAGCGTGCTAACGCCGATGTCCTTAAAGGACTCAAGACGAAAAGCTTCAATGCCAAACTCGAAGCCTGCGGCAAAAAAATGGTTAGACAACCTCCAATCCATCTTGTGGTCCATCAGGACTACCGCCACCAAGCCCACTGGAGAAACCCCTTTCTTCCTGGTCTATGGGGCGGAGGCTGTTCTTCCCACCGACGTCAAGTTCGGGTCGCCAAGAGTGCTCGCCTTCGACGAAATTCGCCAAGAGGACCTCATCAAGGATCGCCTCCTCCTGCTCGAAGAAGCTCAGTGCCAAGCCGCGCTCCGCGCTGTGAGGTACCAGCAAGGACTACGCCGCTACCATAGCCGCCATGTTCGAGCAAGGACACTGGAGGTCAGCGACCTGGTGCTGAGGAGAATACTCTCTCGCGAGGGCCTGCACAAGCTATCTCCGATGTGGGAAGGGCCCTTCAAGGTGACGCACATCGCCAGGCCAGGCTCGGCGCGGCTGGAAATCGCAGAAGGCATGCCGGTGGGGAACCCGTGGAACATAGCTCATCTGCGAAAGTTCTACTCTTAGGTTCCTCACGAGGAAAAAGACCGTTTTCATGGCACTTGTATCAGCTCAACCTGCTCTTAAGCACTGATATTAAGTTAAAGCGCATTATAGCGCCTCTGCTTCGGCATGACATCAAATGGCATGAAGTCCATTTATTTTCTGTTGTACTCCACGCGGAAGGGGGCTAGGCACGGTGTCTATGTGATCCCTACACAGGCGCCCAGTTAAGTGGCTGCTACTTGGTGGTGATGGCGAGTTGATGTGGAAGCAGACGTCCTTGTGCGTGGTGCTTGACCAGCCCGTTGGGAACCCCAAGAGGAAGGTATGATGAGTGTAGCGGCTAGTTTTCCCTCAGTTAAGAAACCAAGGTTTATCGATCAGGAGAAGAGAGACGGTGACGACTGAAGGTGTTTGTGGAACCTGCACACACACAAACAAATACTTTGTTCCCAACTTGCGATGAGGTTGTCAATCTCACCGGTTTGCTTGAAACAAAGGTTATGAGTGTATCGAGTGGAAAACAGTAGTAATATGCTAGTAAAGTAAACAGTGCGGGAAAAGTAAACAGTTGATTGCAATATGATTAAAATAGGACCGGGGTCCACAGTTCACTAGTGGTGTCTCTCCATAGATAAAATAACATGCTGGGTAAACAAATTACAGTTGGGCAATTGATAGAATAGAGCTAACGTGTTATGTCAAGAAGATCACTATGAGATTTACTCTGGGCATTACAACAAAATACATAGACCGCCATCCAGCTGCATCTATGACTAATAATCCACCCCCGGGGATATCATCCGAACACCCTAGAAGTATTAAGTTGCGAACAACAGATAATTGCATTAAACAAAGTGTGTAATGTAAACAAAGCATATGCCCTTGAGCATATGAATGTTGTTTTCTCCCTAGTAGCAACAGCACATCTACCACCTTAGAGGTTTCTGTCACTCCCCCAGGTGAAATAGAGGCATGAACCCACTATCGAGCATAAATACCCCCTCTTGGAGTCACTAGCAACTACTCGGCCAAGATAGCTACTAACAACGGAGAGCATGCAAGATCATAAACAACATAGAGATAATAAAAGATATAATTCAGTACAGCAACTTAATCATAAACACCAATATTCATTGGATCCCAACAAACCAACATCATAGAATTACATAACAGTGATCTCAATCATGTAGGGCAGCTCATGAGATCTAAACATGAAGCACATGGTGGAGAAGACAACCATCTAGCTACTGCTATGGACCCATAGTCCAAGGTAGACTACTCACTCATCGCTCCGGAGGCAATCATGGCGATGAAGGAGACCTCCGGTGGCGATTCCCCTCTCCGGCAGGGTGCCGGGAAGAGCTTCTGGACCCTCCCGATCTTCGGGTCGACGGCGGTGGCGGATCGCGATCTATTCTGGAAAACTGATCGGGGCCTTAGGTTTTTCTCGTCAGGGGGTATATGTAGGCGAAAGGGGGCTGTCAGAGGGTGGACCACGTGGCCTCACAAGGGGGTGGCGCGGCCAGGGGCCAGGCCGCGCCGCCCCTGTGTGTGGGGGCCACGTGGCCCCCCTCCGTCAGGTCTTCGGATGTTCGGGAGCTCCCCGGTGAAATATGACTTCAGGAACTTGTTTCGTCCAATTCCGAGAATATTTCCTGTGTATCACTTCTGAAACACAAAAACAGCAGAAAACAGGAAACTGGCACTGTGGCACTTCGTTAATAGGTTAGTTCCGGAAAATGCATAAAAATGCCACTAAGTGTAACGAAACAATAGGCAAATGGTGTAAAACAAAGCATGGAGCATCAAAAATTATAGATACGTTTGAGACGTATCAAGCATCCCCAAGCTTAACTCCTGCTCGTCCTCGAGTAGGTAAGTGATAACAAAAGAATAATTTTTGAGGTGACATGCACCTACACAATCTTGATCATATATGTAAGCATTGGTGAGCTGGGATCAATAGAACTTAAAACATGGGCATGAAGATATAATCATGACAATAAGAACTTAGCAACCATGTTGTAAACATGCAAATGAACACAAACAAAAGATCATGGTAATGAAACAATGAAAGTCAAACGTGTGTTCAAATCATAAGGAAAAACATACAAGTGGTTTTCAGCTTGTCCTTCAAAGAGAGCAAAACATAAATGCATAGGACACCTCAAAGTTTAAGAGGGCGCATAGATACAAATAATTTAAGAACAAGTGAAACCAACAATATGAGTCAATCAATGAACTTTGGGACAATGCATATCACACTAAGAATGACAACTATGCTCTCTTAATGGTGCATAAAGAAAGAAGGTGGTGACTCAACATAAAAGTAAAAGAAAGGCCCTTCGCAGAGGGAAGCAGTGATTGCAAGTTTTATAACCTTCAAAAATTATGGTACTTACCGGCTTTGAGCTCTCATTGCCCCCATCATAAGCATCTTGAATGGTTAAAGTTAATGCGAGAACAATTATGATGCATATGCTTGACAAATCATAAGTTGAAAACCTCGTGTCTCGTGAATACGAGTACCCAAACTATGCTACTTTACTTAGAGTCCCAAGCAAGGCTCTTGTCATTGTAAGTATATGCATATCATTGAGAACCGCCAATGGGGTACCTCCGTGCCCGATGACATGGAACAAGCCCACACCAAAATGACAGGACAAGCAGACAATGAACACCTCGACATCTCTTTTATTTGCTATATTTTAGCTTTTTATTGTGAGATGCGTCGTCGAATGTTCACCATGGGTATGCTGCAAATTTCCACCATGAATTATGCATGGCTTAGATTGGCGGCCCGGCGTTTCCCTAACACATATACAAACTCCATGATCCCTACAAGATTCCCAATTCATTTCCCATAGCGGGCATCCATAAACAAAAGATCACAATATCAACTCAAATAGAAGTGCAATGTTGAAAGCTTGCCCCATGACAGCATGGCTGGGCTAGAATCCAACTTACAACTTGCAAGCATAACAACTCAGCATAAGAGACCACAATGTCAAAATTTTAAGAACAGGAAAAAGTAAAGTGTGCCTTCCGGTTCGTGAGAGCTTTACTGACCGAATTTCGCATAACACTGGTAAGAGTTTAATTTGAAGAGAATATAAAAGCAAGTCAAATTTACTTGGAATAGCAATTTGCTAGTAGGTATGTATGGTGGACACAACGGAAAACTTGGCTTTTAGGAGTTGGATGCACGAGTAGAGCTCATACTCAGTACAAGGTGAGGGCTAGCAAAAGACTGGGAGCGACCAACTAAGAGAGCAATAATGGCCATAATCATGCAAAGCGACAAAGCGACATTAAAAGAAGCATACGATGGCATCAAAAGTCAAAAACTAAATGATCATGAAGGCTATTGGCGACTTTGTAAGAGTCTAACATGTGTAAGCATGCGCCAAGTCAACCCAAATAAAGCATCAAGGAGAAAACCAAAATAATGCTTCCATACAATAAAAACAAAGCATGATTTTTTCAAAGGCTCATTAAGCAATCTCAGTTATTTGAGACAAGTCATGCTACAGCAAAACCACTAAGCATACTATCAAAAAGACATCTAGCATGACATGAAAAAGCCTAAGCCGCAGTCTACACAAGCTCCTTCTTGTACCACTATTTTGCACAAAGCTTTTTCTCTTTTCCAACACCATTTGAAATTTTTATAAACACCTCTTTTGATGAAAACCAATAAAGTCCAGAGGCAAAAATACACCTTGATGAAAAGATATGACAAGATCTGAACGCAAATCAAGGCGAAAATGAAAACCAAAAGCAGTAGCAAAAAAAGTAGAACGCTCGATTTTAAATAAGAGTGAAAACTAGAGCGTTCTTTGCAAATGAAAACGAGTACATCTCCTCCAAAGGGAATTTGTTGGGGTCCAACCATTTATTGCAGCAAACAAACTAAACAAACCAACTAAGAAAACTAAAACAACTGACGCTCCAAGAAAAACACATAGTGCATGAAGCAATAAAAATATAGTGTTTTGAAAGGTGACCTGATTTTTGCCGATGAAGAAGGGGTGCCTCGGGGGCATCCCCAAGCTTTGACGCTTGTACTTCTTGGATATTTCTTGGGGTGCTGGGCATCCCCAAGCTTGAGCTTTTGTCCATTCTTCAACTCATCTCATCATTCTCCAATCCCTACACTTGAAAACTTCCTTCATACAAAACTAAACACAATTCTATTAGCAACATTAGTGTAAGCATAAAATATATTCAACCTCATTTTGCTTCAGGTTTTAACCCAAAACCACCACATATAAAGTATATACTACTGTAGCAACTTCCACAAGAGTTCCATGATCAAAAAGAACTCAAAAGAAAGCGATAAAGTGGCACAAACGAATATTGGCAGAAATCTGTCAAAACTGAACAGCTGACAAAGGACGAATTTTTGAGGGATTTTTTGTTGCTCAAATCAAAAAGTGTTCAACTAAGAAAAGTTTGGATATAACCTGGGGCATATGCACAAGAAATCGCAGGTCCAAAAGATAAACAGAGAATTTTCACGAATGTTTACGGTGCAGCACTGAAAACAGTTTCAGGACAGCAATAACCCCAAATCTTTACCTCACTCAAATTAGAGGCTTCTCTTGGCACAAAAACGAAATAAACAAGATAAGGAGCGGTCATTACAGTAGTAATGACTTCCAAGACTCAAATAAAAGAAAAAGTACTGTAAAGAAAACATTGGGTTATCTCCCAAGAGTGCTTTTCTTTAACGCCTTTGAGCTAGGCGCAGAAAAGTGCGAATCAAGTAATATCAGATGAAGCATTAAGATCAACAGCAGAGATCTTTTCAACAATGAAGGAAAATGTGTTCAACTGAGTTTTTGAAACTCCTTTACGATCACGCTTTGGCACACTAGTTTCATCAAAAAGATTTTCAGGGCAAATCCAGCTGGAATTCTTTTCCCAAGCATCATGAATTCCTATAAGTTCATAAGGTATTGGTACTTTAAAATCATCGGGTGTACCAACCTTAACAGGCGAGCCAAGCTTATTAAACTTCTTAAAAACTTTCCTAGCCTCAATGACAACATCTCTAAATTCTGTGCGCAAGGTTTCTAAGATAAAAGCTTTCTTTTCGGGATCCTCAATTTCATGAAGCTTAAGGAACATGTATTGCATAGAAGAATTAAGACTAGCAAACCTAGCTTCTAACATGTGAACTAAATGAGCAGAAGCAACTTCATAGCTAGGAGCTAACTCAACCAAAGACTTTTTCTCAACTTCCTTATGCATACTAATGTGATTAAAGAACTCCTCAATTTTACTTTTGCCAATAATCAAACCACTACCTACTGAGAGGTCCTCCAGAACGAACTTAGGGATAGACATAGTAAAATAAAGTAAAGAAATAACAACTACCAAGGATTCTAATTTTTTTGGGTTTTTGATATAAAAGCAATGCAGGTAAAATAAAATAAAGTAAAGCAAAACAAATAACAAAGCAAAGAATGTGTGTGCGAAGAACTCCCCTCGCAGAAGTCTTCTCTCTTCCCCGGCAACGGCGCCAGAAAATTAGCTGATCCCTACACAGGCGCCCAGTTAAGTGGCTGCTACTTGGTGGTGATGGCGAGTTGATGTGGAAGCAGACGTCCTTGTGCGTGGTGCTTGACCAGCCCGTTGGGAACCCCAAGAGGAAGGTATGATGAGTGTAGCGGCTAGTTTTCCCTCAGTTAAGAAACCAAGGTTTATCGATCAGGAGAAGAGAGACGGTGACGACTGAAGGTGTTTGTGGAACCTGCACACACATAAACAAATACTTTGTTCCCAACTTGCGATGAGGTTGTCAATCTCACCGGTTTGCTTGAAACAAAGGTTATGAGTGTATCGAGTGGAAAACAGTAGTAATATGCTAGTAAAGTAAACAGTGCGGGAAAAGTAAACAGTTGATTGCAATATGATTAAAATAGGACCGGGGTCCACAGTTCACTAGTGGTGTCTCTCCATAGATAAAATAACATGCTGGGTAAACAAATTACAGTTGGGCAATTGATAGAATAGAGCTAACGTGTTATGTCAAGAAGATCACTATGAGATTTACTCTGGGCATTACAACAAAATACATAGACCGCCATCAAGCTGCATCTATGACTAATAATCCACCCCCGGGGATATCATCCGAACACCCTAGAAGTATTAAGTTGCGAACAACAGATAATTGCATTAAACAAAGTGTGTAATGTAAACAAAGCATATGCCCTTGAGCATATGAATGTTGTTTTCTCCCTAGTAGCAATAGCACATCTACCACCTTAGAGGTTTCTGTCACTCCCCCAGGTGAAATAGAGGCATGAACCCACTATCGAGCATAAATACCCCCTCTTGGAGTCACTAGCAACTACTCGGCCAAGATAGCTACTAACAACGGAGAGCATGCAAGATCATAAACAACATAGAGATAATAAAAGATATAATTCAGTACAGCAACTTAATCATAAATACCAATATTCATCGGATCCCAACAAACCAACATCATAGAATTACATAACAGTGATTTCAATCATGTAGGGCAGCTCATGAGATCTAAACATGAAGCACATGGTGGAGAAGACAACCATCTAGCTACTGCTATGGACCCATAGTCCAAGGTAGACTACTCACTCATCGCTCCGGAGGCAATCATGGCGATGAAGGAGACCTCCGGTGGCGATTCCCCTCTCCGGCAGGGTGCTGGGAAGAGCTTCTGGACCCTCCCGATCTTCGGGTCGACGGCGGCGGCGGATCGCGATCTATTCTGGAAAACTGATCGGGGCCTTAGGTTTTTCTCGTCAGGGGGTATATGTAGGCGAAAGGGGGCTGTCAGAGGGTGGACCACGTGGCCTCACAAGGGGGTGGCGCGGCCAGGGGCCAGGCCGCGCCGCCCCTGTGTGTGGGGGCCACGTGGCCCCCCTCCGTCAGGTCTTCGGATGTTTGGGAGCTCCCCGGTGAAATATGACTTCAGGAACTTGTTTCGCCCAATTCCGAGAATATTTCCTGTGTATCACTTCTGAAACACAAAAACAGCAGAAAACAGGAAACTGGCACTGTGGCACTTCGTTAATAGGTTTGTCGGTGGAATGGATACCGGGGTATCCCGGTCCACCTGCTCCTGGGCCCCTTCATCGGCCCGTCGTCAGCCCAGGAGATAATCAGCAATCTTCAGCTCGGAGAAGACCCTCACGAGGAGGCGCCTCGTGAGGAGAACGACGATGGAAACCGCTAAGGACCAGAAGACCTCCTCACGAGCCCATGCTGGTGAGGAGAGGAGGTACGCCCACGTCAGCTCAGCACGTTTTCGTGCAGAGCAAGAAGGGCAACGGGCAGAAGGCCGCGTATCGTCCACGCTACCCCCGACAGGGAGGAGACCAACTTTCTCTGTGCCTGCCCAAAGCGGCACAGTGGCAGTTGGCCACCCCCCTAAATATGGCATGGACGGTGCAGGGCGCCAGAGGAGGACGTCAGCCTTCTCCACCCACTCCTGTGGACCGGCGCCGCTGCTCTACGAAGACCAAGTCTACGGAAGAACCTAGTCTACAGCTGTCCTCCCTCCTTGGCCGTGTGTGGCAACCCCTTCCCCAAGAAGATAAGGGGAAGGAGGACCTTGGCGCTATAAAAGGAGGGGAGGCCACCCCTTAGGGGGGATCCGATCCAATCTAGTCTGATCTTCATCTTCTTCAAGCTGCTAGTTGGGCACGCAGGTTCTTCAACCTCTGGCCAACTAGAGCTGTGTAACCAAGGCCTTGTACTCCTCGCGAGGTGTCGCGTCGTAATACAAGAAGGCAGGAAGTAGGGGTTTTACCTCACCACGAGGGCCCTGAACCTGGGTAAAGCTCGGTCTCCCTCTCTGCAGTGCGTTGCGCGTCCGACAATCGAGGCTTCCGTCACCGTGTTTCGTTGCGATCCAAGATCTCACACGTTCAGCCCCCTGCGTTCGAATCTTCGGGTCCGTCGCGTGGTACCCCGTGTTCTTGCGACACGAAATCCATCGACATTTGGCGCGCCAGGTAGGGGGCTGTGGTGTTTTCTCTTCTAGATCTGCTTCGACATGGCCGACGCCAACGCGAGGCTCGAGCGTCTTCGCCGTCGCAACGCCGCTCGGGGGCAAACCGAGCCCATCTTCCGTCGTCGGGAAGTTTCGGCAGAGGAGGAGGAGGAGGAAGATCTAGAGTCCTCCTATCTCCCTTCTCAGCGGACAGAGCCTTCGCTCTCCTTCACCGCCACCGCCACTTCTCGCGCTCGTTCTGGGAGTCAGCTGTCTCCTGAGAGGCACTCGCCATGCCGCAGGAGCTGCTGCGCTATCAACCCACCGACGACGGGCGTGAGGGGTGGCGCGCTCGAATCGCCGAGCTCGTCGCCATCGCCAACGAAGACCCGGCCTTGGGAGGAGCCCAGGGCGCGGGGCATCCAGATCCAGCGGCGGGGCATCGTGCCCCGGGCGCCGGAGATGGGATGGCCAACAAGGCCAAAAAGGTGGTTTCCCGTGCCGCATCTTCGCCGCGCGGGGAGCCCAGCTGCCAAATCGTCCAGCGCGCTCCGGAGGACGCTCGTGTCTCCCTCGAGCGTCGCCGCGAAAATCATGATCGCGCCATCGATGACATCGGTGAGGCTGGCAAGAATGTCAGGACCCCTGGCGTCCCGATCTACAACCCCGGGTGTCTTGCCCTCACTCGCCAGCAGCGCTACGTTGTCTGGCCTGACAAGTTCAAGCCAGACATCGCCACGTGCTACGACGGGACCACAAATCCTGTCGAATTCCTCCAACTCTATGTCGTCGCCGTCCAGGCTGTGCGTGGAGATCAGCGCGCCATGGCCAATTGGTTCCCCATGGCCCTCAAGGACGCTCCGCAGACTTGGCTCATGAATCTTCCTCACGAATCCGTGACTTCGTGGAAGGATTTATGCCGTCAGTTCGTTGCCAACTTCATGCCCATGTACGAGCGCCCCGCGACTAAGAACGATCTTAAAGCGGTGCGTCAGTATAAGGGCGAGACGCTTCGTCAATACATCCAGCGCTTCAGTCAGATGAGGAACAAGATTCCCAGGATCTCCAACGAGGAGGTCATCTCCGCGTTCTCCACGGGCGTCTCCGATGTCAAGATGCGGGAGAAGCTCTCCGTGAATGATGAGCTGACTTCCATCGTCAGGCTCTTCGAGATCGCCGACCGATGCGCCAAGGCTGAGGAGGGGAGGCTCTTCGTGCACAATCAGCCGGAGGCGCCTCCCCCAAAGCCGAAGTCCAAGGACCCCAAGCGAAAGGAGGCTGCTGTCCTCGCGGCGGAGCCCGATTATAAGCAACGCCGCGAGGACCGCTCCGATCGCGATAAAGGTCGACGTCGCCGCTACTGCATCATCCACAAGAAGGACACCCACAATATTGAGGATTGTTGGGTTGTCCGGAAGTTTCACGAGGAAAATGGCGGCGCCAAGCGTCGCGGGGGCGGCCGCAGCAACGGCAAGAGCGGATCCCGGGGCAATCGCCGCGACGACGACCGCGGGGAGGGTCGCCGCCGTGGGGGTCTGTCTCGAGACGATCCCGAGCCGCTGCCGCTGCCCCCACCAGCAAACGATCGTTGGGAGGAAAACCAGGGGGGCTATCAAGAGCCGTGAGATTTCGTCGCTTGCCTCCTGGGTGGAGCTCAGGCTCCTCTGTCCAATCGGCACTTCAAGCAGCTGTCGCGAGAAATCGCGGCGGCACAGCCCAACATCGGCAATCGCTTCATGAAGTGGTCGACGTGCAAGATTGGCTTCGACGAGGAGGATCATCCGGCTTCCACAAGGGGTGTGGGCACAATCCCCCTCTTGTGCACGCCAACCATCAACAACGTCGCCGTCAACCGCACTCTCATCGATGGAGGGGCGGGCCTCAACATCATCTCCGTCGAGATCTTCGAAAAGATGCAAGTGCCGTACCATCGGCTCATGCCAACTCGGCCGTTCTTCGGGGTAACTGAAGGATCTACGACGCCAATCGGGCGGGTAAGCCTGCCCATCACCTTCGGCACCCGGGACAACTACAGGACGGAAAGCCTCGACTTCGACGTCGCCTACATCGCCTTGCCATACAATGCCATCCTCGGCTACCCGGCCTTGGCTAGGTTCATGGCGGCAACGCACCATGGCTTCAATGTCCTCAAGATTCCGGGCGCCAACGGCACGATCACCGTGCGCTGCAACGAGAAGGATGCTCTCCGATCAGTTGAGCATGTCTATCGCGAGGCCGCCACCATGTTCCCCGCCGACGAAGATTTACTGGAACACTCCGGCGACCTCGTGAGGAAGAAGCAGCTCGTGTCCCAAGAGCAAGCTGCAGCGAAGAAGGGCTCTCTTGAGCCCCACCTGCAGGGCTCATCAGGGAAGAAGTTCGCCACCTCTGCATCGCCGACCCCAAGTGAGGACCTGGACCATCCAATGATGGACATGAGCATTGGGGAAGCTGCGGTTCCCTCGGGCAGGAGGCCCCAGTTTACCCAGGAGCGCTCAGCAACCAAGAAGGTCCCGCTTCAGGCTGGGGGCTGCGACAACTTCGTCACCATCGGGGCAGGGCTTTCCCCCAAATAGGAAAGCGCGCTCGTCACCTTCCTGCGGGCAAATTCTGACATGTTCGCTTGGACTCCGTCAGATATGCCCGGCGTTCCCAGGGAGGTGATTGAGCATCACCTAGCCGTGTGCCCTCAGGCACACCCCGTGAAGCAGAAGACTAGGAAGCAAGCGCAAGAAAAGCAAGACTTCATCGTCAAGGAGATAGAGAAGCTGAAGAAGGCCAAGTTGATACGCGAGGTGGCTCACCCCACCTGGATTGCTAATCCGGTGGTCGTCCCAAAGGCTAACGGCAGTGGGCGCCTCTGCGTAGACTTCACAAGTCTCAACAAGGCCTGTCCCAAGGATCCATATCCCCTCCCGAGGATAGATCAAATCGTCGACTCCACCGCCGGCTGCGACCTCCTTTGCTTCTTGGATGCCTTCTCCGGTTATCATCAGATCAAGATGGCAAAGGAGGACGAAGAGAAAACCGCCTTCATCACGCCTTGCGGTGTGTACTGCTACGTCTGCATGCCCTTCGGCCTGAAGAACGCAGGAGCTACCTTCCAAAGGCTCATGCGTAAGGCTCTGGGGGCTCAGATGGGAAGGAATGCGGAAGCCTACGTCGACGACATCGTCGTCAAGACTCGCGAGGGTCGCACCTTCATCGAGGATCTGGAGGAGACGTTCGTCAACTTGAGAAAGGTAAGCATCAAGCTCAACCCCGCCAAGTGCGCCTTCGGCGTGCCGTCGGGAAAACTATTGGGGTTCCTCGTGTCCAATCGCGGGATAGAGGCGAACCCCGACAAGGTCAAGGCCATCGAAGAAATGCGTCCTCCGCGCAATCTCAAGGAAATGCAACGCCTCGCGGGGTGCATGGCAGCCCTGGGGCGCTTCATCGCGAGGAGTGGGGAAAAGGCTTTACCCTTCTTCAAGCTTATGAAGCGCACCGGGAAGTTCGAGTGGACTCCGGAGGCCGACAAGGCCTTCGCCGAGTTGAAAAGGTACCTCACGAGCCCACCGGTCATGGTTGCACCAACCCCCCGCGAGCCCTTGCTACTCTACATCGCGGCAACTCCAAGGACTGCGAGCGCCATCCTCGTCGCGGAGCGAGACGCCAGGATAATCGCCAAGGAGGAGGTCGTTCCTCCCAGCTCGGGGGCTCCTCGCGAGGAAGAAGCTGCTTCAACCCCCGCCCCTCGAGAGGAACCGCCCGAGGGATCTTCACCGGCCGAGCCGCTCTCTCAGAGCAACGCTCAAAAGCCTCCTGAGGAGGAGCCTTCCGAGGGTGTCGTCAAGGTGCAAAAGCCTGTGTACTTCGTCAGCACGGTACTGCGCGATGCGCGGGAGCGCTACACCATGCAGCAAAAGTCGCTCTACACCTTGCTCATCGCCTCGCGGAAGCTGCGCCACTACTTCCAGGGTCACCCGATTAAGGTGGTAACCGATCGGCCCCTGGAAGCCATCCTCCGCAACCCCAATGTCACCGGGCGGATGGCAGAGTGGGCTGTGGAGCTTCAGCCCTTCGAGATCTCCTTCGAAACTACAAAGGTAATCAAGAGCAAGGCTTTGGCCGAGTTCACTGCAGAATGGACTGACCCGTTCGTCGACGAGCCTCCAGAGGTGGAGTCAACTCTCCCCGGTGAGGAGGCCCCAGGCCTCTGGGTCATGCACTTCGACGGTGCCTTCAACCTCCCCGGCGCGGGAGCCGGCGCTGTCCTAACCTCTCCCTCTGGAGACAAGCTCTTCTATGCTGTGCAGCTCTGCTTCAAGCCCGAGGACAAGGTCTCCAACAACATCGCGGAGTACGAAGGACTACTTGCTGGCCTAAGGGCAGCAAGCGCGTTGGGCGTCAAGCGTCTCATCGTCAAGGGGGATTCACAACTGGTTGTGAACTTCTCGAACAAGAGCTACACTCCAAGGGATGAGCACATGGCGGCTTATCTCGAGGAGCATCAAAAGATGGAAAAGCGCTTCCAAGGCCTGGAGCTGAAGCACGTCCCGAGGGGAGAAAATGTCGAGGCCGACGAAATCGCCAAGCGCGCCTCTCATCGACTGGCGCAGCCCGCCGGCGTCTTCGAGGAGCGTCTCTTCAAGCCGTCCGCCTCTCCGCCAACATCCAAACCACCTCCTCTTCCTGCTTTGCCGCCACCGCCGGAGCAGGGGGCTCCGGATTGCGGACCTCCTTCGGGTGACCGCGTCCTTCTGGCGTTGGCTCGGCAGGAGGGAGTGGATTGGATCATCGAGCTCAAGGCCTACCTCACCAGCAGCAGGCTACCCGAGGATGAAGAGGAGGCCGAGAGGATCGTGCGGCAAGCTTCGGGCTACTGCATCAAGGACGGTGACTTGTACCGGCGTCGCCCTAGTGGCATCGCCCTGAAGTGCATATCTACTCACCAAGGCCAGGAGCTTCTAAGGGACATCCATGCCGGCGAGTGCGGCCATCATGCCTCTGCGGCAACTCTAGCCGCAAAGGCATATCGAAGTGGCTTCTACTGGCCTTCGGCGCTCGGAGACGCGGCGGAGATGGTCAGGAGGTGCGAGGCGTGCCAATTCCACGCCAAGCAGATACATCAGCCGGCGCAAGAGCTGCGAACCATCCCACTCACTTGGCCCTTTGCCGTTTGGGGGCTGGACATCCTCGGTCCGTTCCCCAGAGCGCAAGGGGGCTATCGCTACCTCTACGTCGTCATCGACAAGTTCACCAAGTGGGTGGAGGTGGAACCGGTGTGCACAATCCCGGCCAGATCCGCCGTCAAGTTCATCCGTGGGCTGGTCTGCCGCTTTGGTGTGCCTAACCGCATAATCACCGACAACGGCAGCCAGTTCACCAGCGGCTTGTTCCGGGAGTACTGCGCATCGACCGGCATCAAAATCTGCTTCGCCTCCGTCGCCTACCCCCGGAGCAATGGCCAAGCCGAGCGTGCCAACGCTGAGGTACTTAAAAGACTCAAGACGAAAAGCTTCAATGCCAAGCTCGAGGCCTGCGGCAAAAAATGGTTAGACAACCTCCAATCCATCTTGTGGTCCATCAGGACTACCGCCTCCAAGCCCACTGGAGAGACCCCTTTCTTCTTGGTCTATGGGGCGGAGGCTGTTCTTCCCACCGACATCAAGTTCGGGTCGCCAAGAGTGCTCGCCTTCGACGAAATTCGCCAAGAAGACCTCATCAAGGATCGCCTCCTCCTGCTCGAGGAAGCTCGGTGCCAAGCCGCGCTCCGCGCCGCGAGGTACCAGCAAGGACTACGCCGCTACCATAGCCGCCATGTTCGAGCAAGGACTCTGGAGGTCGGCGACCTGGTGCTGAGGAGAATACTCTCTCGCGAGGGCCTGCACAAGCTGTCTCCAATGTGGGAAGGGCCCTTCAAGGTGACGCACATTGCCAGGCCTGGCTCGGCGCGGCTGGAAACCGCAGAAGGCGTGCCAGTGGGGAACCCGTGGAACATAGCTCACCTGCGAAAGTTCTACCCTTAGGTTCCTCACGAGGAGAAAAAGACCGTTTTCACGGCCCTTGTATCAGCTCAACCTACTCTTAAGCACTGATATTAAGGTATCGCGCAATGTAGCGCCTCTGCTTCGGCATGACATCAAAATGGCATGAAGTCCATTTATTTTCTGTTGTACTCCTCGCGGAAGGGGGCTAGGCACGGTGTCTATGCTGGGGCCTTCGCCCGGAAAACAGCAAGCCCGAAAAACCCGAAGGGAGCGAGCTCTGGTCGGGGGCGACGGCCCCATTAACGATCACCTCTGGATGCCCATGGTGCTTAGTTCCCCGCGAAGTGCTCCAGAAAATAAAAAATCTTCAAGGAAAAGTCCAAGGTGTGCCCATGGCACCCGCTAAGGACCTACCCCTCGTGAGCAACCCTCACGGGGGAGCAAAGACGCGTCGATGCTCCAGCATCCGCGGGAGGATTCCCTCTCCGGAGGAAGGCCTAACGTGGCAGGATTATTGAAGACAAAGGCCGCTCCGATAAATCTTGCGAAGGAGACGCAGATCCGGAGGTCCGCGCCAGGCCCTTCACCTCATGAGCAACCCTTGTGAGGTGTCGACGGTCTCTGGGCTCTCTTAAGCGTCGACGTTTTCACGTCCGTGAGGGTCCAGCTTCCCTCAACGACGAGGAAGGCCCCGTGAATCGCCACGCGCGGCATTTGCTCTTAGCTGCTGGCACAGATAGTGCCGCGCTCCTCCACGACGGAGAAGGTCCCTGTGCCGGTCACAGGGGCATCTTATTCGCCTTCTTTTTTCGTTTGTTTTATCGATTTGTTTTTCCGTTTTCGGGGATTTGGGGTTTTTTCTTTTCCAACTCTTTTCTTCAGACTTCTTGTCTCAGGAATCGTCCGCTGTGTCATCGACGCCGAACCCATCCCGAGCTCTGAGGTGGAGGGAGGCTTCCCGTCGATGCCTACAACTCAGCGGGGCTCTCGAGCGAGCGAATGGCTAGGACAGCGAAGGACATCAAGATTTAGCAAAAGGATTTCATTGAAGCGCCCCCGGAGGGGGAAGGAGCAAAGCACGGCGGGGCATTCCCCACCGGCAAGGACTACACAACGGAAAAGGGAGGAGACTAGCTCCCCTCCCTAGAAGACTACTGCCCAGGACCTCCTCTTCACTGCGCCGGGAGCTGGGGGTAGGTGCGGCGCACCCCGCCGGCGGTGAAGACCCGCAGCAAGGCCTCCAGCGTCCCCAGCTTGAAGCGGAAGACGATGCGGTCACCGACGCGGAGTCGGAGGCCGACGGCGAATGCCCTCCAGCGGCCGGCGAGGACGACGTTGCCGCCGTTCCCGAGGAGGATGTCCACAGGCCAATGGAGGCCTGGCCTGCTTTGCTCCCCCAGGAGGATCTCCCCGACGGCGTTCCCGTGGGCGTGGATCACCCTCCGGACGGCGTCGGGCAGCCGGAGGGAGTTGAAGCCCGGAGCGTCGACGACGACGAGGAGCTCCAGGAAGCGGGACCCCGGGGCGACGAGGGGTCCCAACATCGCCGCCGCCAGGTGGCGCGGAGTGGCAACCACCCCATTCACCGGCGGGAGCGGAAGATCCGCAGCGGGAGGAGGCGGTCCCAGGGCGGCCTCCATCTCCCGGAGGGCCCGATCGATGCTCCCCGAGGCGCGGGGAGCAGGCGCCGCCGCCAGCGGCGACGACGAGTTCAGGGCGCCTCCACGCGCAGGACCCCTGAGGGTCAGGGCGCCGGAGGTCCCCGCAGCGGCATGGCTTGCCTCGCCCTGCCGCGACGCGCCAATGCGGAGGGGGCCGCCGGCGCCGGGCGTCCACTGGGCGGCGGCCTTCGCCTTCTTTCCGCCGCCCAGAGGGCTCCCTGGGCACTTCGCTCCGGAGCTTGAACCGGCAGCGGCGGCGGAGTTGGAGGGGTCCATGTTCTCAGGGAAGAAGAAGTGGAAGTGGTACTGGAGGAAGGAGGTGAAGTGCCGGCGGTCTCGAGGAGGACCTATTTAAGGGGATCATCCAACGTCGATGCGTCAAATCCTCGCGCGGGAATCGAAGCGTTGGCGCGGCGCTCTGCAGTCAAGCGAAACATCATTACGGCAGGTTGACGCCTCGGCGACCGTAGCGTCATCCGCCGTTTCGTCTCGCCAGCTGCGGCCGCGCCACGTGTTCGGAGACTCTGTTTCTTCACATGGTCCTCTGACCGCGCAGTGGACGCGTGCCGTCGGAGGGCCCAGTCGCTTCAGGGGCCCCCATCCCTTCGCTTCCTCGAGAGGGCGCGTTGTGGGCCGGGCTCCCGGGGGCTACTGTCGGTGGAATGGATACCGGGGTATCCCGGTCCACCTGCTCCTGGGCCCCTTCATCGGCCCGTCGTCAGCCCAGGAGATAATCAGCAATCTTCAGCTCGGAGAAGACCCTCACGAGGAGGCGCCTCGTGAGGAGAACGACGATGGAAACCGCTAAGGACCAGAAGACCTCCTCACGAGCCCATGCTGGTGAGGAGAGGAGGTACGCCCATGTCAGCTCAGCACGTTTTCGTGCAGAGCAAGAAGGGCAACGGGCAGAAGGCCGCGTATCGTCCACGCTACCCCCGACAGGGAGGAGACCAACTTTCTCTGTACCTGCCCAAAGCGGCACAGTGGCAGTTGGCCACCCCCCTAAATATGGCATGGACGGTGCAGGGCGCCAGAGGAGGACGTCAGCCTTCTCCACCCACTCCTGTGGACCGGCGCCGCTGCTCTACGAAGACCAAGTCTATGGAAGAACCTAGTCTACAGCTGTCCTCCCTCCTTGGCCGTGTGTGGCAACCCCTTCCCCAAGAAGATAAGGGGAAGGAGGACCTTGGCGCTATAAAAGGAGGGGAGGCCACCCCTTAGGGGGGATCCGATCCAATCTAGTCTGATCTTCATCTTCTTCAAGCTGCTAGTTGGGCACGCAGGTTCTTCAACCTCTGGCCAACTAGAGCTGTGTAACCAAGGCCTTGTACTCCTCGCGAGGTGTCGCGTCGTAATACAAGAAGGCAGGAAGTAGGGGTTTTACCTCACCACGAGGGCCCTGAACCTGGGTAAAGCTCGGTCTCCCTCTCTGCAGTGCGTTGCGCGTCCGACAATCGAGGCTTCCGTCACCGTGTTTTGTTGCGATCCAAGATCTCACACGTTCAGTCCCCTGCGTTCGAATCTTCGGGTCCGTCGCGTGGTACCCCGTGTTCTTGCGACACGAAATCCATCGACAAGGTTAGTTCCGGAAAATGCATAAAAATGCCACTAAGTGTAGCGAAACAATAGGCAAATGGTGTAAAACAAAGCATGGAGCATCAAAAATTATATATACGTTTGAGACGTATCACTATGCTGGGGCCTTCGCCCGGAAAACAGCAAGCCCAAAAAACCCAAAGGGAATGAGCTCTGGTCGGGGGCGACGGCCCTGTTATCGATCACCTCCAAATACCCATGGTGCTTAGTTCCTCGCGAAGTACATCGGAAAATAAAAAAATTTCGAGGAAAAGTCCAAGGTGTGCCCCAAGGCACCCACTAAGGACCTACCCCTCGTGAGCAACCCTCACGAGGGAGCAAGGACGCGTCGATGCACCAGCATCCGCAGGAAGATTCCCTCTATCGAGGAAGGCCTAACGTGGCAGGATTATTGAAGACCAAGGCCGCTCCGATCATCTTGCGAAGGAGACATAGATCCGGAGGTCCGCGCCAAGCCCTTCACCTCATGAGCAACCCTTGTGAGGTGTCGACGGTCTCTGGGCTCTCTTAAGCATCGACGTTTTCACATCTGTGAGGGTCCAGCTTCCCTCAACGACGAGGAAGGCCCCGTGAATCACCACGTGCGGCAATTTGCTCTTAGCTGCTGGCACAGATAGTGCCGCGCTCCTCCACGACGGAGAAGGTCCCTGTGCCGGTCACAGGGGCATCTTATTCGCCTTATTTTTTCGTTTGTTTTGTCGATTTGTTTTTCCGTTTTTGGGGATTTGGGGTTTTTTGTTTTCCAACTTTCTCTTCAACTTCTTGTCTCAGGAATCGTCCAATGTGTCGTCAACATCGACCCCATCTTGAGCTCTGAGGCGGAGGGAGGCTTCCTGTCGATGCCAACAACTCACCAGGGCTCTCGAGCGAGCGAATGACCAGGACATTGAAGAGCAGCAAGATAATTAACAGGCGGATTCCATTAAAGCGCCCCCACTGGGGAAGGAGTGAAGCACGGCGGGGCATACCCCGCCGGCAAGGACCACACAACAAAAGAGGGGAGGAGACTAGCTCCCCTCCCCAGAGGACTACCGCACCGGGACCTCCTCCTCACTGCGCTGCGAGCGGAGGGTAGGTGCGGTGGAGGCCTGCGGCGGTGAAGATCCGCACCGTAGCCTCCAGCATCCCCAGCTTAAAGCGGAAGACGAGATGGTCGCCGACACGGAGGTGATGGCCGAGGGCAAATGCCCTCCAGCGGCCGGAGAGGACGGCGTGGCCGCCGTCCCCAAGGAGGATGTGCACAGGCCAGAAAAGATCTGGCCTGCTTTGTTCCCCCAAGTCAATCTCCCCGGCGGCCGCGCCGGGGGCGTAAATCACCCTCCGGACGGCGTCGGGCAGCCGGAGGGAGTTGAAGCCTGGGGCGTCGACGACGACGAGGAGCTCCAGGAAGCGGGACCCCGGGCCGATGAGGGGTCCCAGCATCACCGCCGCCAGGGGCCGCGGAGTGGCAATCACTCCGTTCGCCGGCGGGGCCGGAAGATCTGCAGCAGGGGAAGGGGGGCCCAGGGCGGCCACCACCTCCCGGAGAGCCCGATCGATGCTCCCCGAGGCGCAGGGAGCAGGCACCGCCGCCAGCGACGACGGCGAGTTCAGGGCGCCTCCATGCTCGGGACCCCTGAGGGTCAGGGCGCCGGAAGTCCCCGAGGCGGCGCGGCTCGCCTCGCCCTGCCTCGGCGCACCAATGCGAAGGGGGCCGCCTGCGTCGGGCGCCCACTGGGCAGGGATCTTCGCCTTCTTCCCGCTGCCCAGGGGACGTCCGCAGCGCTTCGCCCCAGAGCTCGATCCAGCGACGGCGGAGGAGTTGGAGGGATCCATGAGCTCAGGGGCGCAGAAGCAGAAGTGGCGCTGGAGGAAGGAGGTGAAGTGCCGGAGGTCTCGAGGAAGATCTATTTAAGGGGGGCGTCCGACGTCGATGCGTCAAATCCCTGCGCGGGAATCAAAGCATTGGCGCAGTGCTCCGCAGTCAAGCGACACGTCATTATGAGGGTTTGACGCCTCAGAGACTGTAGCGTCACCCGCCGTTTCGTCTCGCCAGTTGCGGCCGCGCCACACGTCCGCAGCGTCTGCCTCTTCACATGGTCCTCTGACCGCACGGTTGACGCGTGCCGTTGGAGGGCCCAGCAGCTTCTGGGGCCCCCGTCCCTTCGCTCCCTCGAGAGGGCGCGTTTGCGGGTCGGGCTCCCGGGGGCTACTGTCGGTGTTATGGATACCGGGGTATCCCGGTCCACCTGCTCCTGGGCCACATCATCGGCCCACCTTCAGAATCGACGACCCAAGCTACGGAGAAGACCCTCACGAGGAGGCGCCTCGTGAGGAGAACGACGACACAAACGACTAAGGACCAGAAGACCTCCTCACGAGCCCCCGCTGGTGAGGAGAGGAAGTACACCCACGTCAGCTCAGCATGTTTGCATGCAGAGCAAGAAGATAACGGGCAGAAGACCGCGTATCGCCCACGCTACCCCCGACAGGGAGGAGACCAACTTTCGCCGTGCCTGCCCAAAGCGGCACAGTGGTTGTTGGCCACCCCCCTAAAAATAGCGTGGATGGTGCAGGGCGCCAGGAGAGGACGTCAGCTTCCTCCACCCACTCCTATGGACCGGCGCCACTACCCTACGAAGACTATGTCTACAGAAGAACGTAGTCTACAGCTGTCCACCCTTCCTTGGCCATATGTGTGGCAACCCCTTCCCCAAGAAGATAAGGGGAAGGAGGACCTTGGCGCTATAAAAGGAAGGGAGGCCGCTCCTTAGATGGGATCTGATCTTCTCCAAGTTGCTAGCTGGGCACGCAGGTTCTTCAACCTCTGGCCAGCTAGAGCTTTGAAACCAAGGCCTTGTACTCCTCGCGAGGTGTCGCGTTGCAATACAAGAAGGCAGGAAGTAGGGGTTTTACCTCACCACGAGGGCCCTGAACCTGGGTAAAGCTCGGTCTCTCTCTCTCTCTCTCTCTGCAGTGCGTAGCGCGGTCGACACTCGAGGCTTCCGTCACCGTGTTTCGTTGCGATCCAAGATCTCACACGTTCAGCCCCCTGCGTTCGAATCCTTGGGTCCGTCGCGTGGTACCCCATGTTCTTGCAACAAGAAATCCATCGACAATTCCAACCGATTCCCACTTCCATTCCGGAACTTGCAAAGGTTGCAGCAATCCCGCAGGATGTTGATGTTCAGCCTTGACTCTTTGACAAATATCACACTTAGAGATGAACGATGCAATCTCACGCTTCATTCCATGCCACCAAAATTGTTCCTTCAAATCTTGATACATCTTAGTTCCACCGGGATGGATGGAGTAAGGTGTCTCATGGGCTTCCTTCATAATCACTTCCTTCAATTCTGAATCAGCAAGCACACAAATACGTCCTTTATACCAAAGAACTCCTTGATCATCTTCTTCAAATCCTGGCACCTTGCCGGAACTAATTCGGCGCTTAATTCCGTCGATACTCTTATTTCCCTTCTGGCTTCTTTGATTTGGCTCATCAAGGTGGGTTGAAACTCAATGTTGGCTAGGAATCCTTGACTGACTAGTTCCAATCCAAACCTTTCAAACTCTTGGTGCAACATGGGTTGCTCCTCTTTGATCATCATATTCAACGAGCACGGCTTCCTACTCAATGCATCGGCCACTACATTGGCCTTACCGGGGTGATAGTGAATTTCCAGATCATAATCCTTAATCAACTCTATCCATCTTATTTGCCTCATGTTCAACTCCTTCTAGGTGAAGATATACTTCAAAGTCTTGTGATCAGTGTAGATCTCGCAACGGTTGCCCATCAGATAGTGCCTCTAGGTCTTTAGAGCTAGCACTACGGCTGCTAACTCCAGATCATGAGTTGGATAGTTTTCTTCATGAGGTCGAAGCTGCCGAGAGAGGTAAGCTATGACCTTGCCTTCTTGCATCAATACACAACCAAGTCCAAGTTTGGAAGCGTCGCAATAGACATCAAAGTTTTTGGTGATATCGGGCATGGTTAGGACGGGGGCGGTCACCAGTCGCTTCTTGAGCACTTGAAAACTCTCTTCACACTTAGGGGTCCATTCAAACTTCTTGTCTTTCTTCAACAGTTGGGTCATTGGCCGGGCAATGCTTGAAAACCCTTCAACAAATTTGCGGTAATAACCGGCTAATCCGAGAAAACCTCTAACTTCAGTTTGAGTGGTAGGAGCTTCCCATTCCATGACTGATTTGATCTTCTTGGGGTCCACGGATATTCCTCCTGCTGATAATACATGGCCTAAGAATCCAACTTCCTTCAACCAGAACTCACATTTACTGAACTTGGCATACAGCTGATGCTCTCTTAAGGTTTCTAAGATTAATCTCAAATGGGTTGCATGCTCTTCTTCGGATTTGGAGTAGATAAGAATGTCATCAATGAAGACAACAACAAACTTATCCAAGAACTCCATAAAAACCTTATTCATCAGGTTCTTGAAATAAGCAGGGGCATTGGTTAATCCGAACGACATTACGGTGTACTCATACAATCCGTATCGGGTAGTGAAGGCTGTTTTGGGGATATCCCTTGCACGGATCTTCAGTTGGTGGTATCCAGTTCTAAGATCTATCTTCGAGAAGACTTTAGCTCCAGTCAATTGGTCAAACAAATCTTCAATCTTTGGGAGAGGATACTTGTTCTTGATGGCCACATCGTTTAGCTTGCGGTAGTCAGTGCACAGTCGGCTAGAACCGTCACTTTTATCCACAAACAGAACGGGTGATCTCCAAGCAGAAGAACTTGGCTGAATCAATCCTTTACTCAAAAGGTCATCCAATTGCTTCTTCAACTCTACTAGTTCAGCTGGGTTCATACGATAGGGTCATTGGGCTATAGATCCAGTTCCGGGGATAAGCTCAATGATAAACTCAATATCCCGATCCGGTGGCATTCCGGGTAGCTCATCGGGAAAAACATCCGGGTATTCACAGACGATGGGAACTTGCTCTAAAGTTGGTCCGGAGATACTCTTATGACATCGGGTGGTTTGGGGTGGTTTTACGGACATATGCTTTACTACAATTCCAGTGCTACTCTTCATGGTGATTGTCTTCTTGGCACAATCTATTACTCCTTGGTGTTGAGACATCCAATCCATACCTAGGACTACTTCCAATCCTTTGGTTCCTAACACAATCAAACTGGCTAAGAATGAGATCCCATGGATTTCTATGGGCACTGCCAAGCAGGTACAACTGGCTTTGGTTATCGACCCGGGAATTTGCACAGACATGACATCTTTCAAGGGTGTGGGTTGAAGTCCACTTTTATCAACGAATAACTGGGTAACGAAGGAGTGTGAAGCTCCAGAATCAAACAGAACTCTGGCGAGAACTGAGTTAATAGGGAACATACCAAGCATAACGTCGGTTGCTTCCTGAGCTTCTTCAACATTCATGTGGTTCAGACGGCCTCGAGAGTGAGGCTGGTTCCTTGGTGGATAGTTCTTGCCATTTCCCACACAGCGCTGTTGCTGAACAGGAGCAGTGGTCTTAGATGCATCATTCAGCTTCTTGGGGCACTCATTGGAGTAGTGCCCTTTGATTCCGCACTCATAACAGGTAACACCAGACTTGTCACCAGGCTTGGGTAACACAGGGGCACCATTTGGCCTTGGAGTATTGGTGTTGAAGTTGTTGCCACTAGGTCTTGGAGGTGCACGGTTGAAGTTGGTGCCGGGCGGACGGTTGGGATAGTTGGGACGTGGAGCAGGTGCAGATGGCCTCATAGGTCTTGGGGCGAAACCCATGGGTGGATTTCCCCTTGGCTTCTGCGAGTTGCTTGAGTTTCCTTGATACATCATACGGCGCTTGCGGTTCTCTGCAGCTTGCTTGAGTTTGCCTTCCATCTGAATGGCAGAGTGAACCAGTGACTCCAGGTCTGCAAAGTGAATGCTGACCAAGACACATTGCATCTCATCATGAAGTCCATCCAGAAACCTTTCTTGATTCTTCTCAGTGGTGTTGGTGTCATCTGGGGCATACCTAGACAAGGTAAGGAACTTGTCACGGTAATCCACCACAGATAGGGAACCTTGCTTTAGATTTCTGAACTCATCTCTCATCCTTT
This sequence comes from Dactylis glomerata, assembly GCA_007115705.1. Lineage (NCBI taxonomy): Eukaryota > Viridiplantae > Streptophyta > Magnoliopsida > Poales > Poaceae > Dactylis > Dactylis glomerata. The sequence goes on along the minus strand of QXEO01000545.1, from coordinate 3,320,054 downwards.
TAACCAATCCCAAAGGAACATGGGCCTTGCTAAACTTGCTCTTGAACTCCTCCCAAGGCATCACATACCCTTGGGCTTGCATTGCACGAGTGCTATCCCACCAAGCTCTTGCGGCTCCCGCAAGGTAGTGGGTGGTGTACAAAACCTTCTCATTTTCACCAACTTCGGCGACTGCCAAATTGTTTTCCATAGTGCGAAGCCAGTCATCGGCATCTAAGGGTTCTTCAGACTTAGTGAATATAGGTGGATTGGTGTTTTGGAAACTCCTTAACTTGGATCGGTGATCACCATTGCCATTGTTTTCTCCTTCACCATTGCCATTGCCATTGCCATTGTTGTGGTTCATTGCCATCCGGGTTATCTGCTGAAGAGTGGCCAAGTTAGCTTGGCGCTCAGCTCGGGCTGCTTCCCGGTCTTCCATGATCAACCTTAGTAGTTCGGCCATTTCCGGGTTCGGGGGTGGGGGTGCTCGCGGCATCTGAAGATAAGGTGTGTAAGACAAGAGGAAAAAGCTAATTTGCTAAGATTTAAAGGTAACATGGATGATGCAATTTTTGTCTTACTAAGGCCTTAAGGGCCAAATTCATATTCAACCAACATCAAACACACCATACATACGAGTTCACACAATACAAATGGTTTACAACAAACCATGGCGACTCGTCTACTAGAGAGGGGGATACAACTCACACCTACACGAAGTGAAAATAAAGTGGAACTCATAACTAGATAACACTTGGATCTTTGATCTACACAGCGGGCTCCTTGGGTCTTCCTCCTCATCGCTCACAATGAATCCATTATGCCCACCATCTTCCAGATCATCAAGGTCCTCCATGAAATCATCCTCATCACTAATGAGGGCATTATCCTCCTTGCGGAGATCAATGCCTTCCTCCTCACCAAGGTGATCCTCTAGACTCTCAATGTACGCAGTCAGCTCAGCCACATTGGCCTTCAACTCCTCAATGTCCTGATCCTTCTCATCGCGCTAGCGATGAAGGCTCTTGCGCTCCTTCGCAAGTATCCTGATAGTGCTCCTCGCCTCCACCAGTGCGAAGTGCTCAAGGTTGGCCTTGGTACGGGCACGATCGGCCTCCTGCTGAGTGGAGTACAGCAAGAAGTCCATGTGATCGATATAGGTACTCGGCTCATTCTGCCCAGGCATGTTTGCGGGACGCCCGTCCGCATCACGCCGAGCAAAGTTCCTAAAGTGCTCCCCCTGAACCTCCTCAACATGCAGTCCGCATAAGCGGGCGTGCATCTCCTGCATACCTCGGACCAAACCATCGGCCCAAGTGTTCTCCACAAGCTCAAACTTGATCCTTGGAGAACTCAAATTCCCCTTCTTGCCACGGCAACTGGCCCTGATAAGCCACCGTAGCTCTCCATCTGGGTGCTCATTGAGCACGGCTCCCTTGAACTCCGGATACAAACGATCCAGGAACAAGGTCAGGGTGGTGAGGTCGCGCTCGAAACAAAGGCTACCACCATGGCCCAACTGGTAGTGCTCAGTGAATACCAGGGCCATCTACAAAATTTTAGATTAGCTTAAGTTAGTGATCAACTCAAGTGTGCAAAATTTTAAGTAGGCAAAAACTGAAGTATGTATAAAACTTTACAAATAGAGAGGAAAGACTAAGCAATTTTGCAATCATTACTTATATCTTTGCTTTTATCAAGGTTTCATTTAACGCCCATTCTAACTAAGGTCTCCTATGGTCAGCCTAGGCTCTGATACCAACTTGTGACACCCCCAAATTTGATAACAAATTCGAAGTGCCCGTTATGTAATCCATCACAATCCAAGAATCATTGTTGTGATTTACATAACGTAGTTGATATCACAGTTCCATAGACATTACAATACGATGGTTCAAATACAATGGTCCTATAGACCAAATCATATTACAACACAATATAGCAGCGGAAATAACGTCTTCGGGTCCATGCCTTCACCCTACAGGCAATGGCGACTCATGGAGACGAGCTTAGTTCTGGTACTCTTCTTCATACCCTTCCTCCGGATACTCTTCCCCATAGTCTGGCCAAGTTGATAGCCAGGGACACAGCCATGAGTACATTGGATGCACTCGCAAACCATCTTATAAATGAAATGATGAGTAGATATGCAAGTTTGGTATGGTGGACTAAGCACTAAGTTTAGTTGCAAAAGCTAGTTTTATTTCCCAAGAATGTTCATTGGTAGAAAAGAGGTGTAGTTCTCTAAGTTCAATCTAAAGAAGAACTTCAAGTGTGTCAACATCAAGGTCAATTCAATTCATTCACCAAGTTCACCATTGTTATTTTTATTCTTGACAAAAGTCAAGTACAGCTTGCCAACTGTCCATGACCGCGGACGCGGCTATTCGAATAGTTTGAAAACCTCTGCAGAGGGGTACACTTTACCCACAAGATTCGATACATCTGCCGGGAGAATCCACGGATCGTCATACACGAGTATGCGGGGTTCAGATAATCGAACAAACTCTTTCACTTGCTCACCCTAGTATAGGATCCTTCCCTAGAGCCCGGGATACGGAATCCCCGCTCCGGCGCCTCTAGTTCTGGCCACTCCGGGATGCCGGATTAGTGGAATCCACTTGGTTCAGAAGTAACCGCTCACAGTGTCCTTCCATAAAGTTTTGATACAAAGCCTCACATACTAAGGTAAACAAGCTACGGACTAAGCCCCTTCCCATATAGGGGTAATGTGGTCGTACGGTATGGTTGGCTCACATAGTACATCACTTAGTATCATTTGACAAATACATTCCATAGTTCTTAGTCACGATTATTTTCCTTAATAAAACCATCATGTAGGAGTGGTTTCTAATTCAAGTTTTCAAGTTCATTTCACCAGGTTCAAATGGGGTTCCTCTAGAGATAGCACAAATTTTATTAGCGACTATAAGCGACTACATTGAGGGATGATACCACTAAGTAGAGTTTGATAAACTCAGCTTGATGCTCTTGCTAAACCAGAGATCACTTCACTTCTATCATTCTACTCTAGCAATTCAATCATGCAATTTACTTAAATCAAGTAGAATGCAATATTAAAACTAGGCATTGTGAGTATGAACCAAAAGATGGCTTGCCTTGGTTGGCAAAGTGTCCGGGGTACTCTTCTTCTTCTTGATAATCAAATCCCCCCTCAATATCCTCCTCAGCAACACTAGCATCTAATAATGAAATCAACACAAAACACACAATCACTACACCATGCTAACAACACACCAAACACACATATTTGTTTGCTAACAATAGCATCCATGTTGCATTTTGTTGAGTTGGATTGCAAGTTTTTCTTCCAAGTTTTCATTGAGTGTGCAAGTTAAAGTTTCTACTCAATGCCATGGGTTGTTTACTTTTTGGAATATGGGTAGGTAACTATGGTTAATAGGGCTAGTTCAAATGGGGATTGACTAATTATGTGAATTAGTATTGAGGGCAAAAATTAATTCTAAGTGCAAGATAGAGATCTATCATTTTATGCTACAAAATAGGATTGGGTTAGGGTCTAATTGATAACACTAACAAGGTTTGAGTTGATTAAGGTTGACTAAACAGTAGGGGAGTTAATTAGTAAGTTCACCATTCAAGTTTCATATTTTTAGGAGGTTTAAACAATTCTATAGAATTTTTCTAGGATTAATAAAGCTATGGTCACACTATTCTTATTTATTTAAATTCCTAACTCAATTTGAATTCTAACCAGTTCTACAGTATAGAGCATTTTATAAGCTTTCCAACGCATATTTATTTGCTAGAATTGGATTTGTAAAACTCTTGGAATTTAAGTTTGAAAAACATATCTGAAACAGTTTTGAATTAATTCGAAAAGGCGGGAGAATAAATAAAAACGAAACGGACCTACTTCTAACCAAATGGGCCGAATCCAGAAGAATTCTGAACAGGCCGGCCCGATACCGTTTCGCGCGGGGCGGGAATGTTTAAAAACCGAATCTGACAGATGGGGTCCACTCGTCAGATCTAATTAGAATCGCCGAACCGGTATGCTCCCGTTGGATCAAGATCCAATGGTGCATCGTCGTCGTCTACCGCGGGACAGACCAGGGACTCACCGGTGTTCAGCATTGGTACGGCTCGGCGGCGTAGCTCGACGGAGAGGAAGCAGAGCTTGACGGCGGTGATGCAGATCGATAGCGGCGGCTCCGCTCCTCCACCTCGCACCAGCAGCAGCTCCAATGGTGGCCGAAATCCTCCAGAACGCGGCGGCGCTCCTGTGCAGAGATCGGACATTTCCGAGGGAGAGAGGAAGAGAGAAGAGTGAGGATCGGTTGCGGTGGAGTGTGCGTCCTCTGGGAGTGGTCGATGGGGTTTTTATAGCCTCGGGAGGCCGGGGGCAAGGCGACCAGAAGGTGGCTAGTGCGGGGGTCTTGGCGGCGTTCGGAGGTCGCACCGGGCACGGCGGCCTCGGGGGTGTGCTGGGAGGGTGTCGCCTCGGCTGCGGAGGGCTGTGGGTCGGCTCTGGCGCATCCATGGCGGTCGGCAACGTGCAGGAAGAAGAAGGACTGGGAGGGGGCCCTGGGCGCATTTCCCTGCTTCCCTCCACTTCTCACGGCTTGGGTCGGGGCAGAGGGAGTTGGGCTCGATTGTGGCACCATCCAGGAGCATGGCTACAGTCCTCGAGCGAGCAACAACAGTGCAGCTCACAGTGAATTCGATTTGCTTTGATTTGTGTCTGCCAGTGTTCGACGAAATGCCCACAAGAGATTTAAATTTGAATTTTTGAAATTTTCCACTTTGGGTGATCAACATATTGGCCAAGGTTTCTAGTCATATTTTTGTTCTGAAGAAAGAATAGGTTTTGCAGAAATCTTATTTCAAATTTTGGTATAGTCTCTGTTTCAGATTCAAAGTTTGACAGAAGTTTGGGTGATGTTCCTATTTGCATTTTGGTTAGAAATTTGTTGGTTGAGTTGGTACATAACTTGGTCAAGCTCAACTAACTGGCCAAACATGGAGGTGAGTTACAGATTTCTTAATCCAAGGGCTCAAAGTAGGGTAGTCAAACAGATTTCCTAGATCATCTTATTCTTCTCTTTTTCTTTCTTTCTTTTGTTTCTTCTTTCTTTGGTTCTTATAATTATTCTCACTTGCTTCTGTTGGTTAGGTTAGAATTAACTAACTAGTGCACAACCAAAATTCACACACATAAAATCATAGAATACATGTAATGGAAAAGTACATGTATGCATGCAATAATGGATAAAAGTTTTATCTTGGTCCAAAATTTGACACTTGAATTAATAGAAAGTGGATTACAAATTCTGAGTTATTACAAAATTAGATCTGGATCTCAAAAGAATGGCCAAGGGTACTTTCCATGAAATGTGCCCTTTCCTTTTATAAAGAAGAAACTAGCCGTTTTTCTACAGTTAAGTGTATGGCCGGTTATACCGGCTAATAACCCGGTCATACCGGCCAGTTTCTCGGCCAAATGGAAAAATTCCTGTGTATGACCGGTATGACCGGTTGTGAGCAAGGTCATACCGGCCGGAATTACTGTGAATGCCCGGTCATACCGGCCTATAGCCCGGTATGACCGGCCGTACAGAAACAGCTGGAATTTTTGGATTTTCTTCTGGGCAGTGTATGGAGAAAAAAAGATGTGGCATTTTTGTGGAAAAGAATGGGAATAGATTTGAGCCATGAGTCAACTAAAAACTTCGATCCCCTCTTAATAGTGCGGGATCCCTATACTCAAGAACAAAAACCGGAAAAAGAAGAACTACCGTGATGCGCTCTTCCGGACTCCGTCTTTGAGTTTTTTTAACTCCCTTTTCTCTTTTTGCACTATGATCCGACACCATAAGAGGAAGAGAGAACTTAACCTGTAGATGAACTTGATTTAAACAATTAGTTCTCTCTAACCTTGTATTCACCAAATACCAAAATAAAGATTAAGGGTAAAAATGCCCTTATAGTTATTAAGCCAGTCCGCATCACCTTTGGTCATTTGTCTGCTCTTCTCCTGAATGATAAATCTTGGTTTCTTACTGAGGGAAAAGACTTGCTGCTATGCTCATCATACTTTTCGCTTGGAGTTTCCCAACTGTCTGGCCACAATAATCATTAACTACACGCCAGACATCAAGCCCTTTTCTGGCACCGTTGCCGGGGAAGAAGTAAAAGACTTCTGCAAGGGGAGTTTTTTGCACACACGTCCTTTACTTTGTTTATTTGTTTTGCTTTACTTTATTTTTACTTGCATCGTTTTATATCAAAAACCCAAAAAAATTAGAATCCTTGATAGTTGTTTTTACTTATTTGCTTTTAATTTTGCTGAAATGGCCAACCCTGAAAATACCAAGCTGTGTGATTTTACTAGTACGAACAATAGTGATTTTATCTACACTCCTATTGCGCCACCTGCTCCTGCTGCAAACTTTTATGAGATTAAGCCTGCTTTATTGAACCTTGTTATGAAAGAGCAATTTTCTGGTGCTAGTACTGAAGATGTTGTAGCTCATCTCAACAATTTTGTTGAGCTATATGAGATGCAGAAATATAAGGATGTAGAAAGTGATATTATTAAGCTCAAGTTGCTTCCTTTTTCTTTGAGAGGAAAAGCTAAAGATTGGTTGCTATCTTTGACTAAGAATAGTATTGATTCATGGACTAAGTGTAAGGATGCTTTTATTGGTAGATACTATCCTCCTGCTAAAATTATATCTTTGCGTAGCAATATTATGAAGTTTAGTCAATTTGATAATGAACATGTTGCTCAAGCCTGGGAAAGAATAAAATCTATGATAAAGAATTGCCCCACTCATGGACTGACTACTTGGATGATTGTCCAAACTTTTTATGCAGGACAGAATTTTTCTTCGAGGAACCTATTGGATTCAGCTGCTGGAGGCACTTTTATGTCTCTTACCTTGGGTGCCGCAACAAAACTTCTTGACAACATGATGGTAAATTATTCTAAATGGCACACCGAGAGAGCTCCACAAGGTAAGAAGGTAAATTCTGTCGAGGAAACCTCTTCCTTGAGTGATAAGATTGATACCATTATGGCTATGCTTGCTAATGATAGGACTCATGTTGATCCTAATAATGTTCCTTTAGCCTCTTTGGTTGCTCAAGAAGAGCATGTTGATGGGAATTTCATTAGAAACAATAATTTTAACAACAATGCTTATAGGAACAATTTTGCTAGTAACAATTATAGGCCATATCCTTCTACTAATGGTAATGGTTATGGTAATTCTTATGGTAATTCCTCCAACAACACTAGGGCTGCGCCCTCTGAACTTGAATTCATGCTCAAAGACTTCATGGTAAAACAAACTACTTTTAATAAGTCTGTTGAGGAAAAGTTAGGCAAAATTGATATTCTTGCTTCTAAAGTTGATAGCCTTGCTCATGATGTTGAACTTCTGAAATTAAAAGTGTTGCCTAATGATGTGAAAGAGAACAATGTTTTTGCTACTGCTAATGCTATTCAAGTTAGAATTGATGAAAATATTAGATTGTTAGCAGAATTGCATGCTAGATGGGAAAGAGAGGATGAGATTGCTAGGAATATGAAAGTTTGTACTATTACTACCTCTAATGATGTTGTTCCTAATGCTAGCAATCCTCTTACTTTGATAGGTGTAGAGAAAACTCCCACTCCTTGTGTTAAAAAGCCTAAAACTGCCAAAACTTTTTCTCAAAAGAGTGCTAAAATTTTTCGGAGTGTGGGGGATGATAGCTCTATTTCCTTTAATGATTTTGAGGTTGATAGCTGCAATATATCTGAAGTAATTTTGTTCTTGCAAAAGCTTGCTTTGACTCCCAATGCTAGTTCTTTAAATGTTGTTTTTACTAAGCATATTACCAATGCTCTCATGAAAATTAGGGATGAAAAATTGCAACAAAAAGCTTCTATTCCCAAGAAGTTAGAAGATGGTTGGGAACCCATCATTGATATGCATGTTAATGGTTTTGATTGCCATGCTTTATGTGATCTAAGTGCTAGTATATCTATTATGCCTAGAAAGATTTATGACATGCTTGACTTACCACCGCTTGAAAAATGTTATTATGATATTCCTATTGCTGATGTTGCTAAGAAGAAACCTTTGGGAAGGATTAATGATGTCCTTATTGTGTTTAATAATAACCTTGTTCCCGTTGATTTTCTTGTTATGGACGTTGAATGCCATGCTTCATGTCCTATTATTTTGGGAAGACCCTTTCTTCGAACTGTAGGTGCCATCATTGATATGAGGGAAGGCACTATCAAATATCAATTCCCACTAAAGAAAGGTATGGAACACTTCCCTAGAAAAAGGAAGAAATTACTTTTTAACTCTATTCTTAGAGCAAATTATGAGCTTGATGCTTCATCTCTTGATGTTACTTGATTCACAATTTTCTGCGCCTAGCTCAAAGACGTTAAAGAAAAGCACTCTTGGGAGATAACCCAATGTTTTATTTTTAGTACTTTTTCTTTTATTTGAGTCTTGGAATTCATTGCTACTGTAATGACCTCTCCTTACCCTTTTTATTTCATTGTTGTGCCAAGAGAAGCCTCTAATTTGAGTGAGGTAAGATTTGGGGATGTTGCTGTCCTGAAACTGTTTTATGTACTGCACCGTAAAAATTCGTAAAACTTCTTTGTATATCTTTTGTACCTGCGATTTCTTGTGCATATGCCCCAGGTTATATCCAAATTTTCATTAGTTGAACACTTTTTGATTTGAGCAACAGAAAACCCCTTAAAAATTCGACCTTTGTCAGTTGTTCTGTTTTGACAGATTTCTGCCAATATTTGTGTTTGCCGCTTTATCGCTTTCTTTTGAGTTCTTTTGATCATGGAACTTTTGGGGAAGTTGCTACAGTAGTATATGCTATATAATTGGTGGTTTTAGGTTGAAACCTGAAGCAAAAAGAGGTTGATTATATGTTATGCTACACTAATGTTGCTAATAGATTTGTGTTTAGTTTTGTATGAAAGAAGTTTTCAAGTGTAGGGATTGGAGAATGATGAGATAAGTTGAAAAATGGACAAAAGCTCAAGCTTGGGGATGCCCATGCATCACCCCAAGAAATATCTAAGAAGTACAAGTGTCAAAGCTTGGGGATGCCTCCGAGGCACCCCTTCTTCATCGACAAAAATCAGGTCACCTTTCAAAACACTATATTTTTATTGCTTCATGCACGATGTGTTTTTTCTTGGAGCGTCAGTTGTTTTATTTTTATTTATTAGTTTGTTTTGTTTTCTGCAATAAATGGTTGGACCCCAACAAATTTCTTTTGGAGAAGTTGCCTTGCTTTTCATTTTCCAAGAACACTCCGTTTTTCACTCTATTTGCTTCAACGAGTGTTCTTCTTTTTCTGCTACTGCTTTTGGTTTTCTTTTTTGCCTTGATTTGCATTCAGATCTTCTAATATTTGTTTATCAAGGTGTATTTTTGCCTCTGGACCATGTTGGTTTTCCTCAAAAGAGTTGTTTATAAAAAGTTTAAATGGTGTTGGAAAAGAGAAAAAGCTTTATACAAAAAAGTGGTACAAGAAGGAGCTTGTGTAGACTGCGGCTTAGGCTTTTTCATGTCATGCTTGATACCTATTTGATAGTATGCTTAGTGGTTTTGCCGTAGCATAACTTGTCTCAAATAACTGAGATTGCTTAATGAGCCTTTGAAAAAAAATCATGCGTTGTTTTAATTACTTGGAAGCATTATTTTGATTTTCTCCTTGATGCTTTATTTGGGTTGACTTGGCGCATGCTCACACATGTTAGACTCTTACAAAGTCGCCAATAGCCTCTATGATCATTTAGTTTTTGACTTTTGATGCCATCTTATGCTTCTTTTAATGTCGCTTTGTCCCTTTGCATGATTATGGCCATTATTGCTCTCTTAGTCGGTCGCTCCCAGTCTTTTGCTAGCTCTCGCCTTGTACTGAGTATGAGCTCTACTCGTGCATCCAAACTCCTAAAAACCAAGTTTTCCAAAGTGTCCACCATACATACATATTAGCAATTTGCTATTCCAAGTAAATTTGACTTGCTTTTATTTTCTCTTCAAATTAAACTCTTACCAGTGTTATGCGAAAATTGGTCAGTAAAGCTCTCACGAACCGGAAGGCACCCTTTACTTTTTCTTGTTCTTAAAAATTTGACATTGTGGTCTCTTATGTTGAGTTGTTATGCTTGCAAGTTGTAAGTTGGAGACTTGCCCAGCCATGCAGTCATGGGCAAGCTTTTAACATTGCACTTCTTATTTGAGTTGATATCGTTGACAAGGGTATAGATAATAGAGCCCGTTAGTTGAGTACCCCTGAGGCCCGTTAAGCTAAGCCCAATTGTAATAGAAGTCGAATACGAGTTACTACCGTATGTCGATACTTGTAATCCGTATCGTACCCTACCCGATCCTTGAGACCTGGCCACCTATATATAGGGGCCAGGAGGGGACGGAGAGGGGCAGATTGAAAGCAAGCCAGGTTGAACGCCCAAGTTTACTTTCGATATACACCTATTTCGACTAACCTTACCTTCGAGTTCATCCAGCGCCCTATCTCCCCGATCTTAAGTCCTTCATCTAGGACATTTGTCGAGTTAGCCCTCGTCAATTGGCGCCGACCGTGGGGACTCTGGGCGCTGGAACCATGAATTCGACGGCTTTTTCGTTTTTAGCCAACAGCAGTTCAGAAGTCGATGAAAGTCAGGAGGTAGAGCTACCAATAGGAAGTTTGAGTATCTTCATCGGGCCGTCGGGTTCCTCTCACCTTTCGGATCCGACGAAACAAGATCAAGATCCGTCGGCACAAGAACCCGAAACAACAGTAATGATGGAGTATTCTGAAGGCTCTTCCAGCGAAGTAAATTCGCCGGTCAGCCCAAAGGGAGTGCAAAAAGGAAAGATCGCAGAATACAACGAAGAAAAGAAAAATCTCGACATGGAAGTTCAATTTGAAGATCTCACGATCTGCCGCAACGATACCACAGACAAGTCGACAGATACATGGAAGACAGGATTAGAGCTTTCTGAAGACGGCGACTCGATCTTCTCAAGCTTCAACAACAGCATTGGCAAGCAGTGCCAGGTACTCGCCATTATAGGCGACAACTCAGAAGAATTTGATGAAAATAACAACCCAGTGATAAACCCAGCAAACATTGATAGAGGAGCAAATCACCTAACAGAAGGTCAAACAGTGGAGTCCCTCACAACCAGGGAAAAAATTCGACTATCAGTCGACGAGTGGAAAATAATAAGAGAAGCCGTAGAGCACGGCACGCCAATACCATCAAATTCCAGCAAAGACATGCTCTTTGGGTATCATTATGCCCTTAGGCAGCAAGCAAAGCAATTAGCAAAGGAGAAGATAGAGATACAAAGAAGAAAAAATTCAGCCATAGCAGCCAGCGAAGCCGCTCGTAAGGCAAGAAGCGACGCATCATACAGCAACGCAAGGAAAAATCGTCGGCACGGCTCAAGGTACGACAATCTCGAGTACTCCGACAGGCAAAGTATCTCGAAAAATCTCGACTCGTCCTTCCTATCGGTCGACGAGCAGGGAAACATCCTGCCAAAAACTCCTGAGGTAGCACTAGTGGCAGCACAAGCGTATCTACTTACAACTCGACCAAGTCCAGGAGATCCTAGAGAACACATGCATAGAGCAGCATTGAATGGACTCAACATGGTAGGCCACAAGCTATCAGCAAAAGGAGAAGAAGCACATCACCACAAGGAAGCACACAAAGCAAGGTCACCTCGCCGTCATAACAGTCCTCGACATAGAAGAAGCAAACATCGATCTCGATCGCCGTCACCAAAACAGCATGGTGGAACTCGAAGATCACGATCCCCAAACGAAAGGCGCGACTATGAAGACGATGAAAAGGAGATGGGGGCATCGTGCTTTACCCGTAGGGTTCGCACCACTCCAGTTCCTAAAGGATTTAAGCTACCTCATGATCAGCAAAAGTACGATGGATCACAGGAACCACAATCATGGCTCGCTGATTACCTACAAGCAGTTCAAATACTAGGAGGAACCAAAGAAACAGCAATGCAAAGCTTGCAACTACACCTCACCGGCGCAGCAAGGTCATGGTTAAGCAAGCTAGAAAAAGAATCTATTGGAAGCTGGGAAGACCTTACAAAGCAATTTACAAGCAATTTCAGGTCGACATATAAACGGCCAGCATCAATAGAAGAAGTCAAAGCATGCGTACAGCAACGCGACGAAACACTGCGGGCATACATCCAAAGATGGAGCCTCATCAAAAACTCAGCAGTCGAAGTTTCAGACGAAAGAGCAATAGACGCATTCATCATTGGATTAAGGCGAAGAGACCTAGTCGAAGAGATGGGTAGAATCAAGCCAAAAACAGTGTCAGACCTCATGGACACAGCAAACAGATTTGCAGATGGAGAAGATGCGTGCAACAACAAACGGACACGATCTCCAGAAGACGACAGAAGAAATAGATATGGAAGTCAAAGGAGACGATCCCGAAACTATGATACCTACGGCCCTCATAGCCAAGTCGCCGCAGGATACAAAGACAACAGTTATCAAGGAAGTGATCGCAGAAGCTCGGGATATCGAAGCTATGGAAAAGAGGACTATAAGAAGTTCCCACCAAGAGAATCCAGAGAATACAATCCATCACCAGAAGAAATGCTCAATGGGCCTTGTCATATACACTCAGCGTTCGTCGACGGGAAGCGAGTATCAAGGCACGCAATGAAAGATTGTACAACATTCTTGAAACTCAAAGAAGCGGCAGTAAATAAGCAAATCGAAGCAAGACAACAAGGATTCGAAGGAAACAACAACCCTCCGGCAAAATAGCAAGGAAACAACGGAGCTACTCAGGGACAAGACCAGCAAAACAATGGACACGACGACGACGACGGGTACGTCCCATCAAAAGGACACATCATATCAATGATACAACCAGTACCTAAGTCGAACAAAGAAGAAAAGAGTATAACTCGACAAGTCAATCTAGCAGTCCTGTCGCCTCCAGCTACAACAGAATATCTGCATTGGTCAGAGCAACCAATAGAGTTCAACAGGGAGGATCACCCTATAACAGTACCTCGGCCGGGAAACACGCCTCTGGTACTCAAAGCCCAAATCGGCGCGTATGATGTCGATAGAATATTCATGTATGCAGGGAGCGGAATTAACTTGATATATGCGAAAACGCTCCGAGCAATGCATATATCACTAGAGTTCCTAAAGCCAACAGATTGTTCCTTCCATGGGATCGTACCAGGAAGTGCTAACTACCCGCTGGGTCGAATAGCACTCAATGTTTGCTTCGGCAACCGACAAAACTATAGAAGAGAAAAGCTAGACTTCGAAGTCATGGACTGGCCATCGCAATATCACGCGATCCTCGGACGACCCGCGTTTTCGCGATTCATGGCAGTACCTCACTACACATATTTGGTACTCAAAATGCTAGGACCAAGAGGAATCATTACAGTAAAGGGAAGTTTTGAAGTCTCAGATCTCTGCGACAGGGAGTTCCACAAGATGGCACAAAACTTTGGCATGATAGCCAACTATGCAGAGAAAACGAAGAACACGACTACAGAAGGCATCAAGCTACTCGAGGGACGCGTTGCGGAACCCGAGGCAAAGAAACCACGAGTAGAAACACCAGGAGAAGGCGAAGGCATAGGAGAAGAAGGGAAAACGGCGACATCATAAACATAGAGAAGAGCAGAATACAAAGGCTGTAAAAGCCACGAGTTGTACCAGGGGCAATGCCCTCTAGATCCAGAACACAGGTCATAGGCCGGATCTTTTGGGTCACCCCGTGTATCTTATGTTACAAGTATAAATAAAGATGAATCGTTCCTCACATTCGAGTTTACGAGTCTTTCAAGAAGAAGATGCGGTAAACGCACGAACTATACAAATACGCCCTGAGAATAAATTTCAGACATCTAGTCGCGGAATAAAACTCTCGCGTTTCACATATACTTTACAACATCGGGTTGTCAGAATCATCTACACCTAAAGGGTCCAAGTAGTGAAACTCGCGGAAAAAGGCGGAGTCTTCTTGCAACAACCTGGCTATAATTCGTCGGGCAGGCTGCAAGGTACTCTCTAAATGTACTCGAAGGCTTGCCCCACCAGGAGGATAGCTCAATGACATAGAACTGTAGTTAAGTCTTGGATGCCACTTGCGTATCCACCCAAGAGCAAAATTGGCACCAGCCACTAAGTTCAGCTCTATCAAACGGTGAATCCGCTGGCTGGATCTGAAAGTATCAAGGAGAAGCGGGAAAGTTGCAGGAAGAGGATTTCGAGGAAGCATGGCTGAGTGCATGGTTGTAAGAGCTTTCCTACAGCCATCCACTGCCTCGCCAATATGCTGGGCACGGTCCTGAAGCAGTACAATGGCGCCTCGGCGTCGAGGATCAGACCATAAAGTTTCAACACCTGCGGACATCTTCTCCAGAGCTGCACTTCGTTCGGTTTCTCGACGATCTTCCGCAGCGAAGTCCAAGCAAGTGCCTATAAAGGCAAAAGACATCACGAAAGTAACAGTACAAAGAGAAAGAAATAAGTCAAAAGAAAACTTACATCGCAACATTTCGCAGGCGGATTCAACGATGCCAAGAACAAAAGAATCACACTCTTCGTGATGCAAAATCTTCGCCGTCAAGCTGGATATTTCATCACCAAGAGTCGACACCTGCTTTACCAGAGCAGAAGTTTTGCTAGCTTTGTCAAACGCCATCTGAGCTTGGCGTTTGGCTAAAGTCAAACGAACCTCAAGGTCAGAAATCCTCGAGGAATATTGTGCGCATTGGTTACATCGACTAGGAGTCGACGAAACCTGAAGACTGAGTCCACGAACAGAGGAAGGAGCAGAACCATAAGTCGAAGGATCATGAACATTCCTCGACTACAAAAGAAAAGAAAGGGGAAGCAATTTTAGAAAGACAGCGTAAAACTTCATACGAAGAGAATATATTTACATAAAAGCACAACCCTATGGCTAAAGTTCTCGGGTTGCGCCTAATGGAAGTCCTTACATTCAAGAGGAGAAAATTAAAAATTACAAGAAGGCCGAGTCTACGCCACCTCAGCATTGTGCTCCGTGGAAGAAGGGGGCACGGCAGTTTCCTCGCTGGAAACAGACGGTGGCACAGGAGCTTTCGGCGACGGAGATGGTGCGACAGGCACAGCAGAGGCCGCTGAAGGAGAGATCGTATTTAGCAATGCAGGCGCCAATTTCTTCGCCTTCTCGAAGAACACCTTCATCTTGTCACGAGTATAGCCAAGAGGGGAGTCAACTTTCGCCCAATCAAAGTCCGTCCCATGGGCAAGAGAAAGCGCAATAGCACCTTCAGCACCACGCTTGATGGCAAGAGCTTTGAATTGGAGAAGGGGGTCCTCAGAGGTGTCGAAGGACTTGGCGAGTTCAGACAAGTTATCCTTCGGAATTGTCGCCTTCCTCTTCGGCCACAAGCCGACAAACAGTCGCGATAAGACGCGACTAACCAATTCAAAGTTTTCCTGGATAGATATCCAGTTTTCCTCGAGTTGATTAACCGCATCCATAAGAGAATCGTCATCCGTTTGAAGGGACGACGGAGATACCCCTGTGAATTCTGCAGCAACAGAAAAGAAAGGAAGAGGCAGGTGTCAATAAATAAATTAGTGCAACAGGGGACGAAAACATAAGACAAGTCGAAGAAACTTACTTTCGGCAGCAGCAGACATAGTGTGAAGACGTTCTGCCACGGCTTGCTCTCATTGAGCACGCTCCTGGTTGGTGATCCCTACACTTGTGAACGGTTGATGGTGAGTTGAGGTGGGAACAGATGTCCTTGTGCGTGGTGATTGACCAGCCCGTTGGGAACCCCAAGAGGAAGGTATGATGAGTGTAGCGGCTAGTTTTCCCTCAGTTAAGAAACCAAGGTTTATCGTTCAGGAGAAGGGAGACGGTGACGACTGAAGGTGATGCTTGCTAGCTTGCGACAGCAGCGGACAATTTATATGTGGCGCCTCGTCCAAGCTTTGCTTGCTAGCTGCAACGTGGAACCTGCACACACACAAACAAATACTTTGTTCCCAACTTGCGATGAGGTTGTCAATCTCACCGGTTTGCTTGAAACAAAGGTTATGAGTGTATCGAGTGGAAAACAGTAGAGTATATGCGAGTAAAGTAAACAGTGCGGGAATAGTAAACAGGTGATTGCAATATGATTAAAATAGGACCGGGGTCCACAGTTCACTAGTGGTGTCTCTCCATAGATAAATAACATGCTGGGTAAACAAATTACAGTTGGGCAATTGATAGAATAGAGCTAACGTGATATGTCAAGAAGATCACTATGAGATTCACTCTGGGCATTACAACAAAATACATAGACCGCCATCCAACTGCATCTATGACTAATAATCCACCCCCGGGGATATCATCCGAACACCCTAGAAGTATTAAGTTGCGAACAACAGATAATTGCATTAAGCAAAGTGTGTAATGTAAACAAAGCATATGCCCTCGAGCATATGAATGTTGTTTTCTCCCTAGTAGCAACAGCACATCTACCACCTTAGAGGTTTCTGTCACTCCCCCAGGTGAAATAGAGGCATGAACCCACTATCGAGCATAAATACCCCCTCTTGGAGTCACTAGCAACTACTCGGCCAAGATAGCTACTAACAACGGAGAGCATGCAAGATCATAAACATCATAGAGATAACATAAGATAAAATTCAGTACAGCAACTTAATCATAAACACCAATATTCATCGGATCCCAACAAACCAACATCATAGAATTACATAACAGTGATCTCAATCATGTAGGGCAGCTCATGAGATCTAAACATGAAGCACATGGTGGAGAAGACAACCATCTAGCTACTGCTATGGACCCATAGTCCAAGGTAGACTACTCACTCATCGCTCCGGAGGCAATCATGGCGATGAAGGAGACCTCCGGTGGCGATTCCCCTCTCCAGCAGGGTGCCGGGAAGAGCTTCTGGACCCTCCCGATCTTCGGGTCGACGGCGGCGGCGGATCGCGATGTATTCTGGAAAACTGATCGGGCCTTAGGTTTTTCTCGTCAGGGGGTATATGTAGGCGAAGGGGCGATGTCAGAGGGTGGACCACGTGCCCTCACAAGGGGGTGGCGCGGCCAGGGGCTGGGCCGCGCCGCCCCTGTGTGTGGGGGCCTCGTGGCCCCTCTCCGTCAGGTCTTCGGATGTTTGGGAGCTCCCCGGTGAAATATGACTTCAGGAACTTGTTTCGTCCAATTCCGAGAATATTTCCTGTGTATCACTTCTGAAACACAAAAACAGCAGAAAACAGGAAACTGGCACTGTGGCACTTCGTTAATAGGTTAGTTCCGGAAAGCGTATAAAAATGCCACTAAGTGTAACGAAACAATAGGCAAATGGTGTAAAACAAAGCATGGAGCATCAAAAATTATAGATACGTTTGAGACGTATCAAGCATCCCCAAGCTTAACTCCTGCTCGTCCTCGAGTAGGTAAGTGATAACAAAAGAATAATTTTTGAGGTGACATGCACCTACACAATCTTGATCATATATGTAAGCATTGGTGAGCTGGGATCAATAGAACTTAAAACATGGGCATGAAGATATAATCATGACAATAAGAACTTAGCAACCATGTTGTAAACATGCAAATGAACACAAACAAAAGATCATGGTAGTGAAACAATGAAAGTCAAACGTGTGTTCAAATCATAAGGAAAAACATACAAGTGGTTTTCAGCTTGTCCTTCAAAGAGAGCAAAACATAAATGCATAGGACACCTCAAAGTTTAAGAGGGCGACTAGATACAAATAATTTAAGAACAAGTGAAACCAACAATATGAGTCAATCAATGAACCTTGGGACAATGCATATAACACTAAGAATGACAACTATGCTCTCTTAATGGTGCATAAAGAAAGAAGGTGGTGACTCAACATAAAAGTAAAAGAAAGGCCCTTCGCAGAGGGAAGCAGTGATTGCAAGTTTTATAACCTTCAAAAATTATGGTACTTACCGGCTTTGAGCTCTCATTGCCCCCATCATAAGCATCTTGAATGGTTAAAGTTAATGCGAGAACAATTATGATGCATATGCTTGACAAATCATAAGTTGAAAACCTCGTGTCCCGTGAATACGAGTACCCAAACTATGCTAGTTTACTTAGAGTCCCAAGCAAGGCTCTTGTCATTGTAAGTATATGCATATCATTGAGAACCGCCAATGGGGTACCTCCGTGCCCGATGACATGGAACAAGCCCACACCAAAATGACAGGACAAGCAGACAATGAACACCTCGGCATCACTTTTATTTGCTATATTGTTTAGCTTTTTATTGTGAGATGCGTCGTCGAATGTTCACCATGGGTATGCTGCAAATTTCCACCATGAATTATGCATGGCTTAGATTGGCGGCCCGGCGTTTCCCTAACACATATAAAAACTCCATGATCCTCACAAGATTCCCAATTCATTTCACACAGCGGGCATCCATAAACAAAAGATCACAATATCAACTCAAATAGGAAGTGCAATGTTGAAAGCTTGCCCCATGACGGCATGGCTGGGCTAGAATCCAACTTACAACTTGCAAGCATAACAACTCAGCATAAAAGACCACAATGTCAAATTTTTAGAACAGGAAAAAGTAAAGTGTGCCTTCCGGTTCGTGAGAGCTTTACTGACCGAATTTCGCATAACACTGGTAAGAGTTTAATTTGAAGAGAATATAAAAGCAAGTCAAATTTACTTGGAATAGCAAATTGCTAGTAGGTATGTATGGTGGACACAATGGGAAACTTGGCTTTTAGGAGTTGGATGCACGAGTAGAGCTCATACTCAGTACAAGGTGAGGGCTAGCAAAAGACTGGGAGCGACCAACTAAGAGAGCAATAATGGCCATAATCATGCAAAGCGACAAAGCGACATTAAAAGAAGCATACGATGGCATCAAAAGTCAAAAACTAAATGATCATGAAGGCTAATGGCGACTTTGGAAGAGTCTAACATGTGTGAGCATGCGCCAAGTCAACCCAAATAAAGCATCAAGGAGAAAACCAAAATAATGCTTCCATACAATAAAAACAACGCATGATTTTTTCAAAGGCTCATTAAGCAATCTCAGTTATTTGAGACAAGTCATGCTACAGCAAAACCACTAAGCATACTATCAAAAAGACATCTAGCATGACATGAAAAAGCCTAAGCCGCAGTCTACACAAGCTCCTTCTTGTACCACTATTTTGCACAAAGCTTTTTCTCTTTTCCAACACCATTTGAAATTTTTATAAACACCTCTTTTGATGAAAACCAATAAAGATCAGAGGCAAAAATACACCTTGATGAAAAGATATGACAAGATCTGAACGCAAATCAAGGCGAAAACGAAAACCAAAAGCAGTAGCAGAAAAAGTAGAACGCTCGATTTTAAATAAGAGTGAAAACTAGAGCGTTCTTTGCAAGTGAAAACGAGTACATCTCCTCCAAAGGGAATTTGTTGGGGTCCAACCATTTATTGCAGCAAACAAACAAACTAAGCAAACTAAGAAAACTAAAACAACTGACGCTCCAAGAAAAACACATAGTGCATGAAGCAATAAAAATATAGTGTTTTGAAAGGTGACCTGATTTTTGCCGATGAAGAAGGGGTGCCTCGGGGGCATCCCCAAGCTTTGACGCTTGTACTTCTTGGATATTTCTTGGGGTGCTGGGCATCCCCAAGCTTGAGCTTTTTTCCATTCTTCAACTCATCTCATCATTCTCCAATCCCTACACTTGAAAACTTCCTTCATACAAAACTAAACACAATTCTATTAGCAACATTAGTGTAAGCATAAAATATATTCACCCCTCTTTTAGCTTCAGGTTTCAACCCAAAACCACCACATATAAAGTATATACTACTGTAGCAACTTCCACAAGAGTTCCATGATCAAAAAGAACTCAAAAGAAAGCGATAAAGTGGCAAAAACAAATATTGGCAGAAATCTGTCAAAACTGGACAGCTGATAAAGGACGAATTTTTGAGGGGTTTTCTGTTGCTCAAATCAAAAAGTGTTCAACTAACGAAAGTTTGGATATAACCTGGGGCATAAGCACAAGAAATTTCAGGTCCAAAAGATATACAGTGATTTTTCACGAATTTTTACGGTGCAGCACCGAAAACAGTTTCAGGACAGCAATAACCCCAAATCTTTACCTCACTCAAATTAGAGGCTTCTCTTGGCACAAAAACGAAATAAACAAGATAAAGAGCGGTCATTACAGTAGTAATGACTTCTGAGACTCAAATAAAAGAAAAATTACTGAAAAGTAAAACATTGGGTTATCTCCCAAGAGTGCTTTTCTTTAACGCCTTTGAGCTAGGCGCAGAAAAGTGCGAATCAAGTAATATCAAGAGATGAAGTGCTAGTTACCTCAGTAGCCTCTTTGAAGGTTCCCGAAGATGATTCAACCTGCAAGTCACCCTTAGTGGAACTAAGAGTCCTACCAATTTTAAGAACATGTTGAGATTTAAGCGCAGAAACCTTGGGAACATACATAAATTTTTGCTCTTTTCCAACAAACACTTTCTCTTTCTTGAATTTAAGAGAAGAGAAGATTAAACTAAGAGTTTCCATAGACTCTTCTAGTTTACCAATCATCAAGTTTTGATTGTCATGAGTAGTGCTAGCCTCTAAAATGGTAATTCTCTTACCAATGCTTTCTATTAATTCACTATCGCGGCTAGCATTTTCTAGGATACTTGGCAAACTTTTCTCTAAGGAGCTGAGCTTTTCTACCACCTCTTCCAAAGTGGTCTCAGTCTTAGCAACATGAATAGGTGGTACTCCCACTAAACTTTCAATTATAGTGCATGCTTCTCCCGCGGGAGTACCCAGAAAATTACCTCCTGTAAGAGTATCAAGAACATACCTATTCCAGCTAGATATACCAACATAAAAATTTCTAAGGAGGATCATGGTGGAGTGCTTTTTGGTACACCTATGATGAGCATTGTTAATACGGTACCAAGCATCTTTTAAACTTTCTCCCCCTTGTTGCTTGAAACTACGAACTTCTACTTCAGGATTACTCATTGTAACAAAACTAAAAGCAGATAAATAAAAACAACTACCAAGGATTCTAATTTTTTTGGGTTTTTGATATAAAAGCAATGCAAGCAAATAAAATAAAGTAAAGCAAACAAATAACAAAGCAAAGAATGTGTGTGCGAAGAACTCCCCTCGCAGAAGTCTTCTCTTCCTTCCCCGGCAACGGCGCCAGAAAAGTAGCTGATCCCTACACTTGTGAACGGTTGATGGTGAGTTGATGTGGGAACAGATGTCCTTGTGCGTGGTGATTGACCAGCCCGTTGGGAACCCCAAGAGGAAGGTATGATGAGTGTAGCGGCTAGTTTTCCCTCAGTTAAGAAACCAAGGTTTATCGTTCAGGAGAAGGGAGACGGTGACGACTGAAGGTGATGCTTGCTAGCTTGCGACAGCAGCGGACAATTTATATGTGGCACCTCGTCCAAGCTTTGCTTGCTAGCTGCAACGTGGAACCTGCACACACACAAACAAATACTTTGTTCCCAACTTGCGATGAGGTTGTCAATCTCACCGGTTTGCTTGAAACAAAGGTTATGAGTGTATCGAGTGGAAAACAGTAGAGTATATGCGAGTAAAGTAAATAGTGCGGGAATAGTAAACAGGTGATTGCAATATGATTAAAATAGGACCGGGGTCCACAGTTCACTAGTGGTGTCTCTCCATAGATAAATAACATGCTGGGTAAACAAATTACAGTTGGGCAATTGATAGAATAGAGCTAACGTGATATGTCAAGAAGATCACTATGAGATTCACTCTGGGCATTACAACAAAATACATAGACCGCCATCCAACTGCATCTATGACTAATAATCCACCCCCGGGGATATCATCCGAACACCCTAGAAGTATTAAGTTGCGAACAACAGATAATTGCATTAAGCAAAGTGTGTAATGTAAACAAAGCATATGCCCTCGAGCATATGAATGTTGTTTTCTCCCTAGTAGCAACAGCACATCTACCACCTTAGAGGTTTCTGTCACTCCCCCAGGTGAAATTGTAACAACCCAGAAATTGTAACCCAAGTCTTATTAAATAAAGAGTCAAAAATTGGACCCAAATAAAACTTTTTCTTCACTATTGTATGCATACATGTATTCTCTTTATTTGTATTTCTATGATTTTATGTGTGTTCTTTTTGCTTGAGCATTGGTTAAATAATTCTAAGTGAACCAATAGAAACAACTAAGAAAGATATTAGGAACCAAAAGAACCAAAAATAAAAATAGGTAAGAAAGAGATAAAGTTAATATGATCTAGAAACTGTTAATGACTACACCACTTTGAGCCCTTGAATTAAGAAATCTGTAACTCAAATCAGTGTTTGGCCAACTAGTTGAGCTTAACCAAGTGATGGACAAACTCAACCAACAAAGATCTACAAAAAATTCAAACCAGAACACTACTCAAACTTGAGCCAAAGATTGAATCTGAAACAGAAACCATATCCAATTTGAAATATAAATTTTTGCAAAACTCCTTCTTTCTCCAGAACAAAAATATGCCAGGGTACCTTATCCAATATGATGAGCACCCAAAGTGGCAAATTTGAAAAATTCGAATTTTGAGTTCTTGTGGGCATTTCGTCGAACGGTGGCAGAAGAAAATCGAGTGAGATCAACCCCACTGTGCTGCACTGTTCTAAGCGCGACCAAGCGCTGTAGCCATACCCTCTGGCCACCCCTCGACCGATCCCAGCCCCCTCTGCCCCGACCCAAGCCAGGAGAAACGGAGGAACGGCGAGGTTTGCAACCAGGGCCCCCTCCCAGGAACCCACTATCCCGCGCGATGCCGACCAACGTGAAGGCGCCAGAGGCGACCCACAGTCCCCCGCGGCCGACCCAGTAACTCCCCAGCACGCGAGCGTGGCCGCCGTGACCGGAGGAAGCTTCACGCACCGCCAGGACCCCCGCAACGGCGAGCTTCTGGCCGAGCTTGTCCCTGCCGCCTCGGCCTATAAAAAGCCCCCTCGATCAAACGAAGCAAGGCACCTCACTCCCAGCTACCTCCCAGACATCGCCACTCTCTCCCTCTCGCTCTGCTTCGCCGTAGCCAACCTCGCCGGCGCGGTACTGGACAGGAGCAGCGCCGCCGCGTTCGAGCACCGGGAGGCAAACTTCTGCAGGGAATCTGTGACGACCTCAAATTTGATAACAAATTCGAAGTGCCCGTTATGTATTCCACCGCAATCCCAGAATCATTGTTGCGATATACATAACGTAGTGGGTAACCAGTTCCATAGACATTACAATACGATGATTCAAATATAATGGTCATATAGACCAAGTCATATTACAACACAATATAGCAGCGGAATTAACGTCTTCGGCCCATGCCTTCTCCCTACAGGCAATTGGCGACTCACGGAGACGAGCTTAGTTCTGGTACTCTTCTTCATACCCTTCCTCCTGGTATTCCTCCCCATAGTCTGGCCAAGTTGATAGCCAGGGACACAGCCATGAGTACATTGGATGCACTCGCAAACCATCTTGTAAATGAAAAGATGAAGTAGATATGCAAGGTTGGGTATAGTGGACTAAGCACTAAGTTGATTTGCAAAAGCTAGTTTTATTTCCCAAGAATGCTCATTTGTAGAAAAGAGGTTTAGTTCTCTAAGTTCATTCTAAAGAGGAACTTCAATGTGTCAAGATCAAGGTCAAGTCATGTCAATTCAAAAATCAGGTCATTCACCAAGTCACCCTTGTTATTTTTTTAGTCTTGACAAAAGTCAAGTACAGATTGCCAACCGTCCATGACCGAGGACTCGGCTATTCGAATAGTTTGCAAACCTCTGCAGAGGGGTACACTTTACCCACAAGATTCGATACATCTGCCGGGAGAAATCCACGGTTCGCTATACACAAAGGTATGCGGCTTTCAGATAATCAAACAAAGTCTTTCGCTTGCTCATCCTAGTATAGGATCCTTCCCTAGAGCCCGGGATACGGAACTCCCGCTCCGGCGCCTCTAGTTATGCCCATCCCGGAGACCGGGTTAGTGGAATCCACTTGGTCAAGAAGTATCCGCCCATGGAGTCCTCCCATGAAGATTTAATACAAGACCTCCCATACTAAGATAGACAAGCTACGGATTAAGCCCCTTCCCATATAGGGGTAATGTGGTTGTACGGTATAATTGGCTCCCATAGTACATCACTCGTTGTCAATTTGAGAAATACATTGCATAGTTCTTAGTCAAGATTATTTTCTTCATAAAGCCATCATGTAGGAGCAATCTCCCATTTCAAGTTTCAATTTCAAGTCACCACCTTTCAAATGGGGTTCCTCCAGAGATAGCCTCAACTTTTATTAGCGACTAAGCAACTACATTGAGTGATAGTACTACTACTATGGTTGGATAAACTCAGCTTGATGCTCTTGATAACCAAGACATCAATATGCTTCT